>CM021108.1:4187784-4676791 GCA_007115665.2 Sequoiadendron giganteum
CAAAGTGTCCCACATGCTAAGATTGCTTGAGAGTTCATGTGTTCGACTCCAAGGTTCCTTTTATCGCGAATAGACTCAGTTGGTTGATGTGTTTTGCTGGTTATTTCAAGGGGACTTACGTAGTTGTTCGACTCTGTGAAGCAATTAGGACATGAATGATTTGGCAATATTGTTCTGGTATCTAGACTAGCTCGGAAAATGCATAATTTAAAGGGATAGGGATAGGGATTCTACAAATCTACTTCTAAAGGGTGGAGGACGAGGATCGACTTAAACAATCTTCAAACCAAACTTTGCTTTGTCTCCTTTCGAACAACTCCGACAAAGTTGGTGCAATCTTCAAAGGATGAGAAAAGTGTTCAAACTATGGCGCAACATGTTCATACCGTCAATACGACGCATACAAACATATGAACCATAATCGAAGTTAAGTGCTGATACTCCAGTTGACCACGCAAGGCGAACTTACCATCAGTAAGCCCGCTAGTGGTATGGATGAAAGAAGATATGCTCTAATCACAACGCCACACTCCACAATTAACAACTACTTGCATGAAATAAAAATCTACTTTACTCTATCTACCTTGAATTGGAAAGACGAAATGGCCTTGCTAGCTACTCATAACAAAGAAGAAATCACCGAGCAATGAAACTCTTTGTATTATGAAAAGTGTTCACAACCACCTTTTACAAAACTTTCAAAGGAAAGTTTTCTTCCCTCCTCAATCTAAAGCTAACTTCTAAGCTAAGTGCTATATGCCTTCTACTCTCTAGCTCTGATCCAATTCCAATTCTAATCTCTATCTAATATGTTACAAATGAGGGGGGATGCCCCTTTTATAATAAGTCCAATTCAGTGGACGGTTTAGATCAAATTACAATGAAGGGCTCAGATCGAGCCACCTATGCCCTGATTAGGGTTTCTGCCCTAAAAACCGCCACAGAGAGGAGTGGGCAATGAATGCACAGAATATTCTCCACTCCCCTGCAGGAATCATAATGAGCAATTAATGCCCACTACCATCATCAAGAAGATCTTTATCAAGCAGTGCGTTCCAACTGGCCTTCTCCCGGATAGCAAACTCGATCAACCGGGCCAATACCGCTTCAACCTCCTAGGCAAAAATCGGTGGAATATGGTTGAGTTGGAACTGGTACATACCAGATACGTAAGGTATCACGGTGTAGATTTCTTCCATAGTATCCACTAGATATCCACAGAATCTTTGAATTATACTAGAGAACGTGGAGACATTCTCAAAGTCATCCAGGACAAGTGACCTCGCAGCTGAGAAGAATGGAGGCAGTCTACTTTTCAAGCCATCGGCAGTTATCTCCTCTGGGACCAACTTTCTAGCAAATATGGCTTCTAATGTATTGAGGACTCCCCCCAAGATGTTGCCCATTGCTTTCCTCACTTTAGCTAAATCTGCCCTTGCTGCGTCGTGAAATCCACGGCCTGTGATCACCGAGGAGTACCAACTGGTGAAATCATACCTATCACCTCTCTGAATTACACCTCCATCCACCAAGGTTTCTAGAGGTATATGCATCAAAGCCCCCAAATGAAGTACAGTCTTCGTTTGATAGATGCGAGTATCACCCCAGGCCTGATCTACTATATCCATCCGTGCCAAAATACTTGAGGCCTATCGATAAGCATCGGCGAGGTCCTCCATGAATTTCCCTGTCTCAGTATGAACACGGCTAACCCACTTGTCCGCCTCCGTTTCCATTTTCTTCAAATCCTCTAAGGCAACAACTGACTCATTCGGAAGCTCCGATGGACGTTCTACTGCCGGGTCTGCTGGTTCACCTGGACGTGCTAGATTCTGCATATATCCTATCAAGGTTTTGGTGCTCCTTCTTCAATTTCTTATACTTCCCCTCCGTGCGGAGCAACTGATCCTTCAATGCCTGATAGGAGTTATCGAACTCCTCGATAACTTGGGCTCCCGTAGGACGACCCAACTCTACTGTGGTGATCACGTAATTTTCAGGCCTCTCCTCGGTTCGATCACAATCTTCCCTCGGAATAGCCACCTGAAGCGTGCGAGAGCCTGACTCGTCAGTTGAGATCTTTGAAAACTTTTGGGCCCTTTTCTTCTTTGGTGGCGCACTGATCCTCCTGAGGAACTCCTCCATCTCAGTGGCCGGATCCGTGTCATCCTCGGGTTCTCTCCTCATTCTGTCGGAAAGCCAATCAGGCACTGTCTGTTGTGGATTACAAATGACAAGGGGCTGTTCTTCTGTTGCCTCCATCTCGTGCACTTCCTCTCTTCTTGCACTGGTCTGCTCAGGCTCATCCTCCTCTATAATCTGGGTATCTCCTGACCCTTGGGTCCCTTGTTCTGTGTTTTCCTCTTCTTCCAAAGCCGTGTCCAACATCTGCTGAAAATGGGTGTCGGCCATTGTTTCCTCTTCCTCCTCCTGGTGGCCGCCCCTGGATAGACTGACACTAGCTGATTCTCGGGCATTGGGCTGATCTACCTCCTCAAGTCCCCGCTCTTCCTCTAATCCTGCCCTCTGATCGACAAATAATGAAACCACTCTCAAACTCGAAGACTGAGTTTGTGAGTGCACGGGTGATGCTTGTTCTATCCTCAACGGTATCGGTTGGGTTGGCACTTCTACTTGTGCCCTCGATGTCTGAGCAATTTGTTTCCCCTTTTTTACCGATAACGGCCTTGGGTCACCCATCAAGCTATAAGTAAGGGCGATCGACTTGCTCTTGAGTCTGCATACATGTCTGTCGACCCAAGTCCTGGTAAAAGTCATCACCGGGATAGAAAGCGTGTCCAAGTCCATGATCTCTGGCTCGGACCAATCAGGTGGTGGGACAGGAGTATCCCTAACTGACCCATAGTCGGGTTGCATGACGTTGACATCCTCCTCCACCTGGTCGGGAACTGGAATAATCTCACATTCTCTAATCAACTTGAGAGGAAGTCTGGAAAACATCCTTCTTCTTATCTCAGCCTCATCCACTGCATTTGCCCAAAAGTCCTCCAGATGAGCTCTGTGCCGGTATTCAACGCTCTGTATCATCCGGATGTTCCTGTAAGGATCGAAATCCTGCTCGCCTGTGTGATATGACAAATGATAAGATTGCAGCTCGTCCTCCGCCTCTCGGGCTGCCTGTCAAAGAGGACACACCTCAATGGAATTTCCCATGGTGATAGGGAAATCAAGTCCACCCTTCTTTTTCCTTTTCTGAATCTTATCGTAGGCAATCAATTGCCTAGATACCTCAAGCATTACTATGTGATCAGTGGGGTATCGTGGTAACCGATACGGATACGAAGTGAACCCTTGCAGCCTAATATATGTGAATTTTGGGAATTGGATGAGCCAATACCCATATTCCTCAATCAATGTCTGTGCTTCTTTAGATATTCTCTGCTGCGTCCCTTGTTGAAGTGTCCTCGCAATGTGCATTGTGAATGCATCATTTGCCCATTTATAGTTGGCAATGTTAGCTAAATGTAGCTGTGTGCAGGCTTCATGGATTTTGAATTGACCAGGGGCACAGCCGATTGGCTCCTTATACGAAATCCCTCTGTACTTAGTCATTCTGGCCAACATGTAAATTACATATGAGCTCATGTAGAAAGTCTTCGTCACCCTCAGGCTCCTGAATTGCTCATCGATGTGGTTGCTAATCATCCTAGCCCAATCGACACACTCCTTTCCCTCCAAGATGATCTCGATGAAGTAGAACATCCAAGGCTCGAAAATGTAAACCTGTGCACTCCCATTTACCCGGCTCAGCATCATTATCAAATCACAGTATTCTTGTTTCGCGTCCTCGGCAATTATCTGCTTTGGGAGCTTAGTGCGGGGTGGCCTCGGCTTCTGCATCCAAACTCTGTTGATGACTGCAGTGACTCTTTCGAAAGAGGAAGAGTACATCTTATCTGCCCTCTTGTTTGTTCTGTATAACATCTCCTCAGCAGTTGGAATCCCAAATGCCTCTCCGATGGCATCCGGTGTAAAGTTGGCGAGCAGTTTACCATCCGGAGAGACAATCGTCCTACGTTCTGGCTTGTAGTGATTGGCGCACTCCATAATTAGCTCTGGACACTGAATTGCTGGCGAAAAACTAGCAGCTGCGTAGATCCCACTCTTCATTATATTATGTGCCGTGACTGATGGTTGATGGCCCCCTAGCCCAAACATCCTCGATTTGAGTGCATTTAGATTAAATGAACCAAGGTTGGTGTCATTTAATCCTGCCAACTTTGAAACTATTGCTGACTTTGGGAGAAATGGCCTAGCGAGCCTTTTAATCATTGCCTGCCGGGATGAGCCAGCCTTGCCTGCTTCAGTGTTTGCAGCTCTGCCTGCGGCTCTGCTTGTTCCTGCAACATCCTTTGCTCCGGCCATCTGCAAAATAAAATAGAATAGCAATAAGCTAGGCTGCAGATTTTTAAATAAAATGAAGTAACCTCCGAGACGGCTGCGAACGTGGAGTTAGCTTTTTTGAAAATAAAAACTCTCAGCATAAATTACTAACTCCAAACCTCGTACTGTATAAAAAACTTCAAGCTTATAAAGAAGCTTTCAACGACTGCACTTCCAACTGGCGAAGAAAATTGTAGCCAACTACCAACTTTCAGCAATGTGGATACTTTCTCGGCACAAAACGAATTAAATCCTTTGTCTTGACTTCGTCAACCTCAGCAACTTTCAACTTCTAGCAGCTTGAATAAGTAAAATCTGCAGCAAGCTTCAACTTTCGTGCAACTTCAACAAATAAACCTTCCAGCAACTCCGGAAAACAACTTCAACCTTCAACTTCGAAATTGCAGCAACACACTTTCAGCTTTTCGAAAGAAAGAGTCTCGGCAAATGAAAATTTCTCCAGCACTTCGTACTTTCAGCAACTCAACACTCCGAAATAAAATAAACTCTCAAAGAATTTCTCTCCTCAACCACTTGGAAAATATTTCAATCTCTCAAGAACTTCTTCAGCAACTTCAACTTTGAAACAATGTGAGGAGAAATGAGAGAAGAGATTGTTTAAATAACTCTTCTCGGAGAATCCTGCTAAGTAGTGCTGGGGCTATTTTTAGCACCTTCATCAATTTTCCGCTCTCTTCGTTCGGAATCTTCTAATTCAAGCGCAGTAGTGGGCTAGTCGTCAGCCGGTCATTATGGCAGTTGCCTTTAATAATGATTCCTTCCTTGTAAAAATTTGAATCCTTCCTCTTAGTCTGCCAGTTAACTCTTGGTGATTTAAACAACTCGCGAGAAAAAAAAATCACTTGACTTGATTTAAAATTCTATTTTAAAATCTCGCAGTGTTTAAATAAATTCAACCCGAAAAATTTCGTGGGAGTTGCAAATTTATTTCCAACTTTTAAAATGTCTGTCATTTAAATCCTCGATTTCATAAAATTTGCTTTAGACATTTTAAATTTTCTCTTTAAGATATTCAACTCTGGGTGATTTAAAATCACTTGCATGCTCGAAATAATTCATCCTCTGAGATTTAACTTCCGTCAGGAAAATAATCTAGGCAAAACGAATTTCCTCTGAAAATATTAAAATTTCCCTTAGGAAATTAATTTTAAAATTTCCCGACCCATGGGTGTATTTTAAACGGGTTCATTTAATTTTTATTTGACCCATGGAAAAATATATCAGTGCTTTCGCCTTGGAAATAAAATTTCATCACTGTGTCCACTTCATTTGAATGCCTTTGGAAAATTATTTTCAATTCATATCAAGGCGTACTTTCTCCAGTGCAATATTTATCTCACTTAGAAAATATTTCTAACATTTTCTTCCTTGGCATATTTCCCTTGGTATATATTTTTTTTATTTCCATGCGTTAGCCAATTCTCATGTAACCCCCTTCACAATGTTGGGCACATTTCATAGGTGGAGCTTTGATTTTAGTGCCTTAGAAATTTTTCTTCACTAGCTGGAAATGGGCGCACTTCATAGCCTCAATTTTCATTTTGAATGCCTTAGCATATTTTTCAGATCTCATCCATGGGGTGGGCGCATTTGCTACTGTGAGCTTTTATTTTGAACTTAGGCATTTTTTACCTACTTCTCCATCATGGGCGCATTTCCACCCATCCACTTTTATTTCCAATGCCTTAGAATAATTTCAAGGCACTTCCTCAAGGTGGGCGCATTTTAGATGTAGAGCTTCTACTTGATGGGCGCAGACTAGAGGTGGCACTTTCATTTCATGCCTTAGACGAATTTCAAGGCTCTATTTCCTCTTTATCTCCCTGGGCGCATTTTAGATGGCCTGCTTTCATTTTCTTTTTGCCTTAGAAACTTTTGAAGTCACTTGCTTGTCTTGAGGGCGCATTTTAGGTGTCATGCTTCATTCTCATGCCTTAGAAATATTTCAGCCCAACCACTCCTAGCACAAGGGCGCATTTGATGGGGTCTACTTCTATCTCACACGCCTTAGTTTATTTTTCACCTTTTCTCCCTCTTGAGGGCGCATTTCACAAGGTGAACTTCTATTTTCAATGCCTTAGCCGCTTTTCACTAGGCAACATCTTCCTTGGGCGCATTTTGATGGGGTAGCTTCAAGATGAGGGCGCATTTCATGAGGTGAGCTTTTATTTTGTAACTTAGGAATTTTCTAAACTCCCTCACCTCAAGCCAAGGGCGCATTTCATGGGTGGAGCTTCTACTTCTCCAACACTTAAAAACTTTTTCAACTTTCATCCCCTTCATGGGCGCATTTGAGGGGTCTTACTTTCATTTTTGCACACTTAGTAAAATTTTCAAGTCCTCTTGCTTGCCTTGAGGGCGCATTTTAAGTGTCATGCTTTGATTTGTGCCTTAGAATTTTTTTGAAGTCTCCACCTCTCCTTGGGCGCATTTTGAGGTATGAGCTTTTGTTTTCAAAGACTTAGAAACTTTTGAACTCTCCCAACATGACTTGGGCGCATTTAGCATGTTATGCTTTTATTTCATGCCTTAGAAATTTTCAAGGCTTCCATCAAGGTGGGCGCATTTTGAAGGGGATACTTTCATTTTCCCACACTTAGAATATTTTCCATGCCTCTGCCTGCCTTTGTTTATGCATTCTATTTTTAGCAAGTTGTGCTATTTTTAGCAAGTCCCTTGATTTTCAACCTCTAAGGCTCCGTTTTGCCTGAAAATTTCATCATATGATCTTCTTCACCTTGTGATCCTGTTTTGCCAGTCCTCTGCCCTGACCTGCTATTTATAGCCACCTGCTATTTATAGTAAGTTTTGACTTTCTGACTTCAGTAGCTCCGTTTTGCCTGAAAGTTGCAACGCTTGATCTTGATAGCTTGAGTGTTACTCTGATGCCAACCTCGGGTGCAGACCTGCTATTTATAGCCGTGCCTTGACTTACTAAAAATAGTAAGTTCTCCGATTTCGCTCAAATTTTGCCAGCAGGTACCTTGAAGTGTGCCGACATTGGTGGGGTGCTTCGTTTCGGCTATTTTTGGACTTCACCCCCTATAAAAGTGGAAACCCTAATTTGACTTGTATGTATCCCGAACGGTCTCCGTTTGACTTCGTTCCTTCTGCATGTCGTTCTGTTTGCTGAACTGGAGTGTTGGGCGGCTGCCAGAGTGTACCTGCTAAAAATAGAAACTGCCTGAAAGGTGACTCATCCACTGCCGGATGGTTTTGCATGTCATATTGCCCGTGGGATCTCAAAAAACCCAAAAAAACCCAGAAAACTGGTCTGCATGCATGCACTAGCTAAAAATAGTAAGTCCTCAAAACTCGATCTTCTCCGCTTGCATGTCACATCACTGCGAAGGTTTTGGAAAACCCAGAAGGATTCTCCAGACATGCATCTGAAAAGCTCATGTGGAAACCCTGAAAAATGGCTCTTGAAGCCTTGAACTGCCAAAAATAGCAAGTCGTCTGATCTGGCTCAAAATTTACGTGTAGGCAGCTTGATGTTACCCGGATGCAGTGGAACTGACAGAATTCCAAAATCTCAGTAAAATAGTCCCAAATTGAATACTTACTAAAAATAGTAAGTTGCCGGAATACAGTGAAAATTTAGGGGGACTCTGCTGGAAGTCTTCTGGCTGCTGTACTGAGCTTGGATTTCAATTTCGTGACTCGGTTTGACCCTTAATAAGCCTGAAGGATGAAAACCCTAATTACACAGACTTAACCAATACTTTAACCTGGGTCAAACGACAGGACATCCCCGGAAGGACCAGAGACCAAAGAGAGAGCAAACCAAAGCCAAAAGACCAGAATGGAGCAAAATTTAGGGGGTCCCCATCTTGATGGGGTGATGTGTGAAAAAGGTCACAACAGACAACTCTATCGAACCATCACCCTCATGTGAATTAGTTGTTGTCTCATGCTGATGCAACGAAATTGTTGATGGGTGTTTTGTGACCGCACCAACACAGAATAAAGTTTCCCAATGGATACTCTATCCTCTCTTGAACAAAGTATTCTGCATGCTAAGATTGCCAGAAAGATCATACATTTAACTCCAAGGTTCCTTATGCAGGGGATAGTCTTAGTTGGCTCGATGTGATTTGCTGGTTATTTCAAGGGACTTATGTGAGTTGCTCATTCAGAAGAAAAGAATTCTCAAATTTCAGGAGATTTGTCAGTGACGCTCTGGTTTCCTCAGCTAACCAGAAAGTGCGGAATTTAAAGAGATATAGGGATTTAGAGATGCTATGGACTAATCTACACGCGGGATATGGGGATCAACTTTTGCAAACTCCAATCGGGCTCTGCTTTGCCTCACTTCAGACGGCTTCCACAGAACTGGTGCAATCATAAAAGGAGTAATTAGAGATATTCAAATCACGATTCAACATGCAGATACCATCACAACGACGCATACCAACAGTCAAACCGAAATTGAAGTTAATTCCACAATATTTCCAGTTGACCACGCAAGGCAAACCCACCATCAGTGAGCCTGCTAGTGGTATGGATAAGCGAAGCTTGCTCAAATTAAACACCACATTCCACAACTACCAAACATTTGCATGAAATGAAATCTACTCTACTTTAAAGTTCTTGAATCGAAAAGACGAAAAAGCCTTGCAAGCTGCTCACAATAAAAGGAGTCACCAATCAATGAAAATTGTTTATATCATGAGAGTGTTCACAACAACTTCTTACAAAACTTTCAAAGGGAAAGCTTTCTTTCCTCCTCAATCTAAGCTATGCTAACTTCTAAGCTACTCTCTATTCTAACTTCTATCCTTTCTACTCTCTGATTTCTTAATCTAATATGTTACAAATGGGGATGCCCCTTTTATAGTTGGCCCAGTCCAACAAACGGCTTAGATTTGATTACAATGAAGGGCTTAGATTGAGCTACATATGCCCTAATTAGGGTTTTGCCCTAAAAACCGCCACATAGAGGAGTGGGGTAATAAATGAATAGAAGATTCTCCACTCCTCTGCAGAAACTACCATGAGCAATTAATGCCCACTATCATCAGAAGATTCTCGTCTAGCAAGACTTTCTCTGTTCTGCCTTCCAATTTTGTTGCGTTAGGAGGAGGCGATTATACAACAACACTCAGTTCAACCATCCTTGCTTAATTTTTTCTCCATTAAGCCCTCATGTTGCCTTAATTCTTGGATGCATTTCTTTCCTATAACTTTCACATTTCTCTAGCCCACTGCCTTGGGCGCATTTAGCCTCTTTTGCATCACGTTCTTAATGCCTTAGACAATTTTTCACTACCATTTTCCTTTGCCTTGGGAACTTTTTCACCTAATTTCTTCATCGTTACTTTGTTGCATGCCTTCTTGAGTTGGGTGCATATTAGGTGTTTGTGGAGAAATCCCAACACTTAGCCGTTTCCTCCAACATCTTCTTCCTGCAAATGAGACATCATGGAGGAGTTTCGAATGTGTAACTTTTCTCCCTCCAAGGTTATAACGTTGTCCAGCTTCATCACCTCAAGTCCTCATGCCTTGGCCTCGGCGTTCATCCTGCAAAACAAAAAGAAGAGCATGAGAACACTTATAACATAAATTCACCTCACTTACCTAATTTTCACATTCTGACTTCCAAGGTTTGCTTGACCTCTAGATCTGACAAAATTGATCCCTTTTCTAGCAAATCTTCATAACTTTTGAACATCTGTGTGCTAGGGCGTATGCCATCTTGATGTTTTCATCCTCTTGCCTTAACAATTTCATTCACCTGTCTTGTCCACCTATCCTTAGGAGCTTGATGACTTAGATAGAATTCCACCCATCTTGAGCTTGAGTGCATTTGACCTCTTCTACCTTCTTTTCTATGCCTTAGAAAATTTCATCCATCTGAGCCTTAGGAAATTTGTCTCCCTTAGAAATTTTTATCATTCACGAGCCAACGTCCATTTAAAATCATAAGCCAAGGCGCGATGCATTCAAAACCTATATCCTCAGAAAATACTCAAAGACCCCCATAGAAGAAATATATATTTTTTTACTTTGTTGCTCAAGGGTGCACACGAAGGGGTACATTTAATTTTTCTCACCCTTGAAAATATTCTCCACTAATGTTCATTTTATCTTTTCCAACCTTGGGTGCCTTTGGAAGGTGATGCTTTCATTTTGTAACTTAGAAGCTTTTTATGCCTTAGAGAATTTCAAACACTTATCCTTCTTTGTGGGCACGTATTCACTTCCTAGAAGAATTTGAACCTATCTTCTTCTTTGGGCGCATTTCTCCTAGTGAGGTTTCATTTCCCTCATACTTAGAAATTTTTTCATTTCCACTTCCCTCAAGGGTGCATTTCAGCCTATGAGCTTCCATTTTCCTTTACTTAGAGACTTTTAAACCTCGCATTTCACCCTTGCAAGTTCGATTTCCTTCTACCTTAGGCATTTTCTTCTTAGCATCATCTAGGCTTGGGCGCATTTGACATAGCCTACTTCCATTTGGGGGCGCATTTTAGCCTTCTAGCTTTGATTTCCATGCCTTAGAGAATTTGAAACTCCATCACCCCCTTGGGCGCATTTCATGGGGTTAGCTTTCACTTGAGGGCGCATTTTGATGTGCTTACTTTCATTTCGCTACTTAGAAAATTTCATATCATCACCTTCCTTGAGGGCACATTTAGCATGGGTTACTTTTATTTTTCATGCCTTAGCAACCTTGAAGGCTCCACCCATTTGTCCTTGGGCGCATATGAAGGTCTATGCTTTCATATGAGGGCGCATTTTAGCCCTCTAGCTTCCATTTCCATATGCCCTAGGCGTTTTTCCCCATGGGCCCATTTGACATAGCCTACTCCCATTTTGTGCCTTAGGTGATTTTCATGCCATTACCTCTCTATTTAAGCACATTTTGCTTCTCAAGCTTCCATTTTCCTTGAGGGCGCCTTTTGATGTTGACGCTTTGATTTCTCATGCCTTAGAAATTTTCAAGGCTCTCTACTCCAGGGTGGGCGCATTTAGGCATGTCTACTTTGATTTTAGACTTACAAATTTTTTTTTGAGGTGGCTTCATGTTGATGGGCGCATTGCTACCCTTGAGCTTTCATTTTTGATGCCTTAGAAACCTTTTATGCTTCTCCACATCCTTGAGGGCGCATTTGAGGGTGCATACTTCTATTTTGATACTTAGAATTTTTTTACACCATCACCTTGACCTCGAGGGCGCATTTTACATAGAGAAGAGGATTGTTCAACACTTAGAATATTTTCCTCATTGCTGCATTTTTCTCTTGCAAGCTTGGGTGCATATAGGGGTGTGAGGAGGAAATCCCACACTTAGAATTTTTTCAACATTCTAGTTGCTTACACCTTGGGCGCATTTGAGGTAGGGAGGAGGAATTCCCACGCCTTAGAATTTTCAAGCCATGTTTCTCAACCTTGAGCGCATTTGAGGTAAGGTAGAGGAATTTTTCATACTTAGCAATTTTTTTATCAACATCCTCTCAACCTTGGGCGCATTTGAGGGCATGAGGAGGAACTTCTCGTACTTAGAAACTTTTGATGCCAACCTGTCTTCACCTTCTATTTTTAGCAAGTTTTTGATTCTTGTCTTCTGCAACTCTGTTTGGCCTGAAATTTTCACCATGTGATCCTTGTTGCTTGGTGAACCTGTTTACACCCGCCCCTTGTGCTGACCTGCTATTTATAGCCTTGCTCTGGAGACAACTTTCTATAAATAGTAAGTGCTTGGATTGTGCCCAAATTTTTCCAGTAGATTGCTTGAAGGATGTTGGGATACCTTCATTTTTCGAAATTCTGGCCTTTTACCCCTCTTTTTAGGCTCCAAAGTAGGAAACTCTAATCTGTCTTGCATGTGCCTCAAATGACGTTCGCTTGACTTGATTTCTGCTGCATGATGCTCTGCTTGCGGAACTGAAGTGTCGGGTGGCTGCCGGAGTGAACCTGCTATTTATAGTAGGTGCTTGAAAAGTGATTAATTGACTGCCGGATGAGTTTGCATGTCACATTGCCCGAGAGATCTCAAGAAACCAAGAAAAACCCAATAAACTGGTCTACATGTAGGCACTGACTAAAAATAGTAAGTTCCTGAAAAATGATCAACTCCGCTTGCATGTCACATCGTTGCGAAGCTCTCGAAAAACCCATAAAGGATATCTTGACATGCATTGAAAAATCTTGCATGCAAACCCTCGAAATAGCCTCTGAAGCTTGAATTGTTGAAAGTCATCATCCTGGCTTGCATGTTATATCATCGCAAAGGTCTTGAAAAACCCAAAAAGATCCTCCAAACATGCGTTGAAAAAGCATACGTGCAAATCCTCGAAATGACTCCCAAAACAAGAACTGCTAAAAATAGCAAGTTGTTAGAATCTGTTCAAATTTTACGTGCAAGCACCTTGAAGTTACCTGAATGTGTTGGAGCAGTCAAAATTCCAGAATTTTGAGAAAAAGAACCCAATTTGAGCACTTACTAAAAATAGTAAGTTGTTCGGATTCAATGAAAATTAAGTGGGATCTTGCTTGAAGCTTCTTGATCGTAGTGCCAAGGTTAGGTTTCAATTTGACAACTCAATTTGACCTCAAACAAGCTTGAAGAGTAAAAACCCTAATTTCACAGACTTAGCCAAACTTTCAACTAGGTCAAATGATGGGACATCCTCGGAAGAACAAAAAGATCAGAGAGAGAGAGAGAGAGAGAGACGCAAAACAACCCAAAACCAAAGCCAAAAGACCAAAATGGAGCAAAATTTAGAGGGTCCCCATTGTGAATGGGGTGATGTGTGAAAAGGTCACAATAGGAACCTTACTGCTGTCACAAAAATCTAAACTGTTATGGCTTGTTTTTTCCATGTATCCTCCATGTTTGACACCCATATCTTGCGTGCCAACAATAAAAATCTCTTCTTTCTTTTCTTCTTTCCTTCTCACAACTTCTTCGTCTTCTTCTTTTGGTCCACCCAAGAACTGATTGAAAGTGAGAACATCTCGAATTTTCTTAGGAAGAGATTGATATTCATTAAACCTAGTGCAGATATAGTCATTAAACTTAGATGCACCCATAGTCCTAAATGTAGAAGACCACCTGCTGGTCTGATATGCACCCACTGACACCATAGGCTGGTAGGATCAATTCTCTGATACCACTGTAAGAACTCTAGTTCTCCCGAACTGAAACTTTGCAATTTCTGGTGATAGTTTTCTGATTTTTTTTGTTTTGATGATTGCAAATGACTTGAAAGAAGTAATTTAAAATATTGAAATGCAAAGCAACAACTAATTGTAACCTTCCAATGCGAGTAGGATATGAAACATGCACCTTCAGCTTAATTGACATTACTACAAACATTTTCCATGCAAACCTATGAACTGAAATAAGTAACCATGACGAGGGTCATATTGACAAAAAATTATGATGCAACCTTATTCCTCCTTTATTGAATATATTAATTGTATGCAATTGCCAAGACTCTTGGCTTACATTAAGCATGAAAGAATGCTATTACAATGTCTTTACCGAATATGCAACTACAACCTCTGTAAGGCAGCGACCCAAACAATGCAATGAAGCCAAACTAAATGATATTAATATGCAATGAGAAACCTGGAATGTGATGGCAGTTTGCTGATTGAAGTACTTGATGGTGTGCTCCAATTATATGTTCCCAACATCCCACGGTTCTTCCCTATGCATGTTGCATTCTGCATGTCCACGATTTTCCCCTCACCAGATGATGCAAAGACGCCTATAAAGGCTGCGATCCCTCAATCTGATTATCCACGATTTTCCCTTGAATTATTGGCTGCAAATCGATGCGTCTCCCAACAGCTACAAACCCTCAATCATGCCACGATTTGATATATATTTATTTTACCCAAATTGCTGCTATACTCCTCCTTCAATGCCACGACTTTAAATGATATATACTGGCATGATTTTCTTCTATTAGTTGCACACACAATCTTACCATAAAATCGCCATAAACTAGCTGCTATTTATTCTTCAAGTCGATGCCCACAACTGAAAATGATCTTCAACGGATAAACTTCAAACTTCTGATCTGCAAATGAATACTCTCTGTAACCCTTGATTAATCCTTTCATGAAGCACAATGTTGACTTCTGGATGAAGCCAATCTCAAGGGCAATCCTTCGGAAGATCTTTCACAACCTCAGGTATGCGAATTAATGAGAGTTTTCGTTCCCAATGATCAAGAAATGTAGAAATTGCAGAAACCCTAGGTTTCCTCTTCTCCATAGTAAAACACTTCAAAGCCAAATATCACAATCTTGGATGATTCATTAATAGCTTGGGTGATTCCTTTATATAATTTTTCTCCAAGAAGAGGTCGACCCTCTAGAAGGTTGTTTGCAATCATTTAAAAATAATATTAAATGTGCATTTAATAACTTAATAAAAATTCTTCAAAGTGGGCGCCCATCACTAAATGCACTTTAAGTCATTAAATGGCCCCCTTTAGATAAAAAGTTATAATATAACTTTATAATATGCTTTTTAATGATTAATTATTTTTAAAGTCGCCTTTAATAATAATTAAATAATATAGCTTGCACATTAATCCTTATTTCGCTAGGACAATTGAAAATTGGGATCAACACTGCTTCCACAACACGTCTAGGTGCCTTACTATAAATAGAAACACTGGACTCTCATGACCTGATGACGTACTATAAATAGTAAGTGTGTGAAACGGAGTCCTGAATCATCGAACGAAGGCCAATCCTGAACCAAACTGAGCTCTGGAGAAGGAAACACTTTGATATCTACCAAACAAGACCCTCAACCCATTTGTAGTAGGCTAAGAGGGTCAGCTAATAGGCTAAACCAATGAGAAACTGGAATGAGCTAAAAAGGGGATATTACATTGGAAAACCACTGGATGAGCTCAAAAGGGTTGACGGAATGAGTTTGGAAACGCCCTCAAAGGGCTCCCTAACCACTTTGTTAGTCCATGGGGACCTGTTGTGACCTTTTCACACATCACCCCATCCAAGATGGGGACCCCCTAATTTTTGCTCCATTCTGGTCTTTTGGCTTTCGTTCTTTCTGTCTCTGATCTTTTGTCCTTTCGGGGATGTCCCGTTTGACCTCAGTTGAAGTAATTGACAAATTTAGGGTTTCTATCCTTTAGACCCGTTCGAGGTCAGGATTGAGTTACTTAGGTGAAATCTAAGTGCAGCAACACATTCAGAAAGCTCAAGGCAGAATCCCCTTGAAATCTCACTGAAATCTGACAACTTACTATTTTTAGTAAGTACCTAATTTGAGGCTTGTTCCTCAGGATTTCGGCATTCTAATGACTTCAACACAATCAGGCAGCTTCAGTTCAGCCTATTTTTAGCAGTTCAGCCTTCGGAGGCTATTTTCAAGGTTTAGACAAGCAATTCTCCAGTGAGTGACGAGAGAATTGATCTGGGTTTTCCAAAACCTTCGCGATGGTGTAACATGCAAGTCGAGATGGTGACTTTCTGAGTACAGACTTCTGAGGCTATTTTTAGGGTTTGCATGCAGGAATTTTCAACGCATGTCCGAATATTCCATCTGGGTTTTGCGAGAGCTTCGCAGTGATATGACATGCAAGTGGATCGGATCAGTTTTCAAGGACTTACTATTTTTAGTCAGTGCCAAAACGTTGACCAATTTTTTGGGTTTTTCGAGGTTTTTTGAGATCCCACGGGCACTGTGACATGCAAACTCGTCCAACATCCAATGGACCACTTTCTGGACACTTACTATAAATAGCAGCTTCAATCCAGCAGCTACCTAGCACTTCATTCCGTTGAGCAGAACGACAAGCAGTATAAATCAGGAGCAATTGGGACCATGTGCAAGTCGGTTAGGGTTTCCCTGCCATGTCTAAAAATAGATGAAGCAAAATGTAGAGATGTCAGAATGAAGCACACCACCATGATCAGCATCCTTCGGGCTACCTACTGGCAAATTTTGAGCAAAATCGGAAGACTTACTATTTTTAGTAAGTCAGGACACGGCTATAAATAGCAGGTGTGCGTTGGAAGTCGGTATGAACAGAGCACTCAGTTATTAGGATAAGACATAGCAAGTTTCAGGTCGAACGAAGCTATTGAAGCAGGAAACTTTGAAACTTACTATAAATAGCAGGTGGCTAAAATTAGCACGTCATCACCAGAAGCAAGCATGAACAGGTCTCTCACAGCATCAGAGGCAACTGGAGCAAATTTCAAAGCAAACAGTGATACGGAAATTGATCAATTCTAGGGTTTGCTAAAAATAGCAAATGGCTAAAAATAGCATGTATTGTGCCGGATAAGATGTGAACAGGATGACGACACCAGATGGAGGCACAACCATGCCAGTTCCAATGCAAAGCAGGGTGAAACGCAATGAAACCCTAATTTTACTAAAAATAGAAAGCCAGAACAGTGTTAGGGCGTTGGAAATTCATAAATGATAACTGGCATTAAACACCTTCATACACGCCCAGGAGAAAGGGAAGATTCAAAAGTTCTAAGTATGAAATTTCCTTAGGTGAAGAGTGAAATGCGCCTTCAAGAAGCATGAAAATTGCTCTGAGGCATGTAGAATTCCTCCTGACACTAGCATATGCGCCCAAGGAAGCTGAACAGTCAAGCTTAGGCATGGATTTTCCATCTCACATAGTGAAATGTGCCTAAAGTGGAAGTTGCCAAGGCTAAATGCGCTTGAGGAAGGTGAAAAGACACCTAAGGTATGAAGTTTTCCTCTCCTTAGGCTAAATGCGCTCAAAGAAGGAAGTCAACACCCTCATATGTGCCAAGAGTAGTTGAAGAGTCACTTAAAGGGGGCGGAATTCCTTCCAACACTATGAAATGCGCCCAACTTGGAAGTTGCATGTGTGAAATGCGCCCAAGGGAGCTGAACAGTCACCATGGACGTAATGTTTTCCCCCTAACACTATGAAATGCGCCCAACAAGGAAGCCACCTAGCCCATATGCGCTTGAGGAAGCTGAAGGGTCACAGGATAATGGAAAATTTTTCACATGTGGTGAATGCGCTCAAGGATAACGTGGAAGTCTACTAGCCCATATGCGCCAGAAGGAGATGAAGAGTCAAGTCAAGGCGTGGAAAGTCTTTCACATATGGTAAATGCGCTTAAGATAGTTCCTCTTCTCCAAGGTAAAAGGTAAGAAGGAGAAAGCTAAAAATGTAGAGGATGAAATGCGCTTGAAGGTGGAGATCCACTATGGCATATGCGCTCAAGGGAGGTGAGAAGTCACCATACACGCCTAGAGGGAAATAATGCCAAGGGGGCGTGAAAAGGGACCAAGGGTTATTCATTTATTTTTTCCTCTTTACTATGTGAATTGCGCTTGAAGGTGGAGATTTATTAAATGAAGTGCGCCTAGTGAGTGGGGACTCAAATTGAAAATTGCTAAGAAATATCTAGGCGTGGAATTGCCTAAGGAATAAGATGGAAGAAGGACATGCTATATGCGCCCTTTAGAGATGAAATTTAGATTTTAAAAAAATTGCTAAGGTATTTTCTAGAAAAAAAAATGAACACGCCTAGAGGATGATGCTAGTTTCCAGAGTTAGAAAAATCTTCAGAAAGGAATTTTTTCAGGAAAATCAAGAGAATTTGCCAAGGCCAAGAAATG
Organism: Sequoiadendron giganteum; assembly: GCA_007115665.2. NCBI lineage: Eukaryota > Viridiplantae > Streptophyta > Pinopsida > Cupressales > Cupressaceae > Sequoiadendron > Sequoiadendron giganteum. Next base: position 4,205,825 of record CM021108.1, read on the forward strand.
GGAAATTACAGGAGTGGAAGACATCCGGGGGATAAGATTAAAAACCTTAGCCATTTTTATTATTTTTAAATAATAAAAATTAAAAGAACCCCTTCGTTCGGAGACACATGAAAACGATGAATTCGGAAAGAATTTTTCTTCCGGGTATTAAACATTCGCAATTTAGAGGTGGTTCAAGCTTACTCGACGACATGTCCACATCGTTCGATGGGTATTTCGCCCAGTGCCTATTTTAAATAAAATTCCTAAGGCAAAATTGAGAGATTTCTCTAAAGCAAACGAACAAAATGAATGAGAGGCACTTCGAGCTAGACAATTTTGCCAAAGCGAAGACAAGATCAAATGACTTAGCCAAACATTTCAAAATTGTTCAAGGAAGTGAACGATTTAATATTTTAAGAAATCAAATGCGACGAGGCAGGCCTGTGCAAAGATGATGAATTCATAATTCTAGAAGATGCCTCAGATGACAAGTGTTACTACGGAGAAAAGAGAGGGAAAATGAATTCAAAAAATTTGCCAAGTATAGCCTCTGCAGGAATTCGACCAGGCTATAAATTTTCAAACCCTCTTCATTCCTCTCACCGGGTTCTGAATGCAAAATTATTGGCTAAGTGAAAGTACGAATTTCTGAAGAGGTTGCAATTGCTGAGAAGTTCGAAATTGTGAGAGAGCTGAAAGAGAAGTGCAAGTTTGTAAAAGTTGAAGTTGCTGAAGGAAGTGCGACTTAACTTGCAGTGGCTGCAATTGCTGAAGGGCACGGATTCCCAAGTTGCCAGTGGCTACATTCTGCTGAGAAGGTACGAATTTGCCAAAAGTAAGGTTGCTGAATGCTGAAGTACGACTTGAGAGGAAAGTTTGAAGTTGCTGAAAGTTGCTAAGTTAGGAGGAGAAGTACGAACTTCAAAGAGGAGGTTTCAAATTTGTTGAAAGTAAATTGTTGCAAGCAAACATTTCCAAGTGTTTGGCATTGTGTTGCTGCAACCAGAGAAGAAACTTCTAAGAACGTTGAAGTAAACAGGCATAGTTGAGGTTTGCAGCTGAAAGTGACAAAGTGTTGCAGCCTTTTTATTTAAAAAAAATCTGCTGGCACCCTCAAAAGCGATATATTGTTTTATAAAGTCTTGTTTTCTAATGACTCTCTTGCTTTTTTGCAGAATGGCCGAATCAAGTAGAAGAGCTGCAGGCAGGAACAAGCACACCGAGTCTAGACAGTCTGTGATCAAGAAATTGGGCAAGTCATTCTTGCCAGAATCCAAATTTTCATCAAGGCTCGGTAGGCTAGCTGACACGAACTTAGGCTCATTCAACATGGAAGCATTCAAAAGGAGGAGATTGGGGACTGGAGGCCATCACCCGTCAGTGACCGCACAGTATTGTCAGAAGTGGATTGTATGCAGCTGCCAACTTTCCGCTAGCTATCCAGTGTCCATAACTCATCATGGAGTGCGCCTACCACTACAATGCAGAATAGAGGACGGTCATTTCGCCAGATGGCAAGGTGCTGGCCAACCTGACACCTGAAGCGATCGGAGAGGCATTCGGGATTCGAGTTCATGAGAAGATGATCTACAAGACAAAGGAGAGAGCTGGAAAGATGTACTCATCCACCACAGACCGGTGTGCTAATTTGATAAACACTAGGTGGATGATTAAACCCAAGCCAACTCGCACCAAATTGCCCAAGCAGATAGTCTCAGAGGACTTGAGACAGGAGTTTGGTGATCTCATCATGATGCTGAGCAGAGTTGGAGGATGCCCCCAAGCATTCATCTTTGAACCTTGGATGTTCTATTTTGTCAACTTGGTGTTAGAGGGAAAGGATTACATGGATTGGGCACTGATGATCAGTGATAACATACATGAGCAACTTCGTGGCGTGAGGAGAACGAAGACATTTTACATGGGCTCCTACCTTGTCTATATGCTGGCTCGCATGACAAGATATAGAGGGATCTCTTACAAAGAACCAATCGGTTGCGGATCCCATCAGTTTAAAATATATGAGGCTTGTCCACAACTGCATCTGACAAGCACAACCAATTACAAGAGGGTCAATGATGCCTTTACAATGCATATGACGAGGACCTTGCAGCAGAGAACCCACCACAGAATATCAAGGGAGGCACAAGAAATGATTGAGAAATTCGGATGTTGGTTTATCCAATTTCCAAAATTCACCTACATAAGGCTGCAAGGATTTTCCTCCTATCCATACAGATTGCCTCGGTATCCCACAAACAGGATAGTGATGCTGGAAGTATCTAGGCAACTGATTGCCTATGATAAGATTCAGAAGAAGAAGAAGAAAGGTGGACTCGGATTCTTGATTGCTATGGGAAATTCAGATGAAATCTGCCCATCACTGCAGGCAGCAAGGGAGGCAGAAGCGGAACTCCAATTCTTCCACCTTTCTTATCACACCAGAGGCATTACTACAATCCCCACAGAAACATCAGGTGGATATTGACAGAGGAGTTCAGGCACAAGGTGCAGATCAAAGACTTTTGGGCTAGTGCAGTGGATGAGATCGAGGTTAGAAAGAGAATGTTTTCTCAGATACCATTGGGGATGGTCAGAGAGTGTGAGATCATCCCAGTGCTAGATCAGATTGAGGAGGATATAAACGTAGTACAGGTTGACTACGAGACAGTAAGAGATACACCTCTGCCACTCCTAGATTGGTCTGAGCCAGAGGTCACTGACTTGGATACACTTTGTATCCCAGTCTTGACATTTACATGGAGTTGGGTAGAGAGGCATGTCAGCCGACTCAAGGGAAGGTCAATTCCCCTTACCTACAATTTGATGGGAGACAGCAGATTGCAGACAACTAATCAAAGGAGACGGAATAATCCAACTCCAGAGCCTCGAGGAAAGGAGCCAGTTTGACCTGAGCTAGTGGTAGTTGAGGAGTCCATGCATACGCCATGTCGGACACACTCTCCAAGCTTACAGGAGGTGTCTTTGTTTGTTGATCAGAGGGAGAGATTGGACGTAGAGCAGGCAGTGCAAGTAGAGAATCGGCCACCTCGTAGGAATCAGTGGGTCAGAGCATCAACATGCCCCAAGAAGAACATCAATAGGAAAATCAGCAAGAGACAGATGAGGGGATGGCTACTGATACTCAATTTCAGCGAGAAATTGAGGTGGCTCTCGAGGGTGATGCTACTTCAGATCAGGATGCCCAGAGCTCGGGAGACACGGAGCCTATTGATGACGGTGAGCCTCGTCAAAACGATGGTAGAGGAGAGGTTCACGACGTGGAGGTTGAGGTAGAACAGCCTTTTATTATATCTGACATGCGGCAACAGGTGCCAAAATGGCTAAGGGACAGAATGAGGCATGATCCTATAGATGAGACCGATCCCGCAGCCGAGATGGAGGAATTATTACAGAGGATTAGCGCACCTCCAGCTAAGAAAGAGGCTAGGAAGTTCTCCAAAATATCCACAAATGAGGATGGATCCTGAACCTTGCATATGGCAGTTCCTCGGGAAGAATGTGATAGAGACAAGGCCGTTCCTGAAAACTATGTGGTGACAACCATGGAACTAGGCCGTGTTGACGAGCCTTTTATGACAACGCCAGCACAGAATAAAAGTTGTCCAACAGTCACTCTATTCTCTCTTGATCAAAGTATTCCGCATGCTAAGATTGCGTGAAAGTTCATGCGTTCAACTCCAAGGTTCCTTTCATCGCGAATAGACTTAGTTGGTTGATGTGTATATGCTGGTTATTTCAAGGGGACTTACGTAGTTGTTCAATCGTAGTGAAACAATGAATGATTTTGACGATATTGCTCTGATGTTCGAATCGATCGGGAAATACTGAATTAAAGGGAAAGGGATAGGAATCCTACAATCTATTTCTAAGGATGGAAGCCAAAACTAGCTTTAACAATCTCCAAACCAAACTTTGTATCGTCTCCTCTTCGGACAACTCTGACAAAGCTGATGCAATCTTCAAAGGATAGGTAGATATTCAGATCGAGATTCAACATGCACACCCCTTCACCACGAAGCAAGTGGACACACAAATCGCAACCGAAGTTAAGTGCTGAAATTCCAGTTGACCATGCAGGGCAGACTTACCGTCAGCAAGCCTGCTAGTGGTATGGATATAGGGAGATATGCTCAAACCAATGTTGCATTCCACAATTAACGCTACTTGCATTGAAACAAAATCTATTCTACTTTACTCTATTCGAATCGGAAAGACGAAAAGACCTCGTCAACTATCCACAACACAAAATGAAGTCACCAATCTATGAAGTCTTTATATCATGAGAGTCTTACACAACAATCTTTTGCAAAAACTTTCAAAGGGAAAGTCTTTCTTTCCTTTCCAACTAAGCTAACTCCTAGCTCTACTTTATCAATCTCTATCTTAGTCTAGTTCTGATCTATCTCTGATTCTAATTCTATCTAATAATTTACAAATGAGGGGGGATACCCCTTTTATAGTTGGCCCAGTCCAACGAACGGCTTAGATTGAATTACAATGAAGGGCCTAGATCGAGCCACGTATGCCCCAATTAGGGTTTTCGCCCTAAAAACCGGCATAGAGAGGAGTGGGGCAATAAATGCACAAAAGATTCTCCACTCCTCTGCAAGAACCACTACGAGCAATTAATGCCCATTATCCTCTTCCAGAAGATTCTCGTCCGGAAACGCGTTCCCACTGTTCTTCTCTACCAATTCTGTTGCGTTAGGAGGAGAGTGAAAGAGTCTCTAAGATTGTCTCCGCCGATAATAAAATTTGAAAGGATTTGACGTTCAGCCCTCCTGTTGCTTTGACTCTTGGACGCACTTCTTCTTTGTGACTTTCACATTTCTCTAGCCCACTGCCTTGGGCGCATTTACCTCTTTTGCATCACATTCTTAGTGTCTTAGCCAAATCTTCACTGTCGTTTCTTCTTTCCCAAGTTGCAACATTGTCTAGCTCCATCAACTCAAGTCCTTACGCTCAGGCTCCAATGTTCATCTTGCAAAGCAAAGAGAAAAGCTTTAGAACGCTTATAATATAAATTCACTTTACTTACCCAATTTCCATGTAATGATCGCTTGATCTCCGGATCTGGTAGAATTCATCACTTTTCTAGCCAACTTTCATCATGGGCGTATCCACCACCTTGCCTGGAGTTTGTGCCTTAGAAAATATTTCACCTTGAGGATGCATTTGAACGCTTGATGTTCGAGCTTCAGTTCATTTTCAAATTCCTCCATGCCTTAGACAAATTTCTTCCCTGTGAGTGTATTTGACCCCCTGTTGCTTTATTTTACCGTGCCTTAGAAAATTTATCCCTCGGAGCCTTAGGAACTTTGTTGAACGGGTGCCAAGCAGAAATCCTTGTCGAAACAACACGAACAAGGTGTGGAAGAACCTTAAATCATCTCCTAATTGGAAATGTCTAATACCCAGAAGAAAATTCCCCTCCGAAATCTTAATTTCCATGTGTACCCAGACGAAGGGGTAAGTTTAATTTTTATTATTTTTGAAAAATAATAAAAATTACTAAGGTTTATTCTCATTTTTATTCTGGAGGGATTGCACGCTTGTAATCTCCATTTTTCCTGCCTTAGTATTTTTTTTGCTTCCCTGAAGAAATTCCCTTTCTCACTCGCGGGCACAGTTCATCTTGCACTTGGAAATTTTGTATTATCTCCTTCTTTAGGCATATTTCATATTTTACTTTAGAAAATACCTTTAGAAAAAATTAATTTTCTGACTTTACCCATGAGTGGCGCATTTTTATGCAGGAACTTCCACTTCAGCTCCCTAGGCATTTCCATGCCTTAACAATTTTCCTTGGGCGCATTCCACCTTAAGTGCTTCCACTTGATGCCTTAGGAATATTCTCAAACACCTCTTTACATGATGGGCGCATACCACATAGGGAGGAAGAATTTTTTTATACTTAGAAACTTTTCTTATAAACATCCCTCATGAGGGCGCATTTGCTATGTGAAGGAGGAACCTTTTATGTCTTGGGCACATTTGAGGCTTGAGGAGGAAATCCACGCCTTAGAAACTTTTTGTGCTTTTCCATGCCTTGGTGCATTTCACACATACCACTTTTATTTTCCACGCCTAGAATTTTTGTCTCCACCTCAACCTACCTTGGGCGCATTTTACCCTTGGTGCTTTCATCTTCCATACTTAGGCGTTTTTCTTCCTTATGTTACCTTGGGCGCATTTTGCCCATCAAGCTTCCATTTCATGCCTTAGGAATATTTTGAAGCCACTTCTTCTTGACTTGGGCGCATTTTAGATAGGCTACTTTCACTTTGTGCCTTAGAATATTTTTCTCAAATGACCTCTTCATGCTGGGCGCATTTCACCTGCCAAGCTTCCATTTTATCTTACTTAGAAAATTTTCCAACACCTATCACAAGGTGGGCGCATTTAGGGGGGTGTCTAGGAATTTCCCAACACTTAGAATATTTTTAAACATCCTCCCTCTTGCTGGGCGCATTTCATCTAGGCTGGAGGAAATTTTATTGCCTTAGATTTTTCTTCCACTCCCCTTGTAGCTTTGTAGGCTTGGGCGCATTTTGGGGTAGAGGGAATTCCACTCACATTTTGTGGCTCTTCACCTTCCTTGGGCGCATTTGAGGATGCCTCAAGGAATTTCAATGCCTTAGAAGAATTTCAATATCTTGCTTGCTCCCTTCAACCTTGGGCGCATTTAAGGCCATGAGGAGGAATTTTTTTATACTTAGAATTTCTTGAAGGTTCCTCCATGCCAAGGGCGCATTTCATGTTTGCTTCTGCCAGACTTAAACTTGAAAATCTTCAATGTCTCAGCTACCTCTGTGCTCTTCTATTATTAGCAAATTTGGAGAAGTGTGCCTTCCCATGCCTTTTCACCCATTCTGAAACTGGAGCTGGCATGATTATGCCTTCTGAGACCTTGCCACCTTGTTTATACTTATTGCCCATGCTGACATGCTAATTTTAGGATTCCTGCTATTTTTAGCAAACCCTAAAATTGCTTGCTTTCTGCGGCTCTGTTTGACCTGAAATTTTCACCACGTGGTCCTCATCACTTGATGAACCTGTTCACACCTGCCTCTCGTGCTGACCTGCTATTTATAGCCGTGTTCTGGAAGCGACTTACTATAAATAGTAAGTGTTCGGATCGTGCCCAAATTTCACCAATAGATTGCCTGAAGGATGTTGATCGCAGTGGGATACCTTTGTTTTTCAAAATTCTGGCCTTTTACCCTACTTTTTAGGCACCGAAGTAGGAAACCCTAATACGACTTGCATGTGCCTTGAACTGTTTCCGTTTGCCTTGATTTATGTTGCACGCTGCTCTGTCCGTGATACTGAAGTGTCGGGTGGTTGCCAGAGTGACACTGCTATTTATAGTAAGTGCCTGAAAAGTGACCAATCTGATGTCGGATGAGTTTGCATGTCACAGCGTCCGTGGGGTCTCAAGAAACCCAGAAAAACCCAGAAAATTGGTCGACATGCAAGCACTGGCTAAAAATAGTAAGTCCTTGAAAACTGACTCATTCTGTTTGCATGTCATATCATTGCGAAGCTCTCGCAAAACCCATATGGAATATCCGAACATGCGTCAAAAAACTTTGCATGCAAACCCTAAAAATAACCTCTGAAGGCTGAATTCTGAAAGTGATCATCTTGGTTTGCATGTTACATCACTGCGAAGGTTTCGAGAAACCCAGAAGTAATCTCCGAACATGCAATGAAGAATCATACGTTTGGCCCCTGAAAATGGCTCCTGAAGCCTGAACTGCTAAAAATAGCAAGTTGTTTGATCTGGCTCAAAATTTACGTGCAAGCAGTTTGATGTGTTCTGAATGCGCTGAAGTAGTCAGAATCTCGAAATCCTGAGGAAAAGACCTCGTTTTGAGCACTTACTAAAAATAGTAAGTTGTCAGATTTCAATGAAAACTCAGTGGGAACTTGCTGGAAGCCTTTTGAAAGCAATGTCAAGCTTTGCTGCCAATTTACCAGTCTTGATTTAATCTCAATCCAGCCTGAAGAACAAAACCCTAATTTCACATATTCACTTCAGACTTAGCCAAAATTTCAAATTAGGTCAAAGAATGGGGACATCCCCGGAAGGACAAAAGATCAGAGAGAGAGACGCAAAACAAAAGCCAAAAGACCAAAATGGAGCAAAATTAGGGGGTCCCCATCTGCCATGGGGTGATGTGTGAAAAGGTCACAACAGGCCGCCCTACTAGAGCACAAGTGGTAGAGGAGTGCGATAATTCCTATCGGGCACTCAAGGATAGATTGTCCTACGTGGAGGGCAAATACAAAAGGTTGAAGGTAGAGCACAAGACACTGATTGGCTACGTGCAGCACTTGTCCTATCCTTGTGGGCAAGAAAATCCGGCAATTGAACTTCCAGCTGAGTTTTCCAGGGAGTCAATCAGTGCGTTAGAAGATTTGAAGAGAATGGCACAGCAGGCAGACAAGTGGGTTGCCAGTGTGCATACAGAGACAAGAAAGTTCATGGAAGATCTTGTACATGCCTATGGGCAAGCTTCTGGTATTATGGCTAGAGTGGAGGCAGTTAACCATGCTTGGGGTGAGGCTTGCATCTATCAGACAAAAGTTGTTCTCTGTTTAGGGGCTTTGATGAGCGTACCTGAACAGACTTTGGTTGAGGGAGGTGTTATCCAGCAGGGAGATAGATATGACTTCGCCAGATGGTATTCTTCAGTAGTCACAGGTTGGGGATTCTATGATGCATTACAGGCAGATTCTGTTAGGGTCAGAAAGGCCATGATGAACATATTAGATGGAATTCTCAACACCTTGGAGGCAATCTTTGCCAAGAGGTTGACTGCTGAAGAGGTAACTGCAGATGGATTGAAAGACAAATTGGCGCCATTCTTCTCTGAGGTGAAGACCTTCACACAGGACGATTTCGAGAACACGGCCATGTTCTCTAGTATCATATAGAACACCTAGGACGCCCTTGTTGCCTAGAATAAATCATGTGCTTGGCATGGGCAAACCGTTGCAGTTTTAGAGTTTCAGTTGGATCACTTTCCTCCTATCTCCGATCAGGAAGTTGAGGCAGTCTTGGCCATATTCATCAGATTTGCAGCCGGCGAGAAGGAGAAAGGAAACGCCCTTCTGGACGATGACCTTCTGGAGGGAGACGACGTGCATCGATGGCAGGGTGTGGTGCATTGATGAGGAGTGGAGGGCGCATTCATTGCCCCACTCCTCTCAGTGGCGGTTTTTAGGGCAAAAGCCCTAATTAGGGCATGGGTGGCTCAATCTGAGCCCTTTATTGTAATCAGATCTGAACTGTCCACTATTTGGACTCATTATAAAAGAGGCATCCCCCCTCATTTGTAAACAGTTAGAATTAGAATCAAAGATAGATCAGAGCTAGACAAGGATAGAGATTGATAGAAGTTAAAGTAGAGCTAGGAGTTAGCTTAGTTGGAAAGGAAAGAAAGACTTTCCCTTTGAAAGCTTTTGCAAAAGATTGTTGTGTAAGACTCTCATGATATAAAGATTTCATTGATTGGTGACTTCATTTTGTGTTGTGGGTAGTTGACGAGATCTTTTCATCTTTCCAATTCGAATAGAGTAAAGTAAAGTAGATTTGTTTTCATGCAAGTAGAGTTAATTGTGGAATGTGACATTAGTTTGGGCATATCTTCCCCTATCCATACCACTGGCGGACTTGCTGACGGTAAGTCTGCTCCTGTGTGGTCAATTGAATCTCAGCATTTAACTTCGATTGTGTTCAATGTGCCCACTTGCTTCGTTGTGAAGGGGTGTGCATGGTGAATCTCAATTTGAACATCTCATCCATCCTTTGAAGATTGCACCAGCTTTGTCAGAGTTGTCCGAAGGGGAGACGAAACGAAGTTCTGTTTGAAGACTGTCAAAGCTAATCCTTGCATTCCACCCGTAGAAATAGATTGTTGAATTCCTATCCCTACCTCCTTTAAATTCAGCATTTCCCGATCCATTCAAATACCAGAGCATTATAGTCAAAATCCTTCATTTGCTTGAGCATATAAAGTTGAACAATTACGTAAGTCCCCTTGGAATACCCAGCATATTCACATCAACCAACTGAGTCTATTCGCAATAAAAGGAACCTTGGAGTTGAACGCATGAACTTTCACACAATCTTAGCATGCGGAATACTTTGATCAAGAGGGAATAGAGTGACCTTTGGACATTTTATTCTGTGTTGGTGTTGTCATAAAAAACACGTCAATAGGACCAAGCAATGGACTAAGCTCTGCAAAAGATACTGGCCTAGGAAAAGGGGACATTACAGTATGTATGTGTGTGTGTGTGTATGCATACATACATATATAATTAAAAAAAAAATCTCAATCCAATATGTTTAGTGAAGTAAATCATTAATTCCAAAAATCATTAATTCCAAAAGTATGTATGTATGTATATATACATATATATCTACAAATATAGTTATGTATTGTATATATGTATATACATGCATATATATTAATATACACGTATGTGTATGTAGTTGAAACCTATGATAAATTTTAATGAATTTACTTAACCCAAAAATTATCGTTTATTTTTTACTTATTGAATTTGAACTGCTCGCTGAACTTGGGTGCTTAATGTAGTCCCCATGGCATTCTTTGAAGCTTGCTATATTGATCATTTGCTACATTGACTCTTGGTTGCAGGTCCCTCGGTACAAAAAGTTAGAGATGCTAAAAATTTTGCCCTACAGTTACAGCCTAATTTATGCATTGAGGGTCCTCTGCAGGTAAACAATCCCTTAAAATTTATTTGTGCACTTTTTTTTGGGATTATATACATGTTTGAGAATTTTAAATACTGAGATGAAAATAAGAATTGTCTTTGTTGTTTGCAGTATGATGCTGCCGTGAATTTGACCACAGCAAAAATAAAGCTGAAAGGACAAGCGAGTACAGTGGCTGGAAAGGTTTGTCTTTGTATGTGACTTTGAAATGATATGGAGCTTGAATTTTTCTCATTGCAGCGATAGTTTTCATATGTTCTTTTCTTACCCCAATACAATTGTGTGTGTGTGCGCCTGCGTGTAGTCTATGTATCCCAGTATCCTAGTGGTTTGAGATGATCATATGCATCAATAATATCAATAGAATTGTTTAATAATGAATCAATTATGAATGAAGCATGACTATCACAAGAAGTATGCTAATGATTTAAAAGTCTTTCAATCTAATAAGAGAACATTGTTAATGGTTTTAATGTAATAAGAGCACATTAATCATGTCTTCGAATATATTATTCTCTTTTTGTTCATTTTAGCAGTGAATATGTAAGTCAACTCATGTTACTCTACATTGTACCACACACCATTGTTAATTGTTATGCCATTGTCATTTTCTCTTTCAAATAATTCTTCTTTGGTCACTTGTATTTATTGTAAATACGCATCTTCTCGTTGCATTTTTCTACAAACCCACATGTTTTAATATGTGAGATGCCATCCTTCTCAATTTGTATCACCTTTGCATTATGCTATCCATTTTCCATCTCCTTTATTTGTTAAGTATAATTTTGAAATTTCACTTGAACCCACTATAGTTTTTCCATCTTTCTTTGATTTTCTGCAAGTGTTTACCTTTCATTCATTGTGTATTCCTACTTTTACACTTCCATGTGCATACTATATGTGGCTAAAATTGATCTTACTAACATTTTTCCTCGCCACTTTATGCTCCTAAAATTGACCTTACTAACATTTTTCTTTGTCAAAACTTGTAGACACATCAACCTTGCAAATTTAGGTGGGGGTGGGCCAGCTTAAGTACTTCTCAAGGATTGCTTGTAGGTAATTTATATGGCTATGTTTTCCCTTCCCTTGGGTTCTCTCTTGTTTCCCTCATTTGTCCCTCAACCCTCTGATCAATCTCATTTTTCCATGTCACTTTTCATGCTCCATGTTTGTCACTCATTGTTCTATTCTATTATAAACATTAATGCCTAGTCTAATGGTGTTTTTCTTTGCCACCTATCTTCTGCATATAATCAATTGGTTTGGGGTGGTCCATTTTTGGAAATGAATTTTAAGGAAACCCTATTTATCAGGGAAACCTGAGGACGTGTCCCCCCCTAAAATGTCTCGTCCCTGTCCTTGGAACATCCCGGGTATAGGGGGACAGTTGGGGGACGGTCCCTTGGCATCCCCTTTTTTGTAAATTCATGGGGAATGTTCCCGGAACCGGGGGGACGGTCAAAGGGAAAGGGGGACGGTTGACCGTCCCGAGGACAGCCAGGGGACGCCAATGCTGTCCCTTGACCTCCCCCAACCGTCCTCCATTTCAAAGCATGTTTTAAAAATAATATATATATAAAATCGTTTTTCAGTTTTCTGGTTTGAGTTGTTCGTTTAAATTATTTTCATATATCTTTCACAATATTTGGAATGCTCACAAGATAAATATTTGATGCTCTGTTGTGACCTTTTCACACATCACCCCATTCAAAATGGGTACCCCCTAATTTTTGCTTCATTCTGGTCTTTTGGCTTTGGTGTTGCGTTCCTCTCTCTCTGTGATCTTTCTTTCCTTCTAAGGATGTCCCTATCTTGGACCTAATTGGAAATTTTGGCTAAGTCTGATGCACGTTTTGATGAATTAGGGTTTTCATTCTTCAGGCTTGTGTAGGGTCAAATCAAGTTGGCAAAATAAAATCTGAGCTTGGTACTACAATCACGATGCTTCAGGCAGGATCCCATGAAATTTTCACTGAGTTCCTACAACTTACTACTTTTCGTAAGTACTCAATTTGGGATCTTTTCCTCAAGATTTTGGAAATTATGACCGTTTCACCATATTCAGGACACTTCAAAGAGCCTGCTCGCAAAATTTGAACAGATTTGGACAACTTGCTATTTTTAGCAGTTTTGGCTTCAGAGGCAGTTTTCAGTGTTTGCATGCAATATTTTTCAATGCATGTTAGGATATTCTTTATGGGTTTTTCGAGATGTTTGCAACAATATGACATGCAAACAGAGTTGATCAATTTTCAAGAACTTACTATTTTTAGCCAGTACTCACATGTAGACCAATTTTTTGGGTTTTTTGAGATCTCTCGAGCAGTGCAAATGCATCTGGCAATGGATTGATCACTTTTCAGGCAACATTCTATTTTTAGCAGGTTCACTCCAGGCAGTCCCGATACTTTAGTTTCACGAGTAGAACAACATGCAACAGAAACGGAGTCCAACGGGGGTCATTCGAGGCACATGCAAGTCAGATTAGGGTTTCCTACTTTGGTGCCTAAAAAGAAGGAAAAAACTTGGGAAAAGTGAAAAACTGGTGTGTCCCATCACGATAAGCATCCTTCAAGCAATCTACTACTAAAATTTGAGTGCAATCCGAGCACTTACTATTTATAGTAAGTCACCTCCAGAGCAGGGCTATAAATAGCAGGTCAGCAAAAGGGGCAGGTGTGAATCGGTCAAACAAGTAATGAGGATCACACTCGGAAAATTTCAAGTCAAACGGAGCCGTAGAAGTCAAGGGAATCAAGGGTTTACTATAAATAGCAGGTGGGCTAAAGATAGCAAGTGAGCATGGACGACAGGTATAAACAAGACAATCAAGCCACGAGAAACACAACATGCTAGCTCCCAGTCCAAAACAAGTGAATGTGCTCATCCAAGAAGAGAGAATTTTCTAAGTATGGCGAAATGGAACCTCACCCAGCTAAATGCGCCCTAGCCATGAAGAGGAGACTGGACTTAAAAAATTTCGAAGGTTGAAATCAGAAGCTCATACCCTTGAATGCGCCCTCACATGAAAGCTCATCATGTGAAATGCACCCAAGGAAGGAGTTTGGATGGAAAAAGTTCTAAGTAGTAAAATGAAAGAGGACCTAGCCAAATGCGCCCTCAGCTAGAAGTTAACCCCCTCCATATGCGCCCACCTTGTGAGGCCAAGCAAAAACATCTAAGGCAATGGAAATGAGAGTAGATGCCCTCGAATGTGCCCTCAAATGGAAGTAGACACGTGAAAAAGTGCCCATCATAGATGATGCCTAGCAAAAAAGCGCCTAAAGCATGGGAAAATAGAAGCCAAAGGTGCTAAATGCGCCCTCAACCTAAAAAGCCCATGGTGAAATGCGCCCATCTCAAGCAAGAAGATAAAACGCCTAAGGCGTGGAAACAAAAACCCACCATGTCATATGCGCCCTCAAACAAAAGTCCATGGGGTAAAATGCGCCCAAGAGGGAGATGATGATTGGAAAAGTTTCTCAGTCAAGAAAATGAAAGCTAGGGAGGGGAAATGCGCCTTAACATTAGATCTCACCCATCAAAATGCACCCAAGGTGGTGATGGAGGTCTCAAAATTTTCTAAGTATGGGAAAACAAAAGTAGACCCATCAAAATGCGCCCATCATAGAAAAGGTGTTTGGAAATATTTCTAAGGCGTGGCAAAAGATAAAAGCTAGAGGAAATAAAACCTCACTAGGTGAAATGCGCCCATGCTGAAGTGGAGATGGAAAAAGTTTCTAAGTAAAGCCAAGATGAAAGCTCAAGGCCTCATATGCGCTCATCATGCTAGAGATGCTAAGAAAGTTTCTAAGGCATTGAAACTTAAAGAGGACCCTATGAAATGCGCCTAGCAAAGGGGGGTCAAATGCGCCCACCATGAATAAGATAAAGTAGTAAAAGGTTGCTAAGGCGTGAAATTAAAAGCAAGAGGGGTTAAATGCGCCCTTGACATGGAGGAGATGAAGTAAAGAATTTTCTAAGGCATGGATAAAATAAAGTTGACCCCTCGAAGTGCGCCAAAGATTAAGAATTGATGTGAAATTTTTTCGAAGGAATTAAAATGAAGTTGACACTATCATATGCGCCCAAGGTCGAAGGGTTGAAATGAATATTTCCAATGGGTAAATTGAAAAATTAAAAGAACCTCTTCAAAGTGCGCCCATGAATTAATAAAGTTAGAAAAAAAAATTCTAAAGGGATTTTAATATTTTTCTGAAGGGAAATATTTTCTAAGTGGCCTTTAATTATTTCCTAAGGGAATTAAATTTCGAGAATGGATTGATTTGGCGAGTGATTCTAAATCAACAGGTTAAATATTTTGAGGGGGATTAAAATTGTCGAAGGCAAATATCATGGAAATAAAATTTAAATGTTGGAGATTTTAATGGGTTGGAAATTATCTTAATTTACCCGTTGAATTTTATGTTGGATTTAAATGAATCAAAATGCGAGTGATTTAATTAACGAAGTGTTAACTGGCAGTTGGAGGGAAAATTTTGAATTCTGCAGAGGAAACAATCTTCATTTTGGGAAAATGCTATGATGGTTGGCTGACAACTCGCCCACCACTTCGCTAGAATTAGAAGATTTCTAAGTAGTGGGAGAGGAGAATTAATGAAACTGCTAAAATTGACTCCTGCACAAATTAGCAAGATTGTCTAGCACAATTATTTAAGCAACGAAGTTTCTCACCACTTCTCACCATTTGCACGTGCGAGTTTGCTGAAGTGAGAAGAATTTTCTTGTGAAGTTGAGAGTTTGCTGAAGTGAGAAGAACTTTCTTGAAATTGCTGAGTGCTAAGAGTTGAGTGCTGAAGGTATCCAACTGAAGTAATTTATTTTGTAAGTGTTGAGAATGGAAGTGCTGAAGTATTGTTGGTGTGAATATTTTCTAAGTGTCGAGAGTCGAAGAGCTGAAGTAAAATTTTCGAAGTTGAAGTGCTGAAGTCATATTTTTCTAAGTGCTGAAAGTATCCAGTTGGTGCAAATTTCTTTCAAGTGCCAGAAGCCACATTGCTGAAAGTATCAAGCTCAGGAATTTAAAAGTTTGAGGTTTGGGGTTAGAAAATTTTATGCTGAAGGTTATTGTTTTCGAATCTAACTCCATATTGTAGCCATCTCGAAGTGATTTTATTTTATTTTGCAGATGGCTGAAGCAAGAAGAGGAGATGTTGCAAGAACAAGCAAGGCTGGAAATAGAGCTGCAAATGTTGAGGCAAGCAAGGTAAGTGCGTCCTGACAGGCAGTGATTAAGAAGCTCGCCAAGCCATTTTTTCCGTAGTCAAAGTTCACTTCAGAATTGGCGGGATTGAGTGATACCAACCTTGGTTCATTTGATCTGGGGGCACTCAGAGCGAGAATGTATGGGTTGGGAGGCCATCCACCATCAGTCACAACACACCAGATAATGAAGAGTGGGATCTATGCAGCTGTTGGTTTTCCACCAACAATACAATGTCCGAAGTTGATCATGGAGTGCACAAATTGCTACAAGCCTGAACAAAGGACTATTGTTTTTCCAGATGGCAAGTTGTTTGCCAACTTCACGCCCGATGCTATTGGAGAAGCATTTGGGATTCCCATTTCGGAGAGGATGATATACAAGATGAAAGATAGAGCTGATAAAATGTATGCCTCTAATTTCGAGAGATGTGTTGTTATTAATATCGTCTGGATGTAGAGGCCTAAACGTCCTCGCACCAAGCTTCCAAAACAAATTATTGTTGAGGATGTAAAGCAGGAATACTGTGATCTTATAATGATGCTTAGCTGGGTGAACGGAAGTCCACAAGCATTCATCTTTGAGCCTTGGATGTTTTATTAGATCGGGATCATAATGGAGGGAAAGGAGTGTGTTGATTGGGCCAGAATGATAGGTGACAACATAGATGGGCAGTTTAGGAGCTTGAGGAGAATGAAGACATTCTACATGAGCTCGTATGTAGTGTACATGTTGGCTCGAATGACCAAGTACTGAGGAATAACTTACATGGAGCCAATTGGGTTTGGCCCCGAACAGTTCAAGATCTATGAGGCTTGTCCACAATTGCATTTAACCAACATTGCCAGCTACAAATGGGTCAATGATGCATTCACAATGCACATAGCGAGGAATCTTCAGCAGAGAGCGCAACAAAGAATATCAAAGGAAGCACAAGCATTAATTGAAAAATACGGATATTGGCTCATCCAATTTCCAAAGTTTTCATATCTTAGGCTGCAGGGGTTCACCTCATATCCATACAGACTGGTGAGGTACCCCATTGATCGAATGGTAATGTTAGAAGTATCTAGGCAACTCATTGCCTACGATAAAATTCAGAAGAAGAAGAGGAAGAAAGGACTGGACTTCCCTATCACTATGGGAAATTCAAGTGAGGTTTGTCCTTCCTTGCAGGTAGCCAGAGAAGTTGAGGACGAGCTGCAATTCTTTCACCTTACATACCACATTGGCAGACAGGATTTCGATCCTTACAACAATATCCAGATATTACAAAATGTGGAATACAGGCACAAGGCTCACATTGAGGACTTCTGGGCTAATGCAGTTGATGATGTCGAAGTCAGGAGGAGAATTTTCACCAAGCTGCCCTTGAAAATAATTAGAGAATCTGAAGTTATTCCAGTTCCAGATCAAGTGGACGAAGATGTCAACGTCATACAGCCTGAGTACGAGTCAATGAGGAACACACCGGTCCCACCACTAGATTGGTCCGAGCTTGAAATCACGGACTTGGATACACTTTCCATACCGGTGATGACTTTCACGAGGAGCTGGGTTGAAAGGCATGTGAGCCGGCTTAAAAGTAAGTCGATTTCTCTTACTTATAGTCTCATGGGCAATCAGAGGCTGCCATCAACAAGGAAAGGAAAGTGTTGTGACCTTTTCACACATCACCCCATCCAAGATGGGGACCCTCTAATTTTTGCTCCATTTTGGTCTTTTGGCTTTGGTTCTCTCTCTATGGTCTTTTGTCCTTCCGGGGATGTCCCGTCGTTTGACCCAGGTTGAAATGTTAGCTAAGTCTGTGAGATTAGGGTTCCCTATCCTTCAGGCTTGTTTGAGATCAAATAAGGTTATCAAGGTAAAATCTGAATGCAGCAGTACAGTCAGAAGGCTCAAGACAGGATCCCACTGAAATCTTATTGAAATCTGACGACTTTTTATTTTTAGTAAGTACCTAATATGGAGGCCTTTTCCTCAAGATTTCGGGATTCTAACCACTTCAGCACATCTAGGCAACTTCAAGGTGCCTACACATGAAATTTGAACAAATTCAGATAACTGGCTATTTTTAGCAGTTCAGCCTTCAGAGGCCATTTTCAAGGTTTAAACATATGATTTTCGAATACATGATTCGAGGATCGATTTGGGTTTTTCAAGACCTTCGCGATGGTATAACATGCAAATCGAGATGGTGACTTTCAACGGTACAGCTTTCAGAGGCTATTTTTAGGGTTTGCATGCAGAAGTTTTCAATGCACGTCCGGATATTCCTCATGGGTTTTGTGAGGGCTTCGCAGTGGTGTGACATGCAAGGATAATGGATCAGTTTTCAGGGATGTACTATTTTTAGCCAGTGCCCACACATTGACCAATTTTCTGGGTTTTTTGTGATCCCACGGGCACTGTGACATGCAAACTCATCCGACATCAGATTAACCACTTTCCGAACATTTACTATAAATAGCAGTTTCACTCCAGCAGCTACCCAACACTTTAGTTCAGCAAGCAGAACGACAGGCGACAGAAATCGAGCCAAGTGGGAACAGTCCGGAGCACATGCAAGTCAGATTAGGGTTTCCATTGCTATGCCTGAAAATAGGGGGAATGAAATACAGAGTTGTCAAAACGAAGCACGCCACCATGATCAACATCTTCCAGGCTGCCTACTGGTAAAATTTTAGCAAAATCTGAATACTTACTATTTTTAGTAAGTCACCTCATGGCTATAAATAGCACGTATGTGCTGGAGGCAGGTGTGAACAGTGTCCTTAGGTCATCAAGGATAGGTGGAGTGAATTTGAGGTCAAACGAAGTTACAAAGATTGATCAATTTGAGGGTTTCCTAAAAATAGTAAGTGGCTAAAAATAGCATACCAGTGTGGACAGAGGGTATAAACAAGGTGGCAAAGTCAGTGGAAGCACAACCACGCCTGCTCCAGCTCAGAACAGAGAAATGCATGTAAACCCTCACTTCTCCGAATTTGCTAAAAAAAGAAAGCCAAGGCATGGCTAGGGCGTTGGAGATTCATAGATAAAAACTGGCTTGAACACACATGAAATACGCCCAGGAGAGGTGAAGAGGTTGAAAAATCTCTGAGTGCTGAAATTCTTCCTTCATATGAGAAAGGCACTTACAAATTCCTTCCCACCACATGAAATGCGCCCAAGGCATGAGGAAAATTGATAAAAATTTCTAAGTGTGAAATTTCCTTCACACTAGGCAAAATGCGCCCTCAAGGGTTGAAATGGAAGTAACATAGGCAAAATGCGCCCAAAATTCCTTTAGCATGGGTCAAATGTGCCCACAAAGAGTGAAAGGCATAGCAAAATGTACTAAGGCATGGGAAATTCCTTCATGCTAGGCCAAATGCGCCCTCACATGGAAGTTGACTAGAAGAAATGCGCTCAAGAGTGGAAGTCCACATGCTAAAACGCGCCCAAGGTAGGTGAAGAGTGACTAAGGCGTGGAAAATTCCTCCCCACCCCTTCAAATGCACCTACAAGTTCCTCCTCACTATGCTAAATGCGCCCCAAGGTGGAGAAGGCAAGAAGAAAAACGTGCTAAGGCAAGGAAAGTTTCCTCACCATAGGTGAAATGCGCCCATGGGTTCCCTCTTCACATGCAAAATGCGCCCAAGGGAGATGAAAAGTCACTAAGGCGTGGGAAATTCCTCCCCACCCCCTCAAATGCGCCTTCAAATGGAAATGGCACAAGTGATATGCACCCTTGTTTGTAGAAAAAGGTGATATAAGCTTCTAGGCGTGAAATTGTTTTCTAAGGGGTGAAGGTGAAAGTTGATGCATGAAATGAAATGCGCCCTTCATGGGTGATTTAAAATATGAAATTTTCCTAAGAATTTTTCTTCCTAAGGCAAAAAATTGCTAAGGCGTTGAAAGATAAAGAAGAAGTTGGAGGTTCATACCCTCAAATGCGGCCCTCATGGGTGATGTAAAATTTTAATTATTTTTTAAGGGTGAGAAATACGCCTAAGAGGTGAAGTTGGGAATTTTCAAGAACAAGATGAAATACGCCCAAGGCTAGACAGGAGGAAGTTTTTTTAGGAAAATCACAGGAAGTGCCAAGGCAGAGAAATCAAGGATTGCAGGTGTGGAAGACGCCCAGAGTGAAAATGAATGAACCTTAGCAATTTTATTATTTTTTTCAAGATAATAAAAATTAAATGTACCCCTTCATCCGGATACACATGGGAACGATAAGTTCTGAGGGGAATTTTCTTCTGGGTATTGAATGTTTGCAATTCAAAGATGATCTAAACTTGCTCCACACCTCACTCGTGTCGTTTTGACAGATAATTTTGCCCGGTGCCTGGTTTGATAAATTTCCTAAGGCAAATTTAAAAAATTTCTCTAAGGCAAATGAGGAGAATATGTCTTCACGAAGTGTTTTTGCTTGAGAATTGAACTAGATGAATGGAGTAATTTTGCTGAAGCAAAAAAATGACTTAGCCAGATGAAATAAAATTGTTCATGGAGGTGATTGATTTAATATTATAAAAGAGGCAAATATGATGAAGCAGGCTTGTGCAGGAGTGATGAAATCTCAAGATTCTACAACTTAAGGATTTCGATGCTCCGGATGACAAGTGTTGCAACTGGCCAAGGAGGGAAAATGGAATTTGAAAATTTGCTATGTTTAGCCTTTCTTGGAATTCGACCTGGCTATAAGGTTTCAAGCTCTTTTCATTCTTCTCACGAGTTGCTGGATGCAAGACATCTTCTAAGGCTGAAAAGTGCGAGTTTGCAGAGATAGAAAATTCTCAAGTTGCTGAGAAATTCGAATTTGAGAAAGAAGTTTGAAGTTGCTGAGAAGTATGAACTTCTAAAGTCTCAAGTTGAGTTGCTGAAAGGTATGATTTGAGAAGAAGCTTCTCAAATTGCTGAAGTGCGACTTGAGGAGAAAGTTTGAGGTTGCTGAATGTTGAAGTACGAATTTGTGAGGGGAAAGATTTGGAGATTGCTGCAGTGCAAGTTCGCAAGATTGCTGAAGTGTGAATTTAAGAGAAGAAAGTGAGTTGCTGGAAATGCAAAGTTAGAAAGAGAACTACGAACTTCAAGGGAAAGTTTCAAATTTGCTGAAAGTAAATTGTTGCAAGCAAACATTTCCCAATATTTGGTATTGTGTTGCTGCAACCAGAGAAGAAGCTTCTAAAAACGTTGGAGTAAACAGGCGCAGTTGAGGTTTGCAGCTGAAAGTGACAAAGTGTTGCAGCCTTTTTATTTAAAAGTTTGCTGGCACCCTCAAAAGTGATATATTGTTTTATAAAATCTTGTTTTCTAATGACTCTCTTGCCTTTTTGTAGAATGGCCGAATGAAGCAGAAGAGCTACAGGCAGAGGAAACCACGCTGAATCCACAAGAGCAAGCGCATCAAGACGAGCAGTGATAAAGAAATTGAGCAAATCCTTCCTGCTAGAATCGAAGTTTTCTTCAAAGTTGGGCAAACTGGCTGACACAAACATCGGCTCGTTCAACTTGGAGGCATTCAAGAGAAGAATATTGGGGACTGGATGTCACCATCCATCAGTTACTTCGCATAATATTGTAAGGAGCGGATTGTATGTAGCTGCCAATTTTCCTCTAGCCATCCGGTGTCTAGAACTAATCATGGAATGCGCCAACTACTACAACACAGAGCAAAGGACTGTCATTTCGCCAGATGGCAAGATATTGGCCAACTTGACATGAGAGGAAATTGGGGAGGCGTTTGGAATTCCGGTCCATGAGAAGATGATTTATAAAACAAAGGGCTGAAAAGATGTATTCGTCCACGTTTGATCGATGTGCTGATTTGATAAATATCAAGTGGATGAACAAACCCAAGCCAACTCGCACGAAGTTGCCCAAGAAAATAATCTCAGAAGATTTGAGGCAAGAGTTCTGTGATTTAATAATGATGTTGAGCAGAGTTGGAGGGTGCCCCCAAGCGTTCATCTTTGAACCTTGGATGTTTTATTATGTCAACTTGGTGCTGGAAGGCAAGGATTACGTGGACTGGGCACTGATGATCAGTGACAACTTACATGAGCAACTCCATGGTTTGAGGAGGACAAAAACATTTTACATGAGCTCTTACATTGTCTACATGCTAGCCCGTATGACTAAGTACAGAGGAATTTCATATAAGGAACCAATTGGGTGTGCCTCCCATCAGTTTAGAATACATGAGGCTTGTCCGCAGTTGCATTTGACAAGCACCACCAACTACAAAAGCGTCAATGACGCCTTGACCATGCACATAATGAGGCCTTTGCAGAAAAAGACTCACCATAGAATATCTAGAGAGGCGCAGGAGCTGATTGAGAAGTTCGGATGTTGGTTTATCCAGTTTCCGAAGTTTACCTACATAAGGCTGCAAGGATTTTCCTCCTATCCGTACAGATTGCCCCGATATCCCACCAACAAAATTGTGATGTTGGAGATATCTAGGCAACTTATTGCCTATGATAAGATTCAAAAGAAGAAGAAAGGTGGACTTGGATTCCCAATTACCATGGGGAATTTTGACGAGGTTTGTCCATCACTACAAGCAACAAGGGAGGCAGAAAACAAACTCCAATTCTTCCACCTTTCCTACCATACCAGCAGGCAGCACTATGACCCCCACAGAAACAACAGATGGATATTGTCCGAAGAGTTCAAGCACAAAGCACAGATTGAAGACTTTTGGGCAAGTGCAGTGGATGAGATTGAGGTTAGGAGGAGGATGTTTTCTCGGATACTGTTGGGGATGATCAGAGAATGCGAAATTGTCCTAGTGCCAGATCAAATTGAAGAAGATATAAATGTTGTACAAACTGATTATGACATAGTGAGGGATTCGCCTTTACCACTCTCGGATTGGTCAAAGCCAGAGATTACTGACTTGGATACACTTTGTATCCCAGTCTTAACATTCACATAGAATTGGGTAGAGAGGCATGTCAACCGACTTAAGGGCAGATCAATTCCCCTCACATACAATTTGATGGGAGATCACAGATCACCGACAGCTAGACAGAGAAGGCAGGTTGATCAAGCTCCAGAACCATGAGGAAAAGAGTCGGTTCAACTTGAGCCTCTAAGAATTGAAGAATCCGTGCATACACCATCTAGGGCACATTCTCTGAGTATGCAAGAATTATCACTGTTTGCTGATCAGAGGGAAGGATTGAATGTAGAGCAGGTAGTGCAAGTGGCAAGTCAGCCACCTCGTAGAGAATCAGTGGGCCAAAGCATCAACATGCTCAGGGAAGAAAATGAGCAGGAAATAGATGAGGGGACGGCCACTGATGCTCAATTTCAGTAGGAAATTGAGGCAACTCTTGAGGATGATGCTACTTCAGATCAGGATGCCCAGAGCTCGGGAGATACTGAGCCTATAGACGATGATGAGCCTCGTTAGCCTGAGGGAAAGGAGGAAGTTCATGAGGTTGAGCAGCCTTTTGTTATCTCAGATATGCGACAGGAGGCGTCGAAATGGCTAAGGGACAGGATGAGACATGATCCTGTGGATGAAACTGATCTTGCAGTTGAGATGGAAGAGTTGTTGCAAAGGATCAGCGCGCCTCCAACAAAGAAGAAGGCCAGGAAATTCTCCAAAATCTCAACGGATGAGGATGGCTCTTGAACTTTGCATGTGGTAGTGCCTAGGGTGGAGTGTGATCGGGATGAGGCTGTCCCAAAAAATTATGTGATTACAACTGTGGAACTTGGCCGCCCTACTGGAGCACAAGTGGTTGAGGAGTGTGATAATTCATATCAGGCACTCAAGGATAGATTGTCCTATATCGAGGGCAAATATAAGAAATTGAAGGTAGAGCACAAAACACTGATTGGCTATGTGCAACACTTGTCCCGTCCTTGTGGGCACGAAAATCCGACGATGGAGCTTCCAGCTGAATTTTCCAGAGAGTCAATTAGTGGCTTAGAGGACTTGAAAAGAATGGCACGACAGGCAAACAAATGGGTTGCCAACGTTCGTGTCGAAACAAGAAAGTTTATGGAGGATCTTGCACATGCCTATTGGCAAGCCTCCGATATTATGGCAAGAATGGATGCAGTCAACCATGCTTGGGGTGAGGCTCGTATGTATCAAACGAGAGTTGTTCTTCGTTTATGAGCTTTGATGCACACACCTCTACATGTTTTGGTTGAGGGAGGTGTGATTCAGGAGGGAGATAGATATGACTTCGCCGGATGGTATTCTTTAGTGGTCACAGGCCGAGGATTCTACGATGCATCACAGACAGATTCGGTCAGGGTTAGAAAGGCCATGACAAATATCTTTTATGGAGTCCTCAATATGTTGGAGGCAATCTTTGCCAGGAGGCTGACTTCTGAAGAGGTGACTACAGATGGGTTGAAGAATAGATTAACATCATTCTTTTCTGAGGTGAAGACCTTTGTTCAGGATAACTTTGAGAACACCTCTATGTTCTCTAGTATTATTCAGAACACCCAGGACGCCCTTGTTGCATGGAAGAAATCTTGTGCCCAGCATGGGCAAACAGTTACAGTATTAGATTTTCAGTTGGATCACATTTCTCCCATTTCGGATCAGGAAGTTGAGGCAGTATTGGCCAGATTCATCAGGTTTGCAGCCAGCGAGAAGGAGAAAGGAAACGCCCTTTTGGATTATGATCTTCTGGAAGGAGACGACGTGCATTGATTGCATATAGTGGTTCCTGATGAGGAGTGGAGAATCTCCAGCGCATTCATTGCCCCACTCCTCTCAGTGGCAGTTTTTAGGGCTAGAACCCTAATCAGGGCTTAGGTGGCTTGATCTGAGCCTTCCATTGTATTTGAGTCTAAGTCGTCCACTGGACTGGGCTTGATATAAAAGGGGTATACCCTCTCATTTTTAAATATATTAGATATAAAATAGAGATAGATCAGAGCTAGACAGAATTGGGGATAGAAGTTAGAGAGTAGAGTTAGGAGTTAGCTTAGTCTAAAAAGGAAAGAAAAGCTTTCCCTTTGAAGGTTTTTGTAAAAGGTTGTTGTGTAAGACTCTCATAATATAAAGATTTTCATTGATTGGTGATTCTTTCTTTCGTTGTGAGAAGTTGACAAGACTTTTTCGTCTTTCCAATTTGAGTAGATTAGAGTAAAGTAGACCTTATTTTATGCAAGTAGTTGTTAATTGTGGAGTGTGGCGTTTGGTTTGGACAAGTCTTTCTTTATCCATACCACTAGCAGGCTTGCTGATGGTAAGTTTGCCCTGCGTGGTCAACCGGAATATTGGTACTCAACTTCGGTTGTAATTTATGTGGTCACTTGCATTGTTGTGGTGGGGTACGCATGTTGAATCATAATTTGAACATCTTATTCACCCTTTGAAGATTGCACCAACTTTGTCAGAGTTGTCCGAAGGGAGGCAAAGCAAAGTCTAGTTTGAAGATTGTCGAAGTCAGTCCTCGCATTCCACCCCTTTAGAAATAGATTGTAGAATCCTTACCCCTTATCCTTTTAAATTCAGCATTACTCGGTTAGTTTAGAAATTCGAGCATCACTGTTAAATCTTTCATCTACTTCACGAAGTTGAACAATTATGTAAGTCCCCTTGGAATACCCAGCATATTCACATCAACCAACTGAGTCTATTCGCGATAAAAGGAACTGTTGACGTGTGTTTTATGACAACACCAACACAGAATAAAATGTCCAACTGTCACTCTATTCCCTTTTGATCAAAGTATTCCGCATGCTAAGATTGCGTGAAAGTTCATGCGTTCAACTCCAAGGTTCCTTTTATCGCGAATAGACTCAGTTGGTTGATGTGAATATGTTGGGTATTCCAAGGGGACTTACGTGAGTTGCTCATTCAGAAGAAAGGATTTTCAACTTTCGAGAGATTTGTCAATGAAGCTTGGGTTCTTAAACTAACCGGATAATGATGAATGTAAAAGGATATAAGGATTAAGATGCTACCATCTACTCCTAAAGGGGTGGAGAACGAGGATCGGCTTAAACAATCTTCAAACCAGACTTTGCTTCGTCTCCCTTCGGACAACTCTGACAAAGTTGGTCCAATCTTCAAAGGATGAGTAGGATATTCAAATTGTGATTGAACATGTGCACTCCGTCACAACGATGCAAGTGAACACACGAATTACAACCGAACTTAGGTACTGATATTCCAGATGACCACGCAGGGCGGACTTACCATCAGCAAGCCCACTAGTGGTATGGATGAAAGAAGATATGCTCAAACCAAAGCGCCACACTCCACAATTGACAACTACTCGCATAAAATAAACTCTACTCTACTCTATCTACTTGAATTGGAAAGACGAACAAGCCTTGCTAGCTACTCACAATAGAAGATAAAACCACCAAACAATGATAAATCTTTATATTATGAGAGTGTTCACAACAACTTCTTACAAAGTCCTCAATGGGAAAACTTCCTTTCCTCTTCAATCTAGACTATGCTACTTCTATCCTAATTTCTATCTTCTCTACTCTCTGATCTAACATCTACTTCTAATAGATTACAAATGAGGGGGGATGCCCCTTTTATAGTTGGCCCAGTCCAGCAGACGGCTCAGATTCAATTACAATGAAGGGCTCAGATCGAGCCACATATGCCCTAATAAGGGTTTTTGCCCAAAAAACCGACACAGAGAGGAGTGGGGCAATGAATGCACAGAATATTCTCCACTCCTCTGCAGGAACCATTATCTGTAAATAATGCCCACTATCTTCTTCTAGAAGATTCTCGTCCGGAAATGCGTTCCCACTATTCTTTTCTGCCAATTTTGTTGCGTTAGGATGAGAGCGAAAGAGTCTCTAAGATCGTCTCCGCAGATAATAAAATTTGAAAGGATTTGACGTTCAACCCTCTTGTTGCTTTGACTCTTGGACGCATTTCCTCCTCTTGCAACTTTCACATTTCTTCAGCTCACTGCCTTGGGCGCATTTATCCTCTTTTGCATCACGTCCTTAACGCCTTAGCCAAATCCTCACTGCCATTTCGCTTTTCCTTGGGAGCTTCTTCACCAACTTTCTTCATCTTTACTTTGTCGCGACACTTAGCCCTTTCTTCCAACATCTTCCTCCTGCAAAGCAAAAATAAGAGCATCAAAACACTTATGATATAAATTCACTTTACTTACCCAATTCCCATGTTCTGACCGATTGATCTCCGGATGTGGTAGAATTCATCACTTTTCTAGCAAACTTTCATCATGGGCGTATCCACCACCTTGCCTGGAGTTTGTGCCTTAGAAAATATTTCATCTTGAGGATGCATTTGAATGCTTGATGTTCGAGCTTCAGTTCATTTTCAAATTCCTCCATGCCTTAGACAAATTTCTTCCCTGTGAGTGTATTTGACCCCTTGTTGCTTTATTTTCCCTTAGACAATCATACTTGCTTTATGAATTTCATCCACTGTAATCTAGGCGCTCACTTTGACATCACAAGCCAAAGCATTTTTTTGTAGAAACTTTTCTCGTATTTTCCTTAGAGATTTTATTTTTATTTCACCTAGGAAATTCATTAAATGGTTGCCAGGCAAAAATATTTGTTGAAAAAGCTTGAGCGAGGTGAGGAACAATTTTAAATCATCTCCCAGTGGAAAATGTTCAATACCAAAAAGAAATTTCCCCTCAAAAATCATCGTTTCCATGTGTATCCAGACCATAGTTACAAGACTCAGACTCGCCTCGGACTCGGCAAGCCAATTTTTGACTCGGACTCGGACTCGGAGCCTAGACTCGCCCAAGACTCGGCAAATAAAAAAAACCCCTTAAACTTAGAGAATTTTTTTGATTTAAAGCTTGTTTCATGCACCCTTTAGTGAATAAACCTCAAATACACAATAAGATCATGAAATAGAAACTACTATGATCCTATACACAAACATATATCAATCACATAAGTATAAACGCAAATTTTAGCTGAAGGAAATAACACATTCAAATATATAAATATTGTCAAATGTATACAAAACTCATGGAATATGAAATCCATGGCATCAAAACAAATATCAAAACTAAAAAAATAAGTCTATGGCTCAGAAGAGCTTGCATTACTCATCCCAATATCACGACAAGTCATGCGCTAGTGTCTAAGTTAGGTCCTAGATGATGATGTAGCCATGATATTTGCTTGTGTCTCAATGATTGGTGTGTATATTCAAGTGAGGATTTTATTATTAAAATTTTATTGAAGCCTTCAAGACTGCATGTTTTGTTGTCTAATGTATGAATTTTGAAACAAGATAATCCTTGATTATGGCTTTGACTGTGAAAGATGCAAAGATTCGCAACAAGGGATATGTATTTTGTAGGTTTTTATGATCATGATTCATCATTGGCCTATAACATGCTTAGACCTATAGTTTGATGAGGGTTTGGGGGAAACGCCCCAATGGGGTCAAGGGGCAGTGCCCCTTGCGGGGGTCTGGGGGTAGCGCCCCCAGCAGGGTCAAGGGGCAATGCCCCTTGCAGGGGTCTGGGGGCAGCGCCCCCAGCGGGGTCGAGGGGTAGCGCCCCTCACAGGGTCCTGGGGCAGCGCCCTGGGCGCGCTCCCTGTCGCGATACAAGGCGGGGTCGAGGGCGGAGCCCCCGCCACCAAGCCCAAATGAAGACCTTCAAAACCACACAAACCTTCATGGTGCACACCATTTATTTAAAAAATTAAAAAAAAAAAGAATGCAATTTAAAAATAAAAAATTTAATCAAAATGGCCGAGTTTGGGGCACGAGACTCGGCGAGTCCGGCGAGTCTCGGCGAGTACTCGGCAGCCGAGTCTCTGGGACTCGTTTAGGGTCACCCGCCTCGAGACTCGCGAGTACTCACCGAGTTTGGGCGAGTCTTGTAACACTGATCCAGACGAAGGGGTAAGTTTAATTTTTTATTATTTTTGAAAATAATAAAATTCTAAGGTTTATTCCACTTTTAATTCTGGATGTTCTTCTAGGCCTGCAATCTCCATTTTTCCTTGATTTTCCGGAGAATTTCCCTTCCTGCCTACGGGCACATTTCATCTTGCACTTGGAAATTTTGTATTATCTCCTCCTTAGGTGTATTTCCTAACGTATGCTCCTTGAGCATTTTCCATGCCTTAGAATATATTCATCAACCACCTTCTTCCTTGGGCGCATTTCCTACATGCTACTTCCATTTTCCATGCCTTAGGCAAATTATCACCTTCACATCACCTTGGGCGCATTTGCATGTGTTGACTTCCATTCTACCCCTTGGGCGCATTTGACACATGATATTTTCTTTTGAGGGCGCATCTGGCCTAATGTGAAGGAATTTGCTTGCCTTAGGCGCATTCCACCTAGGTGAGCCTTCATTTCATGCCTTAGGAAATGTTTTTGAATCTCTTACACCTCTTGGGCGCATTTTACCCTTGGAGCTTTTGTTTGATGTCTTAGAAACTTTCAGCCACCCTTCTCCCTTGAGGGCGCATTTTGCATGTGCTACTTCCATTTTGCCTTAGAAGATTTTCAAATACTCACTCAAGGTGGGCGCATTTAGCCCTCTCAACTTCTATTTTCATGCCTTAGATAATTTCCTAGCACCTTGCTTGTGGTGGGCGCATTTAGGGGTGTGAGGAGGAATTTCTCCACACTTAGAAAATTTTTAAACATCCTCCCTCTTGCTGGGCGCATTTCACCTAGGCTGGAGGAAATTTTATTGCCTTAGATTTTTCTTTCACTCCCCTTGTAGCTTTGGGCGCATTTTAGAGGTGCTACTTCCATTTTTGCCTTAGAAAATTTTAAACATCCTTGCTCAAGACATGGCGCATTTGAGGGGTGGAGGAGGAATTTTGCTTGTGCCTTGGGTGCATTTAGCCTAGGCAACTTCCATTTTAAACCTTTGAGGGCGCATTTGACACATGATGCTTCCATTTTTGACCAGCAAGTTTTCTCTTCTTAGCTGGGTGCCTTCAAGGGTATGAGCCTCTGTTTTGCCATACTTAGCAAAATTTTCATGCCTCTGCCTTCACATTCTATTTTTAGTAAGCCCTTGCTTTTCTGACTTCCATAGCTCCGTTTGTCGTGAAATTTTCACCATATGATCCTTTTAGTTTGATGAACCTGTTTTGCCTGTCCCATGCTCTAACCTGCCATTTATAGCCACCTGCTATTTATAGTAAGTTCCAAAGTTGCCTGACTTTTGTAGCTCTGTTTGACTTGAAACTTGCTATGCCTGATCTTGATAACTTGAGTGCTCTATTCATACCTACCTCAGGTGCAGACCTGCTATTTATAGCCCTGCTCTGGAGATGACTTACTATAAATAGTAAGTGCTCGGATTATGCCCAAATTTCGCCAGTAGATTGCCAGAAGGATGCTGATCGTGATGGGATATCTTCGTTTTTTGAAATTTTGGCTTTTTACCCTATTTTTTAGGCACCGAAGCTGGAAACCCTAATCTGACTTGCATGTGCCTCGAATGGTCTTCGTTTGACTTGATTTCTATTGCATACTGCTCTCCTCGTGATACTGAAGTGTCAGGTGGTTGTCGGAGTGAAACTGCTATTTATAGTAAGTATCCGGGAAGTGGTCTATTTGATGTCAGATGAGTTTGCATGTCACGGTGCTCGTGGGATCTCAAAAAACCCAGAAAAACCCATAAAACTGGTCGACATGCGGGCACTGGTTAAAAATAGTAAGTCCTTGAAACTTCATCTTCTCTGCTTGCATGTCACACTGTTGCGAAGATCTCGAAAAGCCCACATGGAATATCCGGACATGCATTGAAAATTACTGCATGCAAATCCTAAAAATAGCCTCAGAAGGCTGTACCGTTGAAAGTCACCATCTTGATTTGCATGTTACACCATCGCGAAGGTCTTCGAAAACCCAGATCCATTCTCCAGTCATGCATTGGAGAATTGTTCGTTTAAACCCTGAAAATAGCCTTTGAAGGCTGAACTGCTAAAAATAGCCAGTTGTCTGAATCTGCTCAAACTTCATGTGTAGGCACCCTGAAGTTGCCTGGAAGCGTTGATGTAGTCAGAATCTTGAAATCCTGAGGAAAAGACCTCATTTTAGGTACTTACTAAAAATAGTAAGTTGTCAGATTTCAATGAAAACTCAGTGGGAACTTGCTAGAGGCCTTCTGACAGCGATGTCAAGCTCTGCTGCCAATTTACCAATCTTGATTCAATCTCAATCCAGCCTAAAGAACAAAACCCTAATTTCACATATTCACTTCAGACTTAGCCAAAATTTCAAATTAGGTCAAAGAATGGGGACATCCCCGGAAGGATAGAACGATCAGAGAGAGAGAGAGACGGAAAACAAAAGCCAAAAGACCAAAATGGAGCAAAAATTGGGGGTCACCATTTGAATGGGGCGATGTGCGAAAAGGTCACAACAGGAACCTTGGAGTTCAACGCATGATCTTTCGTGCAATCTTAGCTTCTGGAATACTTTGATCAAGAGAGAATAGAGTGACCGTTGGACATTTTATTCTGTGTTGGTGTTGTCATAAAACACACGTCAATAGAAAGCAGGTTGCCCAAGCTGCTGAACCATGAAGAGAAGTGCCATTCCAGCCAATGCCTCAGAGGGTAGAGCAGGTGTTGCCCGCACGATCACAAACTTAGTCTTCGAGTTTGAGGGAGCTTCCACTGTTTGGAAGCCAGAAAGGTAAATCCAATGAAGAGCAGGAGTTTAACGAGGTAAATCAGCCACCACTTAGGGAATCAGATAACTTAAGTGTCAATGCACCCAGAGGGGAAAGCCAGTAGGAAGAAGAGGAAACGACAACTGATAATTGTTTCCAGTAGATGCTTGACACGGCATTGGAAGAAGAAAATACCATGGAGCAGGAGGCTCGAGGCTCGGAAGAAGGTATTCATCAAGTGGAGGTGGATGAGCCTCAGCGAAGTGTTGTTAGAGAAGAGGTGCGCAAGGAGGAAGCAATAGAAGAACAACCCCTCATCATTTGCAATCCGCGGTAGGCAGTGCCAGATTGTCTCACGGAAAGGATGAGGAAGGACCCTGAGGATGATACTGACCCAGCAATTGAGATGGAGGAATTCCTTAGTAGGATTAGTGTAGCACAAGAGAAAAAGAGGGCTAGGAAATTTTCAAAGATTTCAACAGATGAATTCGTCTCTCGCACAGTTCAGGTTGCTGTTCCGAGGGAAGAATGTGATCGAGACGAGGAAAGGCTAGAGAACTATTTGATCACCACTATTGAGTTGGGTCGCCCCACGGGAGTCCAGGTAATTGAGGAGTGCGATAACTCCTATCAGGCATTGAAGAACAAATTGATCCATACAGAAGGAAAATACAAGAAATTGAAGAGGGAGCACAAGACATTGATCGGATATGTGCAGAACCTTGCGCGTCCACGTGAGCAAGAAAATCCAGCAGTCAAACTCCTAGCAGGGCTCTGAACGGAGTCGGTTAGTGGCTTGGAGGATTTGAAGAAGATGGCATTGGAAGCAGACAAATGGGTTGGCCATGTTTGCACGGAAACTGAAAAGTTCATGGAGGACCTCGCTCATTCTTATCAGCAAGCCTTTGACGTTCTGGTACACATGGATATTGTTGATCAAGCTTGGGGTGAGACCCAAATCTATCAGACTTAGACTGTTCTTTGTTTGGAGGCTTTGATGAATGTGCCCTTACAGACCCTGGTGGATGGAGGCGTGATACAAGGTGGTGACAGATATGACTTCACCAGTTGGTACTCTTCGGTGGTAGACTTCCAATGACTTTGCTCTTCTTAGAAAGCAAGGCTTGAATATCTGGATGATATTTCCTTTTCTCCTTCACCAGATCAGCTGGTAGGATTAGGTATTTTGCTGCCCACTTAACTTGGTCATGGCAGACCAGCCTTTTCATTCTCTTCAAGGACATTATTCGAGGGCCTTCATTTGACATCCCTCTCAAAAGAACCTTCTTTCCATCGGAGTGTAACTTCAGCTCCATTGTTTGTAGATTTAATGTGATCTCTCCAAGAGATCGTAGCCATTGTATACCCAAGACAACATCGGTGTCACCAATGCCAACTACATAGAAATCATCTCTTACTTCATAGTTTCCCAATTGTATGGAGAGGTTGCGAATCTTCCTTGTGCAAGACATGGTGAATCCATCAATTACCATCACCTTGAATGTAATGTCCCTTCCCAACCTTGCCCTAGAACTCACTTGTATGCCCTAGAATTCGCTTGTTGATTAGGATTAGGGTTTCTTTCTTCCAAATGAATGTTCTCCTAATTCCATAACTCTAGATTGGAATGCTGTATTCATCATATTGACAACATATCTATTAGCATTAATGCCTAGATATCCAAAAATAAGATAATCATAATGCAATTATACAGACATAATCATACTTGCAGATTGAAAACATAAGAAGAGTTAGTCAGCCCATCAGGAGAGGGGAATCCTTAAGGGGCCTAAAGTCTACCGCCTCCTATTGCCCAACCCTTGTCTTGGGCCTATGGGGCGGAATGCCTAGGTGGAACCCCCACCCCTCCATGACCCAACACTTGCTTTGGGCCTATGGGGCAGAATGCCCAACCCTTGCTTTGGGCCTGTGGGGTGGAACCTGGGTGGGGTTTTTAGACGAACCACTTAAGTCATTATTCACCTCTCCTGGCAGGATTACAGGCACAATTCAAACAATTGATATGTAGGCATTAGTACTTCATTTGTATTTACACACATTATGCAATAAGAGTATTCAATATGATCAGACAGTTCATTGAGTCCTAATATGATGGTAGATCAAAGTAAAAAACTAAATTAAGCAATATTCATGTCTACATATTCATTATGTTCTTTCAATGATGTAATGCAATACATCTTGCACGTCCAACATTAGTTAGATACCAATGTAATTCGCAAAAATCCAACATCAATCAAATATAGATGTAGATCAATCGTCATTAGAACCATATCTATAGAAGGTAAACCATTTGCCCTATGATCAGTCAAGGACTACACTGTCCACCTAAATACACTATTGATTTCCAGTATAGTGAGTCAGTTTCTAGATTCAATATCAAGAAGGAATGGTTCCAACACATCAGAAGCGATTGTGTGCATTCCAATGAATAAAGCATATAGATTATTTTCAATAATACACAGATCGGCTGGGCATACAAGGTTCATGCAGCATTGTTATGTCAAATTGAGGATAACTAAACATCAAAGCTAAGTGAGTAGTCTCACCTGATCTGCTGTGTCTTCCCATGTCTCCTTATTCCTTAATTGTCTTCCTTCAACCTTCTACTGAATTGATCATAAGATGAGGAAAATTCTACTTATGTTTATATTAAAGAGTCATCGTTATTTATAAGGCTTAATAATTGCTGCAAGTATCATTATTGTACAATCGTAAATAATATCTATATATATTTTATATAAACCTATATATACATCATTGTTTTTCATTGTCAATTTATAATAATTTCTTATATATATATTAATTAAAATATATATATACACTTATATATTAATTTATTATATTTGAATTCTTAATCCATTTACTAAGCTGATTATTTAAATACAGAAATACTTACATATTTACTTAATATATTTATCATCTAATTATTTGGATCTCAGGAAATACTTACTTCCTCCTGTTGGTGTTTTTTCCCACATAGACAGTGCAGTTCTCTAAGAGGTGGCCAACCCCTATCAAAGATTACTGCAACAGGCTAGTGGCCAACTAACGAGAGTCAGTTAGAAACTGATTCTCTCCTACACTTTTGGCTTTGTAGGACCAAGGTGGGTAAACCTACATGTGTCCATAAGAATGCCTTATAACTGATCATAACACCTTCCGCATACAGATCACAATCCCTTCATACTCAAGGGGATAGGCAACATTCTTGGTATTGGCAGACCAGAGAATGCTCACCGACACCAAAGAGCAACGGAATTGGCCCACTAACAATAAGGAAATACCTCTCGAAGGAAGACAAGGTTTTAATATGTGTTTATGTTCAGTATTTGGATTACCGTGTTTAGAGCTTACAGTTTTATACCAAAGAGAAGGCTACAAACATTGTTCAGTGCCTCATCCATTGGGCAACGGAGTCATATAGACTACAGAGTATAATTTTGATACTGTGAACTTGTCTTCATATAGCATTACTATCATGAGATGCTTCAATACATTAAAACAGTACTTCTTCACGAATCCTGAGCATATACAAACATGAACATGTAATTAACTCTTCAAGCATTTGATTAACTCCTTAAGTTGAAGCAAGAAAACTAACTACACTTTCAATTAATTGTTGAAACTGAAAAGAGAAACCCTGGATAACTCCATTCATAATCCATGGCACACACACAAGAGAGTAAACCATCTTAATTTTGTAGATTTGTTTCAATATCAGTAATTAAAAAAGCATAGCATACTAACTGTATACAAATCCCTACTCGGAATGATTTCCTGAACAAAATGTTCATAACACTTCAACCTTAAAACCATCTGTATAGACTCCAAAGTCATGGACCCAAAAAAATCTGACCTTACAATGAGCCGTGAAATCTCCTTTATATATCAGGAGAGCAACAAGCATTGGCTACATTGTCAGTACAAAATTCAATTTCAACTCAAAGTGAAATTCAAATTCACATTCCTTATCATTAGATAATATTGTTTATGATCAAAGGAATCAAAAAACAGTTACACAGTAACCAGTTGGAGAACAAAATTTCGTGCAAAGCATGCGCACGTCCACGTCCACGGGAGGAAAAAGCAGGAGCAAACATATCCACCACCAGTCACCATCAAGAGAACACACGGCCCCGATATAGGCGACCGCTTCGAGTGCGCGCCTGAGACAGCGACGGAACCGCCTCTCCTCTACCAGCCTTGCCAGCACAACCCCTAACAACTGGACCCGGTGCTAATGCAGTTACAAGTTCAACAGCTAGGACCTCCTCATTTACTCCCATGAGTTCAGTTAAAGTGGCCAAGTAACACCAGTAGTTCAAGTCGGTGTCAGATTCATCAGAATCCAAAATTATCACCGGGGACGAACAATGTACTGGCTCCTTTCTAGTATTTTTAGTACCTTGAGGCACCGTGGGAATAACAGGCTCCCCCATAGCTGGCAACCTTCGGGCCCCTAGCCTCGCACACCTGCGTTCAATTGATTTATCCATAAAAGAAATAGAGCTTTGCAGCACACTGGAGAAGAAACTTTCCTGCACACAGGCACGAGAAGATGCAATGCTAATTGCACACAACTTAGTCAACATTTATAGAATGGCCCAGCATGCCAGGGTACAATTTGCTTGAAAGCAATTCAATCACTCGAACAATTAGTGATCAAGATAACCATGAATACTCTCAGTAGGATGGCACTATTCGCACGTCGAAGAAAATCAGATGGAGATCCTCTGGAGAAGGAAAACCCGTGCCATTAATGACACGAGCAACAACAAGGCAGTATATGTTACTCAGACAAGTCACACACCCCCTCAATTGAAATTGAACCGCCGATTCGGAACACACTTGACAAAACGGAGGGTTGAGATCAAGTTGATGGATACTGACAATCCACCTCAACGCCTGGGAGAAGATGTCCAATCAAAACCCTCAAAAATAGCAGATCCGGACCATACAGTGGGACCCACATAGTCCCATTAGCAGAAGAAGAAAAGCCACATGTCACACCCTCGCAGACCTCACAACATCCCTCAGAATACTTACTCCGCTTGTGCGAGGTGTGCGAGAAACCATAATTAACCATGTTATTAATGACCATCGCCAATGAAAAGACGGCCATACGTCACTGCCAACACCTCGGGAAGAAAACCCACACATCCGTTCATGCTAGATGGTGACATATCGCAAACCTCGCACCACTTTGGTGACGCCAGCAGAAAAACCTGCGAGGTCGACGAGAAACGGCCCAGATCTTTAACCATCGATCGGACGGTTCAATTTCTCTAGATAAAACATCCAAGTGGGACTTGCATTGAAACTCCCGCCGATATAGAACATAAGCATTCTTGGTAGAAAGACTGGCGAATCAGGTGAAAAGAGGCCGGTAAAGTCACGACCCGAGAGGGATAACATCTCACTCAAGTGACCGGCAACCCCCGGTAGTGAGTCACTGTTGAAACATAACAAGAGGGTTTGTAAAATTCGACAGTTAAAATCACCACGGGTAACTTTGAAAACCCAAAACCTTAGCTTGCATCACCTAGAAAATTGAAAGTCCCATCACCTCCACCACCAATCTGCTATGTATCCCTTTATTCCCAGCCAGTGATATCCTTTTATTCTACAGAAGCATTCCCTTAAATTCCTCATCTTATGATGGTTTGCTGCTCAAAATATATTTATGTATTCCTCACTCTATTCATCGATGCCTTGTTTTGAAGATGTCCTCTCTTAAATATTGCTATGACTGAGAAGTCATACCCTCTCCTAAAGGTGTGTCTTTCCCTGATCGCAGCCTTTAATCTCTTCAATAGTCACTGCTTTCAGTTTATTTGATGATTGGTAATTTGAGGGATAAGAATCGCTGCTTTGATTCTTAATATTCATTCATTTTTATTTTTGATCGGTGATAATATTTTTTATTTTATTAATTCAGGATTTGTCCTACCCCGAAGCAGGGATGGTGACAAGGGACACAATCTTCCCATGGAAAGGACACCAGCTGAAAGCCTAAATCCGAGAACAAAACACCCCAAACTCCTAAAAAGACATCAAAACAATTCAAATGTGTCCTTTACGTTTGGTTCCTCCCTTGGTCTGTGACCGGAGGACCATGTCAAAGGTTTCCTTCTTTCTCTTCTTTTCCCTCTTCCCCTTAACAACTTGCCATCCCTCCTCCATCCTTGCAGCCTTCTTCTATCATTCCTCTGATATGTCATTCTGTATCCCAGCCACTCCATGAGCACCACATGTAAATTGTTCACACTAACCCTCAGAGGTGCCCTTCTCCTTCTCTATTCCATTGATCCTAACCGACCCTGATTTTTCCCTACACTTTGGTGTTTTCGCACCCCCAAGTTTTTGCACAGCCAAAGCGTCATCCACCTTCACCACTTCAACACCATTCGGTGGGTGCATCTCTGTTTTTCTCGTCCCTTCCGCTTGTTTTGAGGAATCCTTTGGCTGTTGTGTTTCCGACATAGCCTGAGAGTAGCTCTTGCCTTGCGCTTTCGTCTAAACCCCTTGTTTCTCCACTGCGTAATGTCAGTGTGACACATCCCTCCACCACAATGCTGGTTTGGGAGCACCAGGCTTTGCACATTGTGTAGCCTTATACCCAGTTTGGAAGCACCTTTTGCAGCGGAAAGATACACCTTCATAGTCCAAGGGCTGCCTCCAACAACCTTTAGAAGTATTGATTGCAATTTCTTCAGGGAGAGCCTTTGAAACTTCCATTTCCACTAAGATCCGGGCATATGTGGAATGCATAAGGTTTGAGGAATCATCATCGATCATCAAAAAAACCCCTAAAGTAGTAATAGCCTCCAAACAAGAATCAAACCAAAGGTGAAGAGGATAGTTTGGAAACCTCACCCAGAAAGGCACCTTCTCAAATTTCTCTGTTGCAGGGTTAAAAGTTGGGTGCCATGGCTTCAAAGATAGAGCAAATTTTCCCCCAAACTCCAAAAAAAATCACACAAAATTTTGTTTTTGTCTTTCAGAGATTCAAATACTACAACAGAAAAACCTCTAGAGACAGGATAGATTTGAATACACCCATCTACCACAGGTTCCCAATGTTTAGAGATCCATTTGTGGAGATCACACAAACGGGGCCAAAAACCCCTGAAGCGCCCTATCAAACCTAGTTTTGAAAAAAAATTAACATTATGGTTAACCTCGCTTTCAAGCTCTGCCTGCAGTGATACCGATGCAGGGGAAGCCTTCTCTGTGTTCCACTTCTGTGATCTGCCTGTTCCGTCATCTCTCTGCCCTCCAGCCCGACGCACCTTCTTCATTTTTCCCTGTCTAGTTTTCTTCCCACCCTCCGAATCATCGTGCATTCCTTTTGGCGCACCCAACTCAACCAAAGCCCTAACACCCGTAGCCAAAGGCACCATAGAAGAAAACGGATCTGGATCAGCATCCTTTCCTGTCGCCGATATGAGAGGACCTAGACCTTCCTCACCACTCTGAGCTAGAAGATCCGAGCAGCGTTCCGCACCCAAAGTCTCCTTATTCCTGTTGCACTTGTCATCTCTCCGTAGACCATTCGATCCTTTCAGCAACTCCCCTCTCGTCGCTTCCAGTTTGGACGCAGTTGTAACCCTAGCCGCCACTGGGAGTAGACGACCGTTGGCTTCCCCCATCTCAATATTCATTCATTTATTATAATCAGATTAATATTTTTAATTATAATATTGTCACTGTTTATCTTTGATAATTATAATTACAATGATATCTTTTAGATTATATTTATTTTATTATTTTATTTTGGATTTTTATTTTATTTATTAAATAGTTCCATCTATGCATATAGTTTCATTGTAGAAACCCCAACTGGTTCAATCACTGAACTCACTATCAGCTGCAATTGTGATTGATTGTTTGTAATTTTTTTGTTTTTGTATTTTCTGATTTTTTTGTGCTTTGAGGGTTTTGACATAAAAAGCAAACTACTTCTAATACATTGATTATAAGGAAGAGATATTGCAATGATAGACAACTATATTGAATGCAAACAAATACTCATTATTACAAGGGAAAATTATAACTTTTTATTGAATGCTTATACAAAAACAACTGTAACTAATAGGAAACTTGATATAAATGCCCAAACTGCTGATCCAAGTACTGTAGCGCACTGTTCACGGGTCACTATTCACACGTTACTGTTCACACGTCACTATTCACATGTTACTGTTCACGCGTCACTATTCATGGGTCACTATTCACGTGTTATTGTTCATGCGTCACTATTCACGGCCGTACTGTAGCAGCAGGTACAAACTTTAATAAGCAAATGATTAATCTTTAAATATTCTGATCTGCAATGAAACCCCTATAAATTTTTGAATCTTCCTCACAACTGTTGAAGCACAAATCAGAGTCTCTATATGAAACTCTTTGGATACCAAATTCGCTGGATATTTCACCATTTCAAATGGAGACTCATAGAAGAAACTACGTTCTTCAATTGCAATGGCTGAAACCCTTCTCAAAACAAAAAAGCTGTTTTCAAAATGATAGCAATAACAATGGATATCCCATTCTTCTTTTCTCAAGCAAATATATGCCCCCAAAAACCCTAATCGAAATTCCTCTTCAAGGGTGCGATTTTTTTGATGAAATAACATTAAATAAAATCATTAACATTTAATTGAATTAAACTTAGGGAAAGCTTTTAATAATTCTCCTCCAAAATAAAATACTCAATTGGCCCCATTCGATGTGTTATAAACCCATCACTTAAGTGATTTAAATATAAAGTCAATTTAACTTTATATTTAATTAATAATCATTAAACATGCTGGAATTCACTGAAATAATCATAACTCTCTCAATATTGAGAATCTGGCCAAACCGTTTGAAACTGGAGTCCAAGAAATTATTTCCCAAGTGCTTGAAAAGACATGCTAAAAATAGCAAGAATCACTCGAAAGAAGCCTAAATCAAACTCTCTAAGCTCAAACCAACCACTGAACTCTGAGAAAGCCAAAAACACTGAACAACCCAAACC
The DNA here is from genome assembly GCA_007115665.2 of Sequoiadendron giganteum. Classification (NCBI taxonomy): domain Eukaryota; kingdom Viridiplantae; phylum Streptophyta; class Pinopsida; order Cupressales; family Cupressaceae; genus Sequoiadendron; species Sequoiadendron giganteum. The sequence goes on from CM021108.1 coordinate 4,246,456, forward strand.
TCCTGTGTCCAAACTGACCCCCCTATCCACCTGTAATAGCCTACGAGGGTCCAATAATAGGCTAAACCACAACTAGACTAAAGTATCTAGTTAGAAGGGGACATCACAGTCCGCCCCTCCTGAAATTGCTTGCCCTCAAGCAATCTCAACTCTGGATGCTGTAAAATCTCTTCACTCTCCCACGTAGCATCCTCAACCGGCATGTCCCTCCATTTGACCAAATACTCTCTGATAGTGCACCTCCTCAAATTCCTTTCCCTGAACTCAATGATAGCCTCAGGTACTAACACCAAGTTTCCCTCATCATCCAAGGGAGGAAGCATGGTGGAATGAACAATCTGATGTCCTAACACCTTCTTGAGACGTGATACATGAAAAACATTATGCACTCTGCTATCTGCCGGCAAATCTAACTCATAAGCCACCTCTCCAACTCTCTTGATCACCTTGAAAGGCCCATAATAACATGGCTTAAGTTTCTTAGCACCACTCTTTTTGAGAGTGGACTGGCAGTAAGGCTGCAGCATCAAATATACCATATCACCTACCTCAAAGGTCCGCTCAATCCTCTTCTGATCAGCATACTGCTTTTGCTGGATTTTTTGCCTTAGTGATATTCTCCTTAAGAGCCTTTACAATGTTCTGGCTCTCCTGTAATAAGTCTCCAGCACTAGGCACTCTACTATCTGATAGCAACAAATCCATGAAACTGGGTGCCTCATAGCCATATAATGCCATGAATGGTGACATCTGGATAGACATGTGATAAGTGGAATTATAACAATACTCACATAAATATATCCACTTAACCCAAGCCTTCTGCTGCCCTGCTATGTAATTCCTGAGGTATCCCTCCACCCATTTGTTCACTATCTCTGTCTGACCATCTGTCTGGGGCTGGTAGCTAGTACTTGGAGTGAGCTTTGTCCCGCACAATCTGAACAACTCCTACCAGAAGTGACTCATAAACCTGCTATCCCTGTCGCTGACAATGCTCCGAGGTAAGCCATGCAACCTGAATATCTCTCTGAAGAATAAATTTGCCACCTGCGTAGCAGTGTATGTAGCAGTGATCAGGAAGAAGTGGGCAAACTTTGTAAGTCGATCAACAACAACATATATACAGTCTCTGCCCTGCGCTCTCAGCAGTCCTGTGATGAAATCCATGGACAAACGCTCCCACTTCTTGTCAGGAATTGAAAGTGGTTGAAGTAAACCGGCTGGATAAGAGTGCTCCTGTTTATTCTGCTGGCAAGTAGGACACTCTCTAACATACTGTAACACCTTAGCTTTGAGCCCTTTCCAAGAAAAACGCTCACGAATCTGCGGGTAGGTTTTATAAAAACCTGGATGTCCTGCCATAGGTGAGTCATGATAAACTCTCAACACCATCCTCCTCACCTCTGACCCTGGCACCAAATAAATGCGCCCTTTGTAAATGATGAGCTCATTCACAAGGGTGAAATCACTATCCTGGACCGATCCATCTATGAATCCTGATGCCCATGTATCCTTTGCATACTCTACAAGGATCAAATGCCTCCAGTCCTCTGATATGTCTGTCATCAACCTCAGATGAGGTCTCCGTGACAAGGCGTCTGCTACAACATTCTGTGTCCCTTTGAAATAGGTAATATCAAAGTCATATGCCTGTAATTTACTTACCCATTTTTGCTGCCTGTCATTAAGATCTCGCTGCCCCAGGAAATGCTTCAGGCTGTTGTGGTCTGTTTTTATGCTAAATTTGCTGCCCACTAAGTACTGCCTGAATTTGGCCAAAGCATGCATTATGGCCAACATTTCCTTATCGTAAATGCTGAAGCTCCTCTCAGGTCCCTTGAGCTTCCTACTCTCATATACAATTGGGTGCTTGTCCTGCATAAGCACTGCTCCAACGCCCTTACCAGACGCATCACAATGTAGCTCAAATGGTTTGCTAAAATTTGGTAATGCTAGCACTGGACAAGAAGTCATCAACTCCTTGAATATGTCAAAACACTCCTGTGCCTCAGGAGTCCATAAGAAAGCCCCTTTCCTCATCAAATCCGTCAAAGGTGCTGCATGCCTAGAATAACCACTAACAAACCTCCTGTAGAACCCACACAAGCCCAAAAATCCCCTCAACTATGTAAGGTTCATTGGAGTAGGCCACTCAACAATAGCACGAATCTTTTCAGGATCCATGCGTACCCCCTGTGCATTGATAATGTGACCCAGATATAATAATTCAGATAATCCCAAATCACATTTGGACTCCTTTGCATACAAGGACTCCCTACTCAGAATGCTCAACACTGTATCCAAGTGTCGCAAGTGCTCATCCCATGTTCTACTATACACAAGAATGTCATCAAAGAAGACCAATATAAATTTCCTCAACTGAGGTTGAAAGACCCTGTTCATCGTGGACTGAAAGGTAGCTGGAGCATTAGTTAGCCCAAATGGCATAACTACAAACTCGAAATGGCCACAATGACACCTGAATGTTGTCTTCTCTATATCCTGCTCTCTTAACTCTGATCTGATGATAGCCTGATCTCAAATCAATTTTGGAGAAGAAACATGCTCCATGTAGTTCATCTAACAACTCATCAATCCGTGGGATGGGGTATCTGTTTTTAATTGTCTTTCTGTTCAGGACCCTGCAGTCAATGCACATCCTAAGAGTACCATCCTTCTTCACTAAAAGCACAGAAGAAGCAAACAAAGATTTACTCGGTCTAATATGCCCCTTAGCAAGTAGCTCCTTGATGGTTTTCTCAATCTCATCCTTCAATCTCTTCGGATGCCTGTAGGGTGTAATCATGATGGGTTTAGCACCCTCCTCTAACTCAATGATGTGCTCAATGCCTCTATCTGGAGGTCTACCTAGTGGAATATCACTGAAAACCTTGTAATGCTTAATTCTCAGCTCTTGTATGTCTGGATGGTCCTTTGATTCTTGCTGCCCCTGTGATGGCATCAACGTGCAACGGGCTGCCCACTCAACCTGATCATGACGCAACAAACTCTCCATGCGCCTGCAAGACATCATCCTGAACTCACTGTCTCGAATGGCCTTAAGTATGTGAGTTTTACCATCAATCTGAAATTTCATCACCATTTCTCTCAAATTGAGAGTGAACTCTCCAATATCATGCAACCAAGTCATGCCCAGTACTAAATCTTTGTCACCCATGTTAACCACATAAAATTCAGCCTTGAATTCAAAGTTATTTATTTTCAATGGTAAACCTGTGATCTTTCTATCACATTTGAGGACATAGCCATCAGCTACCCTCACTCTCAAGCCCTCAAACTGCTCAGTTTGGATCCCACATCTCTCAACCAACTTGGAATCAATGAAATTATGCGTGGCCCTTGTATCTAGCAATGTAATAACTCGCTGTCCAGCCAACACTCCTCTCATTCTAAATGATCCCTCCTGCTGCACACTAGTGAGACGAGCCTCCTTAAGCCTACCTTCAACCTTCTCTTCATTGGTAGACATTTGCTTGAGCTTTTCATCATCTAAACTTTCCTTTTGTTCACTGGATTCCTCATTTTCAGTTTGCTGTTCCGAATTTTCAAAATTGGAATCCTCATAGTAAGCCCACATAACCTTGTTTGCTTTCCCCTTTGGTCTCAAAGGACAGTCATGGTTCATGTCATAGGGTCCTTTGCAATAAAAACAGAGTTTTTTCTTCCTTAAATCATTCAATGTCTCTCTATCCAAGGGAGCGAATGATTTATCTTTATTTTCAGCCTTTGTTTCATTCCTCTCAGGTTTCTTGAAGAATGGTTTGTTATCTTTGCTAGATGATGCACCCTTTGACTGAAATTTATTTATTGGGGCTGCTTGTTCCATACTTCTAGCCTTCTTAATTGCTTCTTGCAAATTGAATGGATCAAAGGCTTTTACCCAACCCTTCAGTGGTTCGGATAATCCCTCAGTGAACAAAACAACCAATCTCCTATCTGAGATATCTGGCACCATAACGGATAGCCTCTAAAAGTCACTAATGAAATACTCCAATCCGCCTGACTATCTCAACTGTGCCAACTCCCTGAAGTAGACTTCTGGATCCTTCTTATCAAACCTCTCTACCAACCTGTCCACGAAGTCCTGATATGAAGTCACCTGGTTATGCTGAAGGGTAACCATCCCATGGTACCACCAATCATGTGCAGCTCCCTCTAAATGTAGCGTGGCATATTTTATTGCCTCCACTTCTATCATAGGTCTCAGTGCTAAGAAGGTATCAAGCTTGTGAATCCAAGCCTGCGCTGTCATTCTGCTACTACCATCAAATGTAGTCAAGGAAAGCTTGCCTGTAGCACGCTTTAATTCATTATTTTGGCCACGAGGTCTCCTATCCTGTCTCGCTGCCCTGTAATGCTCTCTCCTCTGATTAACAAACCTCTCAAATGTCATCCTCTCATGCACCTGTGGAGCTAATAATTCTCATTCGTCATTTGCAGCCATGAGAATATTTGCGAACATCTCCTCTCCTGCTTCTTCTGTAGGTGCTACCTCAGGCTCATCTCTAATGAAGGTAGGACGAGTAGGCCTGTCTGTTGTCCTGGAATGAGTCCTATGAGCTCTAGGTGATCCCACTGCACTCCTATTATCCCCTTGCTCTTGATTCTGTCTGTCATGTGGATTCATGCGCTCAACCATGGTGGTGAGTGCCTGCAAGGCCTGAGCCATCTGCCGCTGTCCTGTAACCATTGTTTAGAAAAATTCACTTTTTTCTTGATCCTCATTCCTGTTGCCTCTGGGTGGGCTACCTTCTTGCCTGCCACCCATGATGTCCGGCTACCTGTCTACAACTAGTTCCCTGTCAAATAATGCTCGCCTGCGAGTGTAATATCTGTGAGAGCCAGCCTTAGGTGGCTGCATGTGATTGCTAAACCCTCAGGATGGCAGGATTTAGCTCTGATACCACTGTAGAAACCCCAACTGGTTCAATCACTGAACTCACTATCAGCTGCAACTGTGATTGATTGTTTGTAATTTTTTTGTTTTTGTATTTTCTGATTTTTTTGTGCTTTGAGGGTTTTGACATAAAAAGCAAACTACTTCTAATACATTGATTATAACGAAGAGATATTGCAATGATAGACAACTATATTGAATGCAAACAAATACTCATTATTACAATGGAAAACTATAACTTTTTATTGAATGCTTATACAAAAACAACTGTAACTAATAGGAAACCTGATATAAATGCCCAAACTGCTGATCCAAGTACTGTAGCGCACTGTTCACGAGCATTGTAGCGCACTGTTCATGGGTCACTATTCACGCATTACTGTTCACACGTCACTATTCATGTGTTACTGTTCACACGTCACTATTCACGGGTTACTGTTCACGGGTCACTATTCACGGCCGTACTGTAGCAACAGGTACAAACTTTAATAAGCAAATGATTAATCTTTAAATATTTTGATCTGCAATGAAACCCCTATAAATTTCTAAATCTTCCTCAGAACTACTGAAGCACAAATCAGAGTCTCTGTATGAAACTCTCTGGATACCAAATTCGCTGGATATTTCACCAGTTCAAATGGAAACTCATAGAAGAAACTACGTTCTTCAATGGCAATGGCTGAAACCCTTCTCAAAACAAAAAACCTGTTTTCAAAATGATAGCAATAACAATGGATATCCCATTCTTCTTTTCTCAAGCAAATATATGCCCCCAAAAACCCTAATCGAAATTCCTCTTCAAGGGTGCGATTTTTTTAATGAAATAACATTAAATAAAATCATTAACATTTAATTGAATTAAACTTAGGGAAAGCTTTTAATAATTCTCCTCCAAAATAAAATACTCAATTGGCCCCATTCGATGTGTTATAAACCCATCACTTAAGTGATTTGAATATAAAGTCAATTTAACTTTATATTTAATTATTAATCATTAAACATGGTAGAATTCACTGAAATAATCATAACTCTCTCAATATTGAGAATCTGGCCAAACTGTCTGAAACTGGAGTCCAAGAAATTATTTCCCAAGTGCTTGAAAAGACATGCTAAAAATAGCAAGAATCACTCAAAAGAAGCCTAAATCAAACTCTCTAAGCTCAAACCAACCACTGAACTCTAAGAAAGCCAAAAACATTGAACAAACCAAATCTCCTATGTCCAAACTGACCCCCCTATCCACCTGCAATAGCCTACGAGGGTCCAATAATAGGCTAAACCACAGCTAGACTAAAGTATCTAGCTAGAAGGGGACATCACATTCATTTCAATAGGTTATCATTTTGGAGGGATATAACATTGATGATTGTAAATAACATTATTATAATATTTAGTAATTAGATTTGCATTTTATATTATATATATTTTAATATGTATTTTATTTATTTATTTGCATTTCAACACAATTATTTTAATTTTATTTCGGGGACATGACATTGAAGCCTTGAAACTCTTCTGTATGCAAACCTCTCTTTGCCACCAATGCTTCGTCTATGAAGTTGTGAGTTGCTCCGGTATCAATTAGAGCAACAATTCTTTGTGAACCAATCACTCCACGAACCCAAAAAGATTCATTCTTCTGAAAACTTGAAAGTTGTGCCAAAGCACTATCATCTCCAACATCTTTGGGCTTCTCTTCTAGAGCTTCTTCACCTTCATTACTTTTTGATTCATACTGCTGATCAGAAAAATTAGATTTTGATCCATCGTCAGAATAAGCCTCCATATGTTGTGCTTTGCCTTTTCCATAACATCTATGACCCTTTGTCCAAGGCTCATGACATGTGTAGCAAACACCATCTTTCCTCAACTATTCTCGGAGCTCTTTAGTCAACTTTTGAGGATACTTCTTAGGCTGACTTGATGAATGTTTCTTATCCTTTTTATGATTAAAGGTCTTAGACTGAAATTTTGGCCTTGGGGCAACCAACTCCATGCTCCTTGATTCCTTGATTGCTTCATCCAAGGTTGGTGGATCAAAGGCTTTGACCCATCCCTTCAACGACTCCATCAATCCTTCAGTAAACAAGACGACAAGTCTCCTCTCAGTAGTGTTGGGCACCATTACTGACAATTGTTGAAAATCAGCCACATAAGCTTCAAGAGATCCGTGTTGCTTCAGCTGCGCCAATTCACATAATCTCACCTCAGGATCCTTGGTATCGAATCTCTCGATTATCCTATTAGTGAATTCTTGATAGGTCTGGTGAGGTTATGGCCAAGTGTGACCAAACCATGGTACCACCATTCGTGAGTAGCTCCTTCCAGATGCAAGATGGCGAATTTGATAGCATCTGCTTAGGGCATTGGTCTCAATGAAAGATTGTTATCTAGCTTTTGCACCCATGACCTTGCCGTACACATATCACTCCCATCAAAATGGGCCAAGGTCACCTTTCCAAGAGCTTGTCTATAGTCAGTTTTGGGAGCCAAAGGAGGACAGTTCTCAACTCTTCCACCATTCCTTCTACCCATTTGATTCATGAATTGATCAAATGTCCATTGATCTCTAAGATCCGTAGGTAGGGTAACATACTCCATGTACGCTTGTCTTGTGTCATCTGCAAACAGTACTACAAGCTTCGCTTGTGGTGGCTCTTCCCTTTGAGTAAAGGTGGGAAAAAGAGGTCTAGAAGCTGATCCTCTAGTGATTGCAACATGCTGTCCAATAGTCCTCTCACTTCCATTGACCTCCGAACCATTATTTCCATTGACACCACTATTCTTTCCAATATGATTATTTTGGGGCTGTGTATTGTTTTGAGTCGCTTGCTGATCCACTTTTGCTAGCAATTGTGACATGAAATCTATCATACCATCAAATTTCTTTTCCATTCTAGCATCTCTTTCCTCCATGGATTGTCTAGCACTATCTGACATGCTCTCAACTTCTTTACCAATTTTCCTCAAAGCTTCTAACAATGTCTTTGCCTCTAGAACTGGTGGAAACTGATGCTGAGTTCTTGCCCGACTTTTGGTGAAGTATCTATTATCTCTATCACTCATTTGACAATTGAACCCAAAATGTCACAGGATGGTAGGATCTTGGGCTCTGATGCCACTGAAATGTGCCTCTTAATTTTTCTCAACGTTTTCACAACACAAACCAACACTACACCAAATGTTAGCCTTAGCTCCCAAAAGATAATCAAATTGAATGTAACCTTTGCCAAGAATGTTCACCAAGATCTTATTGAAGGCGAGGTGATAATATATGGGAAGGGATCGTTAGCAACAACTGAATTAAATTCAATGTTGGAAATATGAAATAGGCGGTGGTCCAACCATGCGAAATCTACACTACCACTTGTTCAGTGGGCGGAAGATACTTACAATAAAGAGCAATTCATCCGCTATCAGCGGGCATCCACATAACAGTGGGGATTCTCCACTTAAACAGTGGGTGAGAAATGAGAAATGCAACTTGTTCTTTACTCCACACTGGTGGTAAATTGACCAGGGGTTACAATGTTTGAATTAAACACAGTAAATACAGAAATGAAAATGACTGGAACAATACTACTGTTTACAGTCTTACAATTTATAAAATCTGCAAATTACAAAGTGTTAATGCAAGATAATCAATGCCAAATGATGAAGGATAATCTCTCACACCTCTAATCTTCTCAATTACAAGAATACAAGCCAAAATCTGAACTATTTTAAATTTGATATGAATACCATCAAACAGAAATGTCTAACCAGCAAACTGTAACACACTGAAATGCTGACAACACTCTCAAAACATCTCCAAATGACCTGAAATAAAATGCAAAAGCTCTTAAGGATGATGGTGCCCAATATCCAACACAAAAATTGCATCAAAATCTCATTAAATACTTATGCATGAATCCCAAGGCATCTCTAGGCAAGGTACGACCTCCCTAGAGGGGCGAACTTCAAAATAAATTCAAATACTTCAAATTAAATTCTAATTTTTTGCAAAAGGGGCGGCCATTAATATTGAAATTGATTGCATCTATACCCAAAATGAAACAAAATTCACTCAAAGAGCTGCAAGTAAAAATCTACTTCAGCCATAGAATAACCAACAAATACAAAATGGAAATTATCATCAAAATTCACCAACATTGAAGCACAATCTCCTAGTCTGGATGAGAAGCAGCCACAAACCCAACTAGGTGTTGTCTTTCAAACACGAAATTGGACAAACGCTAGGAGGTAAGCATTTCTCGAAGCCAAATTCATGAAGTCATTTCGACAACATAACAATAGCATAAACAATGGATGGTCCATAGTAACAAAAATCTGCAAAAAATCCCGATTAATCGCGATTTTTAAAAAATCTGCAGGTTGGACGATTTTTTCCCCGATTTTTTGAAATGACTTTTTGGTCAATGATTTTTTTCCCATTTAAAAACTGCAAAATCGACAAAAAATGCGTTTAAAACTTGCAAAAAAACACGAATAAAATCGTGTTGATTGTCATGCGAAAAAAAAACATTGAGACCATAGCTTGTTGCTCACTATTATGCTTTGATAGATTTTTTCCAAGCATCCATAGCTTGTTCGAAAGCACCTATTTTAGGCTTTTAGCCATAGCAGCAAGGCAGTGAACTGTTTGATAAAATGCTTTGGTAGACATGTATGAAAAATGTCGTAGCATAGACAAGGCAATGAACTATTTAAAAAAATGCCTCAAAGAAATGTGGTCTCATGGAATGCCATGAAAAGCTAAAGCAATTGGCAGCTGCTCCTAGTTATTACGCTAAAAGCATTAAACATTGAAAGCAACGAGTATGTGAATCTGTGTCAATAAAAACTCAACAAATTTAATTTGACGTTTTGGTGAAGGCTAACTTTATGTTTAAATAAGAATGGGATAAAGACTAATTTATTCACCTTGATAACTTTTTTTAATGTGAAAAACTTTTTCTATTTGCTTAAGAGTTGTTTTATTTTTCTTTAAGATTATTTAAAAAAAATATTTGTAGTTCATGAAAGAACTATTTTTAGAAGTAGGTTTTATTATTGCATCAATAAAATAATAAATTATACATAAATATATAATATTTATTATACTTTTATAAAAAAACAAAACAAAATAAAACATAGAATAGTAAAAATAGTAATTTAAAAAAAAAAAAATTGTTGTGTGATATGAAGTGTTTTTCCTACTCTTTAAGAAAATATTTATAAATATAAAGTAAAATAATATAATACATTGAAAACTTAAAACAAAAAAATAGAGGTAATACATTTTATATTTTTGAAAAGAGTATATAAGATCAAAAAAGTTTAAAAAAATATTTTATATTTAAAATTTAAGAACAATGTTAAGTAGAGAAAAAATATTAATTATAAAAAATTGAAATTCATACTTTTTAACATTTAATATTTTTTTTTTTACAAAATTATTTTATTTTGAAAAGAAACAATGAAATCATATATATTACTTTTGGAATTAATGTTAATGAAGATGTAAGCATTTTTCCTCAAGTCAATAGGCACCTAGATAATTGATAATTGATAACTTTCAACGTTTTTTATTATTAATTAATATATGTATGCTAGTTAGTTATATAGTGTGAAGTAATTGCATAGCTGTTTAGGTTGGCTTTGTAAAAAACTATATTGTAATTGAAATTTTGTCATCTATCAGCATCTAGTTATTTGTTATGCAATGTGAAGTAATGCTTTAAGTTTGAAAGATGTGCAATGCAATGAATGAAATCAGTAATATGAATATAAACTACAAAAATCTATTATCTACATTTCATTAGTTGAAGTCTTTATTTTATTTGCTCTCTATATCTCTATGCTATGGAAATGCCTTTCGATTTCAAAAAAAATAGTTTTTATCTCTTGTTCTACAATTTTTTACGTTTTTTTTTAAATCCAACTTTTTCCCGATTTTTTCAAAAAATCTTATACTTTTGGTTTGCCGATTTATTCCCCATAAGATTTTTGTTGCTATGGCAATGATCAAATGCTGGAGCAAAGCCTCTCTTTTATAGAACTTGAGGTGACATTTCAAATTCCCAAATTTCCCTCCAAAAAGGGATGCCCATTCTCTTTGAAATATTTTAATTTTCAAAATACTTAATTCCTCCTTATTTTGGGCTCCAAACTGCAAGGCACAATAAAACATTATAAAATATTAATTAATTCCTCCATGAGGCATCCACCCTTGAGAACCACCTTTTAAAACAACTTCAAGTCATAACGTTAGGCCAAGGGGTCAATTTGAAAACAAAACATTAATGACTTGCAATAATTTATTTCTCCAAATATTGCACCTCAAATGCCAAAACCAAAATACTCAACTGCCCCAACTGAAAAGGGAAACTCACTGTGATGTTGTTAACAGGACCATTGCCAAAATTAGAACTTACTAAAAATAGTAAATTTTGAGAAGTGCCAAAAACCTCCAATCGATGGAAACCCTAATTTCATCTTGACGAGCCTACGGGCCTCCAGAATAGGCTGACAAGCTATATAACTGCTCACTGATGAGAAGAGGACATTACATTCCTCTTTTGGCTTGTCATAAACATCCTACTTGTTTTGTTTCGGAGGTACAACAAAATCACTTCCATAGGAATGTGCTTTATAACCAAATTTTTTACACTTGTAGCACATGGCATTTTAATCCATTAAAGGTGCAAATGGATTATAGATCCTTTTTAAGAAACCCAAATCCCTCGTTGCATGAACTCTACAATCCGCTACTTTATGACCAAATTTATTGCAAAAGAAACAATAACCATAAGATAAATGGTCTTCTGAAATCTTCATTGTTGCCTTTGTGAGAGATATTGGTTTTGTGAGTGATATTACTTTCTCTGTTCTTGGAACTATCACCATTGATGGAGCTTTTGAGCACATCTGTATACCCTTTGGACTTCTCTTCATTTATCTTCTTTGGTAACTTTGTAGTCTTAAAGCTTGAGCCATCTTTGATGATCTTTTGTTTTTCTTCAAAGCCAAGGCTAGTCTTGATGAAAGGCGATCTTTGCAAGTTGCTAATGTCCTCTAGAATTTCAGAGCTCTTTTCAAACTTCATGCTTCGATTTAATTGATCATTTGATTTCTCCAACTCCTTCCTCAAGGAAACTTCACACTCCAATTCCTTTGCCTTTAGTTGATCTCTTACAACTTCAATTCATTTTGCTTCCTCAATTTGAATTTTTAGGTCCATGATCATCTTTTCTGATTCTTCAAGACTTTGAGATGATTTCACCTTAGTTTCACTATCTTCTTGATGATGTGACTTTAGCCTCGAATTTCTCTTCTTGAGCTTCTCGATCTTATGATAGGCAAATTGGAGTTCTTTCTCAAGCTCCTCTTCTTCATCATCTTCAGTATGTTCTTCCTTTAAATCTCTTTTTTTTTGTCTTCACCATCCTTAGCTTCTATCACCATGAAGAGTATTTCTTCTCTATCCCAATCGGAGAGGCTTCCACTACTTTCTTCGAACGAGCTACTTGCTTCTTGGATGTAAAAAATCTTCTTATGTCTTCGATAGTTTTTCTTTTCATACTTGCCTCGTGTGATCCGTTTCTTGTTAGAGTGATATTTCCTTCCTTTCTTTTTGTTGTATTTTTCTTCCTCTTCATTGCTCTAACTCTCGCGTTAAGGACATTTGGAAGCAAAATGGCCTAAATTACTACAGTTGAAACATTTAAGGGTATACTTACCTTTGTGTTTGCTGGATCCTTTCTTGTGCTTCCTCACAAAGTGTGCTACCTCTTCATCACTTGAAATTTCACTTGATTTGTATCTTTTGTTCTTCATTTTCTTAGATGCTTTGAAGGTCGCTTCTCATTTTGATGGTTTCTCCTTCTCTATCCTCAATTCATATGTTGTAAGGATCGCATGCAACTCGTCCATCTTCAAAGTGTCTAGATCGCTTATTTCTTTTATGGCAGAAACTTTATCATCAAATCTCATGGGGAGAGATTTTAAAACCTTTTCACAATTATTGCATCAACTTTTTCTCCAAGACCATAGATGGTATTGACGATTTCATCCACATGAAGCAGATAGGCAGCGATATCTTCCTCGTCCTTCATTTTTAAATTCTCAAATTGTCTCCTGTGGGTTTGAAGCTTGGCTTTCTTAACTTGCCATCTCCTTCATATATATTTATCAACTTGCCCCACATGTCATTAGCCGATTTGCAATGCATAATCGTCACAAAATCCGATTAGGATAATCCACACAAGATTGCATTTTTGGCTTTGGCATTGTTCTCGCTTGCCTTCTTTTCGGTTTGGTTTGTTATTGGGCTTGTAGGAGTGTAACCAACTTCAACAAATTGCCAAATATCATATCCTAGAGCATTCAATTAAGTCTCTATCCTTATGCTCCAAAAAGCATAATTTGATCCATTAGATAGTGGTGTCCTATTTGAGGAAAATCCATATCCTTCGGCCATGTGTTCTTCCATGATCTACCTTTCAATAATTAAGATCTTTTCAAAGGAACCCACTTTGATACCAATTGATGAAACACACACTTATACTGAGAGAGGGGGTGAATCAGTATAGATCAAAACTTTACTTATTCTCAACTTAAGCAAACATAGATCCATAGCAATAATATATGCAAGATTATCAATCAAGAACACACATAAAAGACATGATTTTATGTGGAAACCCTTACGGGAGAAAACAACGGAAAAATATTACCTGTATAAATCTTTTTCAAAATTTGTAGGCACCCACCCACTGGAGATTCCAATTTCCACCACTGAGCATCAACTCAGTAAGAGACAACAGTCCCTTTTGATGAGAGGCACCGACCTCTCCAAAGTCTGCTCCAAAACTTCACTTATTTTTGCTCCAATTTTTCCTTAGTTTTTGCTTAAATCTGCCTTAATCTCTTTTCAAGTTCACCTTATATCTCTGCTCTAAAATGATTCAATTTCTTATCCAAATTCTACTTCAAATCAAGCACAATGTTTGCTATAAATTTGCCTGAAAGGTCTGCTCCAAATCAGACACAATGTCTGCTATAAATATTCCTTGAAGGTCTGCTTCAAATTAGGCACAATGTTTGCTATAAATCTGCTCCTTTTCTTCTTAAATCTGCTCTTAAAAGGAGTGATTTTGCATTGAAGAACTTGCATTCTAACCTCCAAAATAATTTGTATTTATATCCAAATCATGCACTTTATCAAAAGTAAGTTGGCCTAGATTTGACATAATTTTTTTTTTAAATATTTAAATTCACCTTTCAAAGTAGATCGGCCACTTTTGATAATAAATAATTCAAATTTCTACCTTTTGAATCTAGCACTGCCATAAGTAGATAGAGGTCGGCCATGAATAAATTAAATCAAACTCTTATTATTCCTTGTCTTTAATCAACGAACTTTTCATCACGGAAGTCTTCTTTTGACATCAACGATAATAATTCTAACAATATTGTCCATACGCCTTTGACATCAGTGACAATATTTCCAACACCCCCTTGTAATAGTTTTGGATGGCCTCTTTGGCCTTATCCATGGCCTCATATGATGAAAAACACATTTATACTAAGAGGGGGGTGAATTAGTATAGATCAAAGTTTACTTCTCAACTCAAACAATCATAGCAATATTACTTCAAATTTTAATTATCTATAGCAATACCATATATGCAAGATCTAGCAATTAAGAACACACATAAGAGACATAATTTTACATGGAAACCCTTATGGGAGAAAACCACGACAAAATATTACTCGCATAAATCTTCTCACAAAATTCATAGGCACCGATGCATCGGAGACTCCAATCACCACCACTAAGCACCAATTCAGCAAAAGACACCAATCCCTTGTAATGAGAGGCACCAACCTCTCCAAAGTCTACTAAGAAATTCACTTATTTCTGCTCCAATTCTACCTTAATCTTTGCTCCAAATCTTCCTTATATCTTTGCTCAAGTTCACCTCATATCTCCGCTCCAAAAAATGCAATCTCTGATCCAAATTCTACTTCAAATCAGGCACAATGTTTGCTACAAATCTCCCATAAAGGTCTGCTCCAAATCAGGCACACTGTCTACTATAAATCTGCCTTAAAGGTCTGCTCCAAACTAGGCACAATGTTTGCTATAAATCTCCTTTAAAAGTTTTCTCCAAATTAGGCACAATGTCTGCACTAATTCTGCTACTTATCTTCTTAAATCTACTCTTCTTCTCCTAATTTCTGCTCGTAAAAGGAATGATTTTGCATTTAAGAACTTGCTTTTTAACCTCCAAAATAATTTGTATTTATATCTAGATCATGCTCTTTACCAACAGAAGGTTGGCCAAAATTTGACATAAAATTTATTTTAAATATTTAAATTCACCTTTCAAAGTAGGTCAACTATCTTCGATAAATATTAATTTAATGTGAGGTCGGCCATCCATGAGAGATAACACTTCCTTAAGGGGTCGGCCCATTTAATTACTATTTTATTTTAATTTCTACCTTTTAAATCTAGCACTGCCATAAGTAGATGGAGGTCGGCTATAAATAAATTAAATCAAACTCTTATTATTCCTTGTCTTCAATCAAGGAATTTTTCATCAATGAAGACTTCCTTTGACATCAATGATAATAATACTAACAATCTTGTCCATACGCCTTTGACATCAATGACAATATTTTCAATGTTATAAATATAATCCATTACATTTTTCTCGCCATCCACCAAGCGCAAAACCCTCACCAACAACTCGGTTACCTACAAAGTACAAAGTAGAAGCAAATTTAAATTACAACTTACAATGAAACAAAATACTTTTAAAGTTTATAAATAAAGGATTCAATGTGAAAATTAAATTAAATTCGAAGCTTCCTTGACAAACTCTATAACTCGCAAAATCACCATCAAAATTAGTTTTGCGATCCTTTCTCCATCAGCCTTTTTTGAATAAGATGAGTCTACCCATGGTTGACTCACAAATATCTACATCAAGGGAGTTAATAAACTAGTAGATAAAAAATAGATTACTTTAAGTCAAACTGTTTATTGGAAAACTGTCTATTTAAATTTTAGCTTTGAATATAGTTCAACTATTTCCTTAATGAAATTGTGTGGTGTTCATTTGTTGGTATTATTATATCAAAACTTCACCGGAAGCTTCGACTGTTGACAGTTTGAAACTTGTATTTGGGCCAAAAATATAGTTAATTAGATATTTATGTTTAAAGCAAAATCCCCATTAAAATCTTGTGTAGTGTGCATGTTCGTAAATTTTTTGGGTTTTAGGTTTAATTATGTCTTCGGGAGCTTTCTTTATAATTTGAATAATGGTTCTACCATACACATAGTTCCTTTTTTTAAATTTGAAAGAGACAAATTAAATTGCTAAGTAATATGAACACCTTTGCATTGTTCTTTCATTCTTTTTGTTACAGTCCTTTTAATTTGTTTGTTGTTCCTTACTCTTTAGATAAAAATCCATAATGGTGTGTTGCCCCCTCGGCCTTGGATCAATTGTGATTGGAAACAAGTGTATTGCTCACTACCTTTGTTTTCAATGTCTCATGATACTTACAAATTGTCAATATATGTAGCATTCTTGAGTGTTAATGGTCCTTTTTGAAAGGATGTGGTTATCCAATTTTAATAGATGTGATAACCTCTTCTAGTCTTGACATTGTGTATTTGAACCTTTGATGATTGTGCTACGTTATCTTGGTTTGTTTGTCAGCCTCTTTTAAAACTGAGAATGGGAAGATATTGCAAATGCATTACACTAATCATAAATACAATATGATCCGATATTGTTTCTATCAAATCTTCTCAAATGAAAAAAGTGTTTTTGCTTTGTATGGTGTCGTGTAGTCCATCCTTGTAACTATTTCTCTATAACAAGAACATTCTATTTGACATTTTTTCTGAATTGCAGGCCAATATACTTATTTTCCCAGATCTAAATGCAGGAAATATCGCCTACAAAGCTGTCCAGCAGGTGATTCATTTCTTATTTTCTGTAAAACCATTCTTTGTTTGATAGCAATTTATACTCTTACGTATTGTCTTGTTAAAAAATCCACGAGAAGAACTCTACTGCACATTATTATTTGATTTATGTGATCACTATTTGATTAGTGTATATTCCTTTTATTCCTTATAAACTCCTTGCAAAATTGCTCCTTGTTCGAATCCCAAGAATGTACAATTTAGATAAATTAGACCCACTCACCTATAGACAATGTAATTAAGATATAGCCGGTTGCAAAATCTACCCATTTCGATTCTTAGGCTGCACTCATCTACCTTCCTAGCTGTCATTCACTTTCATAGTTTAGCTAAAATTTTGGATTGGACCTTATCATCTTCCTAGCTGTCATTCACTTTATAGTTTAGCTTAAAATTTTGGACTAGACCTTTTCATCTTGCAATCTGTGCTACTGAATAATATTATTTAAGGATATCACTAAACTTTTTGTTTTTTTAACATTACACAGAGCACTGGAGCAATAAGCATGGGTCCATTGCTTCAAGGTTTACGCAAACCAATCAATGATCTAAGCAGGGGATGCACTGTGGATGATATTATATCCACAGTAGTCATGACAGCTTTGCAAGCTATTTATCAGAAAAAGAAGCAAACTTCTACGAAATGATGAAAGTTTGCCTCCAATTCCTATGTGAAGTGAATCAATCTCTTCCTGTCTAGAGTTTGTACATTGTATAAATGGAAGCTTCTTTTCCAAACAACAGCTGTCATGAAAATATAATAATTACGGAGCTATTTTATAAATCAGTCAATCTGAAAGCATGCCCATTAGATGAAAAAATGGTTCCTTGTTACAAGTGCGGGCGTTTTCAAGTGTATTGCTTATTATCACACGAGTTTACCATAAAGGTGGATATTATTATTTATATGCACACATCTTGGAATGTCTAGAGATATATATAAATGCAAAGTTTTTCGTCGGTAGTCTTGTATCCATAAAATTGCGTACATTTATCATATATTTCATGTGAATTTAAAGACAATCTCAGAAATGGCAATGGCCCTTATCATATTAATTTAGAAGAATTTTAGTTGAATGAGACCAATAAAGTACAATACTTTAAGCCATTATGAAGGATCATAATCTGAAAAGAACTGTAGAAGATACTGCTATATTATCTGTGAGACCTTTGAGTATTTTTTTTAGTTGAGAGGTTAAACATCTTGAAACACATTTGCCATTTCATAGGCATCAGGTACATGAAGATTTATTCATTTCTTTTGGTTTAGTGTCAAGGATTTAGGGGTATCCATTCTGTCAAATTTATTGGGGGCTCAATTCCCACCTCAGTCCTTATGCTGTTGGGCTTATGCAATTAGTGAGGCTTGATCCTTGAAGGACTCTTTGTGAGTTATTAACTTCACCAACAGACCAACGACCACTTGACTCTTCAAGTTGTTGAATCCTTCTAATCCAAAAAACCAAAATATATTATGTCATATTATATAGGTGAGTGGTGCATCCATTTAGCTGTTGTAGATCCTTTGAATTTGATAGAGATTGAATTAAACTCCACATTAAATTATTAATGCGAGGTGAATTCCTTTTAAGAATCATCCTAGTTTGAAAGGGACTGTAATAAGTTGCGTCATTATGGAGATAAGGCTGTCAATCTTTGAATACGTACAAGCATTTTATTTGAATTTTGATTTAAAAATTTATATGTTCAGTTTTTTATTGTTTTTGTGTTTGGTAAAAGATTATATCTCTTTTAACTTCGTAGCCCCTCGTGCAAAGATTTAATTGGTTTTCATGTGGAAGAAGGTCAAAAGTGTCTAGTTGTAGATACTTGAGAAAAAGATTTTACAAGTCATGGTATTTTTTTATTGTAACAATAGATATTATCATAGTTATATTGGATCATAGTTTGGCATTTTTATTTTGCCTCTTCTAAGTACTTTTATTATGATGAACTTTTCTATGGACTAGTTAAATTCAAACTTAGGATATCACTCATTTGTTGTTTGGGTGCTCTAAAATTGAGCTACCAACCTACTTGGTGATCAATAGATCTATGGTGAGTTGTGACTTTTTTTACAACACCTCAACCTTAAGCCACTCTACAAGTGCTTGAGGATCCTATAACTTGGCCTAGCTTTGATACCATGATGAACTTTTTCATGGACCAGCTAGGAGTCAAACCTAGGACCACCCATTTGTTGATGGGGTTTTGTACCACTGAGCCACCATCCCACTTGGTGACCAGTCCATCTATGGTTCAATTGTGGCTTATTTACCAAGAGATTAAAGATGTTTGGCTTTCCTTTAGGTGATGCTTGTCAAGACATTAAACTTTTTCTTCTAACTTCTTGATACAAGTTGTATAAACATGGGGGTTTTGCTTTGTAAAAATAGGTTTCTAGCACTTGTCAATATCGAACCCTCAGTATTTTCTATAATTTTTCAAATTTAACACCATATATTAGAATTTTTACGATCCCTTACATTAATGTCTATTTTTTTGGTATATTAGTGTAAAAATTAAATAAAAAATACCTTTTGTAGAATTTTGTTTTTGCCAATACATTATAGTAAAAATTGTAAAAAAATTATCCAATGTATTAAATTTTAAAAACTAGAGATGTGTTGAGAGAGCTCTATATTTTTCATAACAAACTTTGACCATTTCATCCATTCTATAATTTACATAATTTTGACTATAGCCATTTACAAGAAAAATGTTTTGAGAAAGTTGTCAAATTTTACGAAGACCCACAAATTATTGAAATCATAGGAGCCTTAAGGACAATAGATGGATATATTGCAATAAACCAAAAAACATTGCCCTTGAACACCATCAATAGGAAAGCATCAAGGAAGCAAGGAATCAACCCAAGACCAAACATGATATTTCTAAAATTCCATCCTAATTGAATATATCAAGGCTATAAACAAAATACCAATATGACCATCTATTGACAAAGCTACAAAAATTAACATTAGGCTCCATAAACCAACGAAGATAACTACTAAAAAATCAAAACAATGAGGATAATGTAAACCTCTTGATCTAAATTTAAGAGTGGAACCTTTGACAAGCATCAACCCACCTCTTCAACCACCAATAGGAATTCAAATTCAATAGCCCCAATGAGACTTTTAATGGCCGCCTTCACCTCCTACATGTTCTTTGGTTGCTCAAAATATTTTGCAATATAAAGGTTAGCACACAATTCAACTAAGCAATGTCCAACCTTGAATACTCTAGAGATGTGTGCAAGGAAGAACACCTAGTTCAATTGCTTTACCATAGTGTGAAATATATCACATTTCCTTATTAATTGCCATGGAGATGCAATCATTGTCTTTGATACCACTTGCCTTCAACTTTGCATACTCTAGAATTGTATTAAGGCCATACCTATACTCTAGCTTGATATAAAAGACTATTAATGCTCTCACTACCACTCTATACCTTATATATGTTTGGAGTTTAAATACAAACTTTGTCACAACATTATAATTTAATTTTAAAGGACACATTACCAATCATGAAATCCTCCCCTACCATGATATAAATTGTAGAGCAAATGAAAGCTAAGTTCACCAAAATAACCTTACCCTAATGGAGCTTCATTTTATTGCCTATAAAAGCTATCTCACATTTGGAAATATGTAGTTTAACCCCTTCCATGGAAGCCTCAAAATAGGAGTGTAGAGAAAGTGTTGTTGTGGGAAATGCAAACACAACCCATAACGAAGAGGTTCCAATAATAATGAATTCACATGTGAGATGTTTGATCATCCTTGATTGAAAAATACCCCTAATTGTTTTCAAGCAAGAAGCATGAGGCCTTAATAAGTTGTGGTTTAGAGAATGATCACGATTTGCATATATCTTCCAAAATTTGCCAAACCTCAGGGTTTTTGGAAACAATGAGCTCATTCTCATTGTCAAGAACATAGTTTGCCAATTTGCCTACCATTGAATTTGGTTCTCTATAACAATCCCTGCATACAAAAATTGAAAAGGAATTTGAAAGACTCTAGGCTTCTTGAAGAATATTGTTCAGTCTCTAGTTTGTAGTAGTCTTCTTCCTCATGGCATTAATCAATACTACTAAGTCCTTGGTGCAAGGGCACCTAGTCAAATATTGTAAATAGGGGTCTAAGGTTGGGTTTTGTGTTTGTAGTCATGTTTTTGATGTAATAAGGTCTATTAATACCATGGGTAATGTTTTCATGTCATATGGGGTTGGTTGGCAAAAAGTTGTCATGTTTTTGTAATTATTGCAAAAGTCGCAATGCAACTTTGCAATTTTTGCTTGTAGTTGGAAGTTGAAGAGTCAAGTGACTCAAAAGGTAGTTGAAACCGTTGGAATATGTTGGTATGAATTTAAATTGGCCTTGAGGAGTTTGAGGCAAGGTTTTGGAGTTGTTTTTGAAGATCAAGCAATAGAAATCTCTATTTTTCTGCAATTTCTTGTGCATTTTTGTTGCCACAACACCCTGTATGGTTTCATATTGTGTGATTATGATATGAAGTGTGTTGAACTTGATGGTGGCGTGAACTAACACTGTTTTGGTTTTGGTTTGAACTTATTTCATAAATTTTTGAGAGGAGTTAGAGCCAATTTGGTGGAAATCGTCTGAAAACCCTAAGTTAAGAGGGTTTGAGAGAAAAAATGGAATTTTGAACCATTCCACTGGTGCAAACCTTTGCAAATTGGTGGAATGGCTTTTGTTAGGATGTTCTTCAAGTTTGTAGGGTTTGTAGATGCAAGGGATGGAGGTAGGGCAATGTTTGATCAAGCCCTAGCCTAATATCTCAATGTATTAGGCTTAGGAGTAGAGGCTAGAAGTAGGGTTTTGAAGTTTGGTGAATTTTTGGATGTTCCAATTGATAAAAAATGTTGTTTCAGATTCCATGTGACCTATTCAAATCCTTGGAGTGAAGACTGGTGTTTTGAAGAAGGGATACCACATAGTTGCTTTATAAAATTGGCCTGATTGGACTTAAGGGCAACGCAGAAGTCTATTTTAGAGGGTGTTGTTACAAAACAATGCTATCTCCAATTTGGATATGTCAAAGAAGGGCATAATGGGTACTTGAAATGGTGTTTGGTTTTTGGGTTTGCAGCCTTCTCTAAAAGATATGTATAAAAATCACTCTATGGAGGGCTACAAGGGAAGATGAAAGGTTGGTGAGAAAACCATCAAGTTAAGGGCTCAAGAATGAAAAATTTGTTGAATTGTGTTTGAATTTGTAACCTCCATTCCTGCTTTGCATCAGTCCCCTTTAGTGATTGGATTCAAAATTCCACACTTGACAACAAATAACAGACCTAAGACCAAGGCTTGGGCATTTGCTATAAGAGTCACACACAAGACTCAATCAACTAGGATCACTTGCAAAGCTAGAATTCACATTTCACAAGAGAGTAGTAAGGAATGAATGATTGATTATAGGATGTAATAATGATACAATGATACATAATGTACCAAAAAGTCTTTGCTTGTATAGACAAGATAAATAGATAGAACAACACAAGGTTATGACAAGTGTCTCAATCCTATGACATAAACAAAAAGCGTAAATAACCTAAAAGTTCCTTAAGTAAACTAAGTGTGAATAGGATGTAGAGAGGAAAGTTCGTCAGGTAATATACCATTCACAACTCCCCTTAAGTGAAACTTAGAGAGAATCTGTAATGATCCGACCCTTACATAAAAAAAATAAAATTATTTACACCAATTAAATACAGATAACTAGTAATAAAGACTTGCAACAAAACATTTATTTTCTTTCATTGATAAACAAAACAAGATACAACATATTTCAACAAGAAATCTTTTCCTTTTCAAATGAACAAGATAATATATTTCAACAATATTACTTTTCCTTTTCAAATGAACATCAGAGTAATAATACATACATGAAAATACATAGCTCGTAGAGCTTTTGAACAAATAGTAGTAAGACTATCCAAGATCTTCCCTTTCAAAATTTGGTTCTTCAGTAGCCTGTTGTGGAGGAGAAACATCACTCAGGCACTTTTCTGCCAACCATAGACTTATAATGCGGTCCCCCGCACATCTATTATTCAATAGATGGACCTCCCTTTGACCAAGAGATTGGTTGGGTAATCGATATTGTTGACCAACTGAGCATAGTGGTGTGTCCTACACAACTAGAACTTTGCTATTTCACAATTTCAAACTAGCATGTACTATTGGATCACGATGAACTAACAGTGTAATCATCGCCCAGTCTAAGAGGATGTAGGTACATTACACTTCTTTGGCCAAAGTGTTCCATAAAATATTTCTACTATGGGTCATTTATCACATACACCATTCAGGGTCGGTTTGACTTAGGGTTGTCTTACCCTACGCGTACGTCTTTTTCTCCTAAAGGATAACCTGTATCCCTAGACATCCTACATCATATTATACTTTTAGAAATGAATCAACATAATCAAGTAATTCACATATCCCCTCCTATACTAGAAATATGTATCCTAGGAGTAACTCAGCTTATCTAAGTTAACCCAATAACTTAAGCTGAAAGAATTACCAAACTCCTATCCTCATTTCAATCCTAGTATATAGTAACTAATGAAACCAATACTCTCCTTATATGGAGATCATACAATAATGTAGTATACAACAAAATGCATCTTTTATTCTTAAAATAAACCCCTCTTAATGTGTAAACATACATAAAGCAATTCTTTCTCTATTCTCAATGGTAGTACAATTTCATCAAACAAGTTCCTAACTATACACAGACAGTAAACACAGAATACCAACATATATTAAGATTTACTATTGCAAATGATAGTAGAAGAATATCTCATGCTTGGTTTACAGCTTTTCTCTAGATGATGAAGACTCAATCTATCTTCTTAGCACTGCTAGCAATCAACAATTCTCTTCCAAGACTCTCTTTCTCTCTCATAATTTATCTTTCAAAAAATGATGAACCGAATTGGTAATGATTGCAGTTTGATGGAAAAATGAAACTTTTAGGTGGCTCAATATTGAAATTTGATACATAGACTCAATTTCCAAAATAATACGACTCTCATGAAATGATGAAATCAAACTTAAACAAAATGTATGCATAAATAAGAAATTCGTTATTGAACATAATGAGTTTAAATTGAGGAAATAAGGTGACTATATATAGAGCCTCACAACTCCATCAAATCCCACTTCCAAAGGCATGTAATTTGACATAATTGTGATTTGAAATGTTCAACTTAGCAAGTGGTGGGTTTCAAATCTCATACTTAGCTTAATGAAAGTGAGTCAACCTCCATTTACATGACAAAAGGTTGAAGACCATTTCATACTTGTGCATGGTTAGATTTGCAGAATCGACACCTACAGGCATCTTCCAGATATGGCACCAATTCATAAAATGGCAGGTGATATTTTAAGCAGGAAAAAGTCATTCAATAGTTCTTGAACACATAACATCCTAATGGTTGAGTCGCCACTATATCCGTGTTTTGAATTTTTCTATTTTCCTAGTCGCACGCATTTAACAGGCGTATGTTTCTCTTGCTCACAATTTATTTTCAGCGTTCAATAAATTGAATGATAGAATTTTCGATCTCTAAAGTTTTAGAGGCAAATATTTCATGAGATAGGAAATAATTTCAATTTCCTATGTTCAAAAGATTTAAATAAGATTAAATGTAAAATAGCCCTATTCAATAGTTAAACTGTAAATATTTTGATAAAATAGGAATCAAGCCAATTTCCTATGTTGAGATCAATTCTGAAAATAATTCAATTTTTCAAATTGAGAATTGATATTTAAATCAATGATTTGATTTCCATTATGATATTAAATATATATATATATGATTATCTTATGTGATATATATATATATATGTATATTATCTTACCATAATATATATATATATATATATATATATATATATATATATATATATATGTGCAAACATATCGTAAGTCAATCAACATATCCAATATGTGTAACTATATATATGTTTATGTAAATTTTCAGGCAATAATAATATAATATTATTAATATCCACTCATAATAGGTTGTGTACACATATGCATATATATACTTCAGTATACATGTATGTCTAGGTATACCATATCGATGCACCCATATGAGTATATCCATTTTCCAATCGTACGGCTATATCGATATGCATATACATATGGATACGTGTATATACTATATACATGTATATATGTCCACTCCCTATTCACTTACATTCATTCACGTTACCATCATAATGATCATAATACAACGAGACAGATAAACAAATAAACCTCACTCATAAGCATAAAGAAGTAAACAAAACTCTTGATGCCAATATAGAGCTACGAATGACTTATCTAGAACCAACATAATGACCCAGTTTACTCAATCTATAGTGATGTGTGTGTTTGCCCAGATAGTTCACATTACTGGTTAACCGACCAAGCTCCTCTCCCAAGTGATATTTCCCCTTCGCCTAGAGGAATGGTACATATACCTGCATCCACTGACATACGCTCACGAAATTCAAATGTTCACAACAAAAGTAGTATACATAGCATCTCATAAGTTATAATATTAACAACTCAATAACTTTGTATGCAATAATTCTCCAAGAATGACATCAATGAAACTATATTAAATGAGATGATCATCAAGTGTAAAAACACTCATATTGATAACAAGGAACAACATATTTTATTCAATCATAGACTTCTCATTACAATCATTCGGCCCTATGCAGTACTAATATGTAGTAGCATACAATTCGAGGTGTAACAAAATCAAACAAATGCAAGAATACAAAGATGATACCTAGTAACAAAGCCTTGTAGGTACCCATGTGCAAAATATCTCTTACAAAAAATTAAAGAAAAAAACCCTATAGGAAAAATCTCTTTACAAAAGAGAGAATGCATGAAAAAAAACATGTGCAAGTGATGGAAGAACTCAAGATGACCCCCAAGAACAAGTGATTGAAGAAATAATCAAGATGACTCTCTAAGGACTACATCCATCATAGATATACAATTAGTAACCTCCTCATAGGAGAGAAAGGGTGAGACTATATATCCCCCCTCAAGGAAGTACTCGTGTGCTAGTGGGGAATGGATGAAGATTAATGTTGAAGAGTGTCCAAAATTGGCCAACACCATTTCTCCTTTTGGGAAGAAACAATCCAATGTCATATGCAAACAAAGCTCTAACTCCAATAACAAAGATGAAGAAAGTCTCAATATGTGTTCCTCTAAAATTGCTCAAGTGTGCTCATTTCAGAATCAAAGGATGTCACAATGCAAAGAGTTATAACCAGTTCAAAATCTCATAAGGCTCATGAAAAAATCCTCCAAATACAAATATGGTGAGATAACAATTGTGCTATTATTGTTATTAAAAAATAAATGAATATCCACAAGTGCAACCTCCAATTTCGCAATATGAGACTCACAAAAAAAAAATCATTTCCTATCAACAAGTCATCCTACATAATTCAATCTAAAAGATAAGATGATCTTGATAAACTGAAGTGTTGAAAGCCATGGAAACACTAATCTCTAAAGAATCA
The DNA here is from genome assembly GCA_007115665.2 of Sequoiadendron giganteum. Taxonomy (NCBI): domain Eukaryota; kingdom Viridiplantae; phylum Streptophyta; class Pinopsida; order Cupressales; family Cupressaceae; genus Sequoiadendron; species Sequoiadendron giganteum. The sequence continues at coordinate 4,272,938 of CM021108.1, forward strand.
AGAGGGGAGGAGATGGAAGCTCAACACAAGTCTTGAGAACACCAAAGTTCAAGTGACCAATCTTCTTATAAATATAATACACAATAGATACATAAGTGTGAATATTAGTCCAATTGCAACATTCTCAAGGGAAAATATGAAAAGACATATAAGTGAGATGTATGATCAAGCATCCGAACAACAATGATTTCAAAACCATCCAAGTCTATGATAATCACACAACTAGGTGTGAACTCAACAATCTTCCTTACTCCGTTATGTAAATTTGCTAGATAAAAGGAGATTAGTTGACGAAGATGGAACACAAAGCATATAACTAAAAGTGTCTTCTCTTATTTCAATAGATCCTTTCCCACAAACACACATATGTGTATAAGAATAGTAAAATTTTGGATAAAACTGTATATATTTTTTGTTCAACGTTTCAGATCACACTCAAGGATCCATCATCAGGAAGAGGAGAATGAGAGATTAGATTGCATAATTAGCTTTAAAAGGAGAGACAGGATAGTTGGGAGAGGGAGAAAAAAGAAAACAATAAAAAAGAATAAAAGAAATAAAAGTACTGAAAAATAAAAAAGAAAGTAAAGAAAGGAAAAAGAATCAGCAATTAAAAGATTAATAGAAATAATGAAAAGTAAAACCAATTAGCAAAATGCACAATAACCAAGGAGAAAAAATAAATTAAAAGATAAATAAAATATAAATAAATTTTAACAAATAAATCTTAATTAAAGAATAAAAATAAGCTCCAGAGCTAAAAAGGGTTGACGAGTGTTCTTCCAACCATTAAGGATTCTCCCACTTCTGGAGCAGCAAGCTGATTAGGAGAGTTAACACTCTCACAATCTTCCTCTTGCACCAACTGAACTCTTTTATCACCACCAGTTGAAGTAGAAGCTTGTTTCTCTGGACACTTCCATGCTTGATGGCCAAATTGATTGCAATGATAACATCTCCCTGAAAATTTGCTTGAACCTCTGCCTTGTCCACAAATCTTCCTCTAAAACCCCTAAAACCACCTCTTTGATCAACAACTTGCTCTTTGTTTTTAATTGCATCTTCTTGGTCTTCATAGGACTGCCTTGAACCTCTTCCTCTATTGGTGTTGCGTTTGCCTCTTCCTTTTATTTCATGCCTTCTTTTTAACTTCTCTTCTACCCTAGTAGCCAACTGAAAAAATTCTTCAATTGTCCTAGGTGTGGCTAAACTCAACTCATCCTAAATTTGAAATCTCAACCCACACATATACCTTGCTATCTTTTCATTTTCATCTACCACATGACCAACCCTAATACTTCACTTGTGAAATTATTCAGTGTAGGCCATGACATCCTTTTCCTTCTGCTTTAAGATTTGCAACTTCTTAAGAGTTTGTATTGCATGATGTCTTGGAAAAAAATGACTCTTAATCTTTGACACCATCCTATCTCATGAACTGATTTTTTCTTTCCCCTTCTCCACTCTTTCCTTTTGTACATAATCCCACCATGTAAGAGAAGGACCTTTCAACTTAGTCTTGGAAAACTTTACGTTTTGTTCTTCAGAAACCTCCTTATACTCAAATTAGTTGTCCAATGCATCTATCCAATCCAATACCTCTTTAGCATCCAAATTTCCATTATACATTGGAAAATCTATTTTCACATCAAAAGCATCTCACATGAAATCTTTCAACATCTTCATCATCCTTCTCTCCTCAGGGTCCAATTCCTCTTCATCATCTTGGACTCTTCCTCGAGGGTTTTCACTTTCCCCCTCTTCCTCTCAGTCAATTTCCTCTTCAGTGGCCTTTCCTCTTCTTTTTTTTGTCTCTAATGCTGCAAATCTGGCTAAGATTGCTTCTTGTGACTCTTTTAACAACTTTATCTCTCTAGCAAGAACTGCACTACCTTTAGCAGGAATCTTGTCTTTTCAAATCACCACTTTTCCTTCATCAAACTTCAAATTTTCTGCTTCAAAAGATCCAAAACCTATGCTCTGATACCCATTGATGCAAAGTAGGGAGGAGTTTATCTTATAGTCACTATTCAAGCTATCTCAAACAATTCTTCAACCCTTAAAACCCGAACATGGCTTTATTTCTCAATCCCTTCATATCCCTCTTATACCATGGAAAACAATGAATTTTCTTTATAATTTTTAAAATAAATCCAAAACCCACAAAAGAATGGACATTTCAGATACCCATTAAGCTCTACTTTAACATATCCAAAAAGGAGATAGGGTTGTTTCAAAACAATACCCTCTAAAAATTGTTGCTACACTGGACAATGGCTCAATTAGCCCTGTTTTACAAACCATCACCCAACCAAACACCCTTCCAATCCCAAATATCCATTGAAATATCTCAACCAGGTTACAAATTCTTCGAATCAACAACTTTCATCAATATAAATGCACACAAAGTCATCAAGCTACAAAACCCTTAATTAGGCTTATTTATGCTTGTTCAAGGAGGGTTTATCAAATCTCCAAATTCCAAACCTTTTGGCATATGGATTCTAATGTTGTCATCGATGGAAACCTAAGTCATTTATCTGGTCCACAATCTAGTATTGGTCCATACCGACAGTCAAAATGGAGAGCTAGCTATTACCGAAAGTAAGAGTGAAGAACAGGGTATCTGGTTACAGTCAAATCTGTCGATTTGTATACTTCACTAGATTATCGATTTTGGTTGTGGATCTCAGAGAAAAGTATTTTTATGTTCGTAATATCTTATCCAAGAATTAATTGGGTGTGAATTTACTGGTGTACGATCTAGGAGATCTGGTGTATTGATTTTCTGGTCATTAGTGCTTAAAGGCTGAGTTGGTGGATATAGCCATTGCAGAGGTTTAAGGTGTAATTAGTTAAATTTTCTTGTGCTCGAACGTGTTTACTTAGGTCCTTACTATACTATGGTCGACTATGGATGGTGCGCATTGATAATATTTATTGTTTTGGGTTGACATTTTGCATTCATTCTATTATTTTATTGAAGCCGACATGAAGCAATAGAAGCTTGGAAGAAATTTCTTCCGGAGATGAAAGAAAATCACAAGATAATCTTCTAACTCCAATAGTAGTTCTTTTTTTCAAAATTTTGAATCAGTTTTGAAGTTTTGGTTATAATTCAAAGGGGGAGATTGAATACTTGTTTTTCATTGATTTCAAAGAGGGAGAGAGCAGTGAAAAATGCCTCATCAATCTCAGGGGGAGCTATGTTTTGAAATTTTGAAGTTTGGCAGTGTACTCATATTGGTTTTGACACTTAGTCATTTTTCACTAAGTGTTGCCATCAATGCCAAAGGGGGATATTGTTGGAATATGGCTTCTAGTGTTTTCATTGATGGAAACCTAAGTCATTTATCCAATCCACAGTCTAGTATTGGTCCATACCGACAGACAGAATGAAGAGCTAGCTATTACCGAAAGTAAGAGTGAAGAATGGGGTATCCAGTTATAGTCAAATTTGTCGATCTGTATACTTCACCAGATTATCATTTTTGGTTGTGGATCTCAGAGAAAGGTATTTTTATGTTCATACTATCTTATCCAAGAATTATTTGGGTGTGCATTTACTGGTGTATGATCTAGGAGATCCGGTGTATTGATTTTATGGTCATTAGTGCTAAAAGTCCGACTTGGTGGATATAGCCATTGTGGATGTTTAAGGTATAATTGGTTAAATGTTTTTGTGCTCAAACATGTTTACTTAGGTCCCTACTATACTATGGCTGACTATGGATGGTGTGCATTAAGATTTAGTTATGGATTTAGTCGACAATTGAAAAGTATTTTATGTTTTATAAAAGCCAACATATGAATGATCAAATCTTTGGTAGTGGATATATATAAGAGATCAATTGTATCATTTTGGAAATGGGAATGTGAGATGAAATTTTTTCTAGTGTGTGATGTGAATTTTAGAAGGATAGTGATGCGAAGAGCAGATCAGAGTAGAGCAGAACAGAGCAAAGTAGAGGGAAGTGCAAAATCAGACAACAGGTCCAAAATCTGATCTATGAGCTTAACCAAAACTATAACTAGGCATGAGTAGATGCTATTAATTTAATTCAATCCTTCAAATGGTCTTAATATGAATACTTTTTAAGGTAGTGATCCTTCCTATTTTGAGCAGTGAGCTCTAGGCAGTGAGCCTGAATGCAAGTGCATTCCTTTTTGTAGAACTTATATTTGAGTACTCAAATTGTGGATTGACCTCCACCGTGGTTTTTCCCCTAACAGGTTTTCCACGTAAAAATCCTTTTGTTATGGTTTTGTGGTGATTAATTTGTGTGTTTTCATCTTTCCTTTGGTTTAATGTTGAAATGGCTTAAATATAATATTAATAAAGTTCAAGTTTGTAGAACACTGATTCAGTGCCCCCCCCCCTCAGTGTTCCCTTGAGTCCAATAAAACCTTGTTTCACCATACAAATACCTCAAAAACTTCACATTAATCTTGTACAAGATTATTTCATCAACTATAAAAGGTTTCAACCATTCTTTCTACAAAATCCTACCTCAATTCCTCTTTTTTCACCAAAAACATGACAATTTGCAACTAGGGCATCATTCCAAATTCAACAAACTACCTCCCTTGCCCCTGAAAAAGACAAGAACACAAAACCTACATCTAAAGGAGCCGTTCCACCAAGTTAGAACAAGTTTCACCTAGTGGAATGGCTTAGGATTCCATTTTACACTATCAAACCCTCAAATTTTGAGTTTTCTAGCAGTCAACAGAAAAAGTGCAATAAAAACCTTGAAACTTAATAAAATTCCATGAAATAAAAAATAATATGAAGTTAAATCAATCCTCCATCAATCCAAGTGCATAAATGATCTCCTAAAATTCGTACAATGACGTACTGTATGTTGGAGCAGCAAATTTCTTTATGAAAACGTAGGAAAACAATGATTTCAATATTCAAAATTCAAATTTACAATGGCCAACCTTACTCCCAACATTCACCAAGGCTTTTTAAAGCATTAAAAATCATGACCCATTAGTTTCAACTATTTTTCCAACAAAATAAACCAACTTGACCCTTGAACTTCCCATTTTGCACTTTTTTTGCATTTTTGTAATTTTGCACTGACAACTTTTACAAAATGAACCCTATATGACTCTAGTTACATTTCAATGGTCTATCATGACCTTATTACATGACCTTAGACTCAAAAAATCCTAAATACCAAAATTAAGACCTTATTCACAAAACTGACATGGTGTCCCTGCACCATACACTCGGACTGAAAAGAACTCAAGTCCCTTTGAGGACTGTGTTATGAAAAAAGCCATGTCGCATCTTATAATTCAATGATGTCGAAGTTGCATCTCCATCTGGTGACCCCTTCCAATGAGTTAGGTATTGAAAACATGCATTGTCTCTTCCCTTTGACCGATTCTTTCTTTAAAAATGTTGCTCTACACTTGATGTGTGATCCTTCATTTGTGCTACCCCTGAAAAAGTTGTCATAATGGCTTCCTTATCTGCTACCATACCTCCTTGTACCTTGTAAAGCTCTGCCTTCTTCTTTACTCTTGTTGCACACTTGAATTCACACACAGGTCCTTGCCATTCATCTTGAATCACCTCACCTTTTCCTTTCATCTCTTCCCTCAGTTTCTCTACCCCTAGAATCTCTATATTATCAGGTTCATAAACCTCTGTACTAACAGAATTTGACTATCCACTAGCCTCTTTTTCAATCAATGAAAAAAGCACTTTTCGTATCATGACCTCAACATGTTTCTCTAACCAATCTTGTATTCCCGCAATCAATTCATCCTTGACCTTCTCTTTAGCAGGTTTTGACATCAAATCATCATCTTTTCCCTCCAATATTGGATCATTTTCCAAACTTACTATCTTAGCATCTTCTTCTTTTGTGGTGGCTGAAAACTCTTCATGTTTGTCTTCTTCAAGCCTTACAAACTCTTTCTCACCCAACATGATCACCTTAGCTTCCTTACCTTGTCCTTTATCATCCTCTACCAATGGAGTCAAAGTGAAAGTGTTCCATCCTTTTCAATTTGATAAGTATTGTTTCTACCATCATAAATTGCATGTCTATCAAACTACCATGGTCTTCCAAGCAACAAATGAAAACAATCCATAGGCAACACATCACAAAGTATCCTATCCTTGTATCCACCTATACTAAATTCAACCCAAGCTTGCTCATTCACCAAAACAGATTGAATTTCATTCAACCAAGACACTTTATAAGGTGTTTCATGAGGTATATTTCCTAACTTCAATTTATCAACCATTTCTATGGACACCATGTTATCAGTACTCCCTAAAAATATTACTACTTTACATACCTTTCCTTTGCACTTGAAATTAGTCTTGAAAAGTGTTCTCCTTTGTGTTGATTCTTTCTCCTTGGATTATTTGAAGAGTGTTCTTCTAAACATTAAGGATTCTCCCATTTCTGGAGCAGCAAGCTGATTAGGAGAGTTAACAATCTCACAATCTTCCTCTTGCACCAACTGAACTCTTTTATCACCATTGGTTAAATTAAAAGCTTGTTTCTTTGGACACTTCCATGCTTGATGGCCAAATTGATTGCAATGGTAACATCTCCCTAAAAATGTGCTTGAACCTCTGCCTTGTCCACTGAATCTTCCTCTAAAAACCCTAAAACCACCTCTTTGATCAACAACTTGGTATTTTCTTTTACTTGCATTTTCTTGGTCTTCATAGGAATGTCTTGAACCTCTTCCTCTATTGGTATTGCCTCTACCTCTTCCTTGTCTTTCTTTCCTTCTTTTGAACTTCTCTATTGCCTTAACAACCAATTGAAAAAATTCTTCAATTGTCCTAGGTGTGGCTAAACTCAACTCATCCTGAATTTTAAATCTCAACCCACACATATACCTTGCTATCTTTTCATTTTCGTCTTCCACATGACCAACCCTAATACTTAACTTGTGAAATTATCCAGTGTAGGCAATGACATCCTTTTCCTTCTGCTTTAAGCTTTGAAACTTCTTAAAATTTTGTATTGCATGATCACTTGGAAAAAATTGACTCTTAATCTTTGACACCACCCTATCCCATGAACTGATTTTTTCTTTGTCCTTCTTCACTCTTTCCTCTTATACATAATTCCACCATGTAAGAGAAGGACCTTTCAACTTAGTCTTGGAAAACTTTACTTTATGTTCTTCAACAACCTCCTTATACTCAAATTAGTTGTCTAGTGCGTCTATCCATTCCAATACCTCTTCAACATCCAACTTTCCATTATACATTGGGAAATCAATTTTCACATCAGAAGCATCTCCCTTGACAGCTTTCAACATCTTCACCATCCTTCTCTCTTCAGGTTCCAATTCCTCTACATCATCTTGGACTCTTCCTCGAGGGTTTTCACTTTCCCCCTCTTCCTCTCAATCACTTTCCTCTTCAGTGGCCTTTCCTCTTCTTTGTTTTGTCTCTAATGCTGCAAATCTGGCTAAGATTGCTTCTTATGACTCCTTCAACAACTTTATCTCTCTAGCAAGAACTGCACTACCTTTAGGAGGCATTTTGTATTTTCAAATCACCACTTTTCCTTCCTCAAGCTTCAACTTTTCTCCTTCAAAAGATCCAAAACCTATGCTTTGATACCAATTGATGTAGAGCAGGGAGGAGTTTGTCTTACAGTCGCTATCCAAGCTATCTCAAGCAATTCTTCAACCCTGGGTGATCCCACAATAGTGGTTTACAATTTTTGGCCAAACTGGACATTGAAATTATTATTTTTAACTAAATCTTCACATTCAGGCACCTATAGCGGCTAAACCGTGAGGAATTTGAAGATGATGCAAACTAGAGTCTCATCAAATTTTGTCTTTAGATTCTAAAAATATTTTTTTCAAAATTTTTAGAATAAGATTGCACTTTTTTTTCCATCTCCCACGAAAACTAGTTTTTTTTAGAAAACAACATTTTTAAAAAGTGACGCTCACCATATACAACATAATTTTTTTTGTATGAAGGATAAAATTCTATTTTTTTTGAATTTAGATTTGTAACTATGATATCTAGCACTTTCATTTGGTCTCATAGTTTTTTATTGAATATTTTTTCCTTAATAAAGTTTCAAAGTCAAACCAATTGCAATTCAGACATAGGTGGATTGTATACAACATCACTTTTTCTGTATGTATCAAAATTCAATTTTATTTTTTTTAATGGATGAAGGACAACAATACCCAGCACGAACATATTTAAAAAAATATTATTTTGATAATTTTCTATTTTTCCACATGTGCAAAACAGAGAGCTTGATTTTCGTTGAAAAACCTGTGTTTAATAAAACTAAAAAAACACATCCATAATAAAACCAAAAAATATTAAAATTATATTCATGGGATAAATCATTTTGAGAAATACCATAATCATTTGAAATAAATTTTAAATGAATTCATTTGATTCTCCAAAAGGTAAATCAAAAGTGATTTTTTATTAGCATTTTGATAGGTGTAAAGGAGACTCATTTATAGGTATGGTTTAAAACTAGCGAGGTTCTATCCAAGGGGATCTGATCTAAGGTGGTTTGATCAAACCCTCTTCAATTTGAATCCTTAAAATGGAAAATTTAAAGGCTTAAATCATTATATTTTCAAAAAATATGTGATTTCAGCAAGAAAATGTTCCTCTTAGAAATTGTAAACCAGCTTTGTGGGATCACCCCCCTTAAAACTCAAACTTGGAATTATTTCTCAATCCCTTCATATCCCTCTTGTAGCATGGAAAACAATGAATTTTATTCATAATTTTCAAAACAATCCCAAACCCAAAAGAATGGACATTTCAGATACACATTAAGCTCTACTTTAACATATCCAAAAAGGAGATTAGGTTTTTTAAGATCAATACCCTCTAAAAATTGATGCTACACTGTACAATGGCTCAATTAGCCTTGTTTTACAAACCATCACCCAACCAGACACCCTTCCAACCCAAAATCTCCATTGAAATACCTCAACTAGGTTACAAATACTTTGAATCAACAACTTTCATCAAGAGAAATGCCCACAAAGTCATCGAGCTACAAAACCCTTAATTAGGCTTGTTTATGCTTGTTCATGGAGGGTTTATTGAATCTCCAAATTCCAAAGCTTGTTTCACCTTACCAATACCTCAAACACTTCAAATTAAGCTTTCAAAATCTTATTTCATCAACTAGAAAAGGTTCCACCCATTCTTTCTACAAAACCCTAACTCAATTCCTCTTTTTACACCAAAAACATGACAATTTGCAACTAGGGCATCATTCCAAATTCAACAAACTGCCTCCCCTGCCCTTGCAAAACATAAGAACACAAAAACTACATCTAAAATATCCATTCCACCGAGTTAGAACAAGTATCACTGGGTGGAATGGCTTAGGATTCCATTTTACACAGTCAAACCCTTAAATTCTAAGTTTTATGGCAGTCAATAGAAAAAGTGCAATAAAAACTTTGAAAGTTAATGAAATTCTATGAAATAAAAACCAAGATGAAGTTAAATAAATCCTCCATCAATCCAAGTGCATAAATTAACTCCTACAGGCCGTACAAGGTTGTACTATACGTTGGAGCAACAAATTTCTTTATAAAAACACAAGAAAACAGTGATTTCAATATTCAAAATTCAAATTTACAATGGCCAACCTTACTCCCAACGTTCACCAAGGATTTTTAAAGCATTAAAAATCATGACCCATCAATTTAAACTATTTTTCCAATGAAAGAAACCAACTTGACTCTTCAACTTCCCATTTTGCACTTTTTTTGTATTTTTGCAATTTTGTACTATGACAACTTTTACAAAATGAACCCTATATGACTCTAGTTACATTTCATTGGTCTATTATGACCTTATTACATGAACTTAAAATCAAAACACCCTAAATACTGTAGGAGTTGAGAAAAACAACTTCAGACTCCAAGATCACCTGCATGCAAATGGATACCTGTCACAAGGAAGAGAATGGATGGAGAAAAAAACAAGGGTTTGAAGCTCTGGAAAATGGAGAAATTATATTATCAGAACAAAAGAGAAATGATATGAATATACAATGGGATCAATATTTATAAAAATGAGATTATGCAAACCCTAATAAAACCCTAATAGGAAAAACCCTAAAATAAGCCCTAATAGGAAAACATTTAATAATTAATATAATTATTAAATGTCAGTTTATGCAAACTGACATGAAATATTAAGAAGGGAATAAAGGTAACTTAATCAACATAATTAAGTTAAAACCTTTACTCTAACACCCCCCCTTAAGATGAGCAACAGTGCAGCTACAAACAAATGCAAGAAAACAAAGGTAACTACAATGCAAGAAGGCAAACATGGGTCCCGACAACTAAGCCAAATCAGGTACCCAAATACAACCAAATCTTTGTAAAGTGGACAAATAGAGAAAACCTCATGGGAAAAGCTCTACTCCAAAAAGAGATGCAGAAAGCCAAGAAGAACATCACTGAAGCAGAAGAAACTGCAAACAACTATCAAAAGATGATTGCTATGGTGCTAAAGAACCTCTGCTGAAGATAGGATGATCAGGATCAAGAATACAATAATCTGCATGAGTGCCCCAAATGACAATACTTGAATTAGATGGCAAACAAAGGCAAACACCTAGAACAAAGATACAAATGGCACAAGTACCAATACTCTGAAACACTGATCAATTGAGAATGAAAGATTCCTTCCAAGGTGAAACCAAAGAAGAATTAACACGAACAATATAATACCCCCCCATAATGTTGAACTGAGAGAGCTTGACAGATCCATTGAAATGGTGTGTAACACCCTGTAGTGCATGAAGAAGAAGAAACAACATATTAAAGTGCACAAGAAAGCACCTGCAACTGAAAAAATGGTGTGCAAAACAAAGCACACATGCATGAGGCTGGAATCATGTGGATCCACTGTCGTCGTGGAGGGACACTCACCAGACAAAGGTGTGATGGCAAAATAAAGGCAAACTACACAACCCCCCATGGCACTTTATAATAACAGTGTGAATACAAGATATGGCACAACCTTATGTACAAAATCCCCAAAAATGCATGAACAATAGTGTGGCACTTTATCTCAATGTGTTTACATAAAATATTGCTTACAAATGATGCGCAAAATGGCCACAAAGGACAAAAAATTGGAAATACATAAAGAATAGCCAAAAACGAAGCATCCCATGCAAACGAAAAGTTCCCAAGAGCAAATATGTCCAAGTAATTCACCAGAGTGTGAAAACACAAAATACTGAATAAAATATACCTGGAGGGAAATCTAAAGCATACAAAAAAGAAAATAGTGCATGCACTAATGAATGTTCACATCTGCCTCCATGATGGAAAATAACTTCAAATTTGTATAGATGACAAAATCTGAAAAAATGGCCTACACCACTATGAAGTGCTCGAAACTAGTTTTTCGTCGATATTTCATTTGCCAAAAACGGACACTGTGGTCAAAAGTTATGAATTTTTTCAAAAACTGAATTTAGCTTGGAGGAAATGGGTTTTCTAGCAAAAATGTCTATTTCTAATTTGATTTCTGGAAGATCTACTCACTGTTTGTAGACAAAAATAAAAACCCAGAAATATTTTGATACTAGAAACAAAACCCATAAATTGTTTTTTGATCGAATAAGTAGAAGATTAAAAAAATATTTTTTTTGACCTTCAGCCAAGAGAAAAATGACGTCCGACACTTTTTGGACTGCGATTTTCTCTAGATCTGTGCAAGATATGCAAAATCTAAAAGATACCTAGTTCAAATTTTGAGGCTGGCTACAAAACCCAGAAATCGTTTTCCCTGCAAATAAGCAAAAATTGTATTTTTGAAGCAAAAATGATGACGACTCCAATAAAAAACGGCTTGCAACAAACCCTTGTAGCTCCAAATTTTTCAAACAAGAACATGCATGCAACAAGAAAGCTCTGATACCATGTAGGAGTTGAGAAAAATAACTTCAGACTCCAAGATCACCTGCATGCAAATGGATACCTATCACAAGGAAGAGAATGGATGGAGAAAACAAATAAGGGTTTGAAGCTTTGAACAAAAGGGAATTGATATGAATATACAATGGGATCAATCCTTATAAAAGGGAGATCATGCAAATCCTAATAGGAAAAACCCTAAAAGAAGCGCTAATAGGAAAACATTTAATAATTAATATAATTATTAAATGTCACTTTATGCAAACTAACATGAAATTTTAAGAAGGGAATAAAGGTAACTTAATCAACATAATTAAGTTAAAACCTTTACTCTTAACAAATACCAAACTTAAGACCTTATTCACAAAACTGACATGGTGCCCCTGCATCACATCCACTTTATGGCAACTTCCAAGGAGAAGTCTATGTTCATCAAGTTGGATATGTCCAAGGCTTATGATAAAGTTAAGTGGCTCTTTTTGCAGAGAATTCTTTTAGGCTTTGGTTTTAGTTCGGATTGGGTCTGTTGGACTATGAGTTGTGTTACCTCTTCCTCTTTTTCTGTTCTTATGAATGGGGAACTTTCTGAGCTTTTTGCAGCTTCCAAGGGCCTTTGTCAAAGAGAACCTCTCCCCCCTTATCTATTTATTATTATGCCTGAGAGTTTGGGTAGATTTTTGAAGTCGTGGGTTACCTAGGAAGTAAGGAAGAATTTCCAAATTCAAAAAAACAAAATGTGGATTGGTGATAGATAGGGGCACCATAACCATATCAAGTAAATTTAAAATAAAACTGAGAAAAATAATGTATACCATGCGGAGTATAGGAGATTAAGATAGAGGGGCGCATGAGTAGTAGTGAGTTCAAGAAGATTTGGAATAAATTAAAAATAAAGAGAAGTAATGGAGGCATGATGGTAGTGAAACAGGGATGTGAGGAAATAGTTTAAATTGAGCTTCTTTGCAGGCGCAAAACCAATAAAATGTAGATTAATGAAGGCTGCGAGAGGGGTGTGAAGTTGAGATTTGATAGATTGTAATGCCTTGGTCTGGGAATTATGAAATTGAATAAATGTATTTGAATTATCTCTCAAATTTGATTGTAAGTAGGAATTGTATAAATTGATATTGTGCAATTAAATTTAATGGACAAATGTAATTGTCAATTAAAATCAGAATCGACTGCGAAGTGTGAAATTGAGAAAGAGTTGTAATCTATGAATTTTTGCAAGTTGAGTGTGTGAACAAGAAGGATAGTTTTGTTTTCGCTTGCACCAAATTTTGACATTAATTTACTAGAATAAGAATTTTCTCGATTTGATTGTGAATTTTTTTCTCTCTCAATGTTTTGGATCAAACTTCATGATCCATCATCAAGAGAGCAACAAGACAAGAGAAAAAAATTCACATAGTCAAATCCAAAAAATTCTCACTCTAACATTATGGACTATGGAAATCATATGACTATTAATTTACTATTTTTAAACTAAATTTGTAATTGAATAAAATTGATGTAAAATGTTTAGATCCAAAAGTTTATGAATAAAATAGAGAATTAAGGAATGCATAAATAATTCAACTTAAAATTGTTTAAAATGGTTAGGATTTTTTTATAATACACTTTTATATATTAATCTAATGTATGAAGCCAATTAAAAATAAATTACTCAATAAAAATTAATTTAAATAGCTCACATAAAATCACTGGTGAATCTCTTCACAGACAAACGAACTCTTGCAGCAATTATTCAACTCAAAATTTTAACTTGCAACCGATAATCACAAATTTTATTAAACTTTACAAATTTGATTACATAAATCCAGAAAGGACAATGGGTTGCAACAAATCCTTACAAGACTTCTGAAATTCAATAGAAAATGATTTTCTACAACAAATCAAAGCTCTGCAACACAAGCTTTCTCTAGCACGTCACCTCCACAATAAACCTCTCAAGACAATCACAATCACATAAATCTGCATCAACTAGTGATGTTCATGGCTCTGAAATTAGCCTCCAACCTACAACAACACCATTCAAAACCCTTCCTGGAGGTATGCTACATCCTCTCTTCTCTTCTAGCTTGAATTTCATTTGTTTTGACTTTTGCAAGAAAGAGCGACACCCAACTCAATTTTAGCGACGCCTTTGCATAACACAAGCTGTTGTCAAATGAAATGCAATGTGAATGCATTTAGTTTTAATTTTCTTGTATTCCAACCTACTTACAGGAAAATCAACACCCATCTCTAGGAGCAGCCAATAAAATTTAAATTCATCAATAAAAATGAATAAAATAAACTTTCAAACCTCCATACTTGGAAAATATGAAAGATAGTTCTTTAAAGGCTTTCTTATTTTCAAGAATAAATCAAAAATCTGATTTTTCCAAACTTGGGTGCCCACCTCCTGATTCCCTATTTTTTAGGAGTTATGGAATTTCAAATTTGGAACTACAAGTCAAATTAGTGGTCTCCAAGAAACCCACTTCATTGCTTTTTCAACCTTTTTTGCTTTCAAGGCATATTCTCCATTATTTCCACTCATCTTATCTTCTTCAAATTTACTCCAAATTTGAAATTTAAATTTACAACATGGCATAACATCTAAATGCACATCAAAATATGATTTCATGTGAAAAAATATGAAATTCAATTCACACCAAAAATTGCAATTAGATTTAAATATTTATTTGTTGACATGGGATAGCCACTATGCCATGGATGCTTCTGCATCAGATACCCATGGTAGAAAATAAAAGTTTCATGAATGAACCTCATAAAAATTTGTATACTTTGTGTCTATCTTGGATCCACCTCTTCTCCTTGTTCACTAGAAATGTCATGTTCCTCTCATCCTGCACCTTCACATTAGTATCCCCTTTCATCTTTCCTCCTTTTCTCATCCCACATGAAATACAAATTATCAAACTCCACCTCCCACCAATGTTCTTTATCAAAATGAAAAAAATCAATGGTATTCATACCTTCTTCAACACAACATGTGTCCTGTATTACCTTTCTTGTTGCTATACCTTCTTCTTCTTTTTCCTTGTCTTCAATGAAACTTGTCACTTTGTTGGTGCCTTTAGAAAGATACTCTACTAACACAAAGTAATTTTCTACACCCAAAACAATGTTAGAACAATAATCTTGTGACTCATCATCCACCTTTTATAACAAGTAATCAAGTTCTTCTATAAAGGAATCTTTAACTTCATCATTCTCAAACATGAAATCATCAGTAAACTCAAACTTCACATTCACGTCTTTCTCATCAATCTCACCTATCTCCAACACATCTACTGTTGCAACTACATCCTTATTCTCATCATAAAAAGAATAAAAATTAGAAATTACCTCATTATCTTTGGTTGCAACCTTTTTTTTAGCTAATTGTTTTTCATTCCACCCTCTTTCAATTGCTTCCAATTGCATTAGCAAATCATCTTTCTCATCTTCATCATAGTTACTATTAAATCCAACATATTCATGCTTCATATCATCTAAAAGTTTGATTTCATTAACCAAACAAGACATTGCATTGCTGCCAACCTTACCCATTTCTTCTTTCAATGGATTCAATTTGTGTTTCACCCCCTCCATCAATGTGTATGTGTTGTCATAACCATCGTGCATCGCCTTCCTGTCAAATTGCCAAGGTCTTCCTAGAAGAATATGACAAGCATACATTGGGAGAATATCACATAAAACTTCATCATAATAGCCTCCTATCCTAAATTTTACCTCACATTGTTCATTGATCAAAATATTCTTGTCATCTTGTACCCATGTTATCTGATATGGATTTAGGTGCTTCTTCCTTTCTAGTCGCAATTTTCTTACCATTTCATCAGACACAAGATTGTTTGTACTTCCACTATCAATAATTACATTAGATGCCTTTACTTCAAAATTGCATCTTTTCCTAAACAAACTTCTCCTTTGAATGGATTTATCATCTTCATTTAACAGTGTTCTCCTAGCCATAAAAGTTTCACCATGTTCTGCTTCTTCAGAATGCAATGGTCATGCATTTTTTCTATTCATATTTGTTGCTTTATTATGATTTTCAGTCCTTCTTCTTGGTATTTCCTCTTAATTAGGACATTCACATGCTCTGTGACCCTCTTCCTCACACTTAAAACAAGTTCCTCAAATTTTTTCTCTTCCAAAAACTCTACCCAATCTTTCTCTACCTCTCTGATTTTGATCTCTTGACCCATAAAATTCTTCATTCCTATGTTGTTTTTTGATGCCTTGTCCTCCATTTTTTTGATCATAATCTTCTTCATTTGCTCTTCTCTCAACCTTATCTTCATGACCTTTTCCTCTTTATTTATTTTCAAGTCTCTTGTTCACCCTTTCTTCAATCTTCAAGGCAATCTAGTAAGCATCTTCCATAGTCACAACTCACACCAATGCCATCTCCTCTTGTATCCATTACCTCAAACCATTAAGGTATCTTGAAAATTTCTCCTTGGTTGCCTTAGAATGTTCAGTTCTAATGAGTATTATGTGAAACTCTTCTATGTACTCCTTTACTGTCTTGCTTCCTTGCTTCAAGCTTTGCATCTTTTTAAGTAATTCCAACTTATAGTCTACTAGAATTAATTTCCTTTTCATTTTCTCTACCATTTTATCCCATCTTGTAATTTTCTCTTTTCCTCTTCTTACCCTTTCTAATTGAACCTCTCTCCACCATATTGAGGAATGTCCTTTCAGCCTTGTCTTGGAAAATTTCACTCTATCAAGATCCTCTATCTCTTCAAATTCAAAATACTCTTCCATTTCATTAAGCCAATCTATCAATTCTTCTAGATTTAGACTTACATTAAATTTAGGCACCTCCATTTTTGGTATCTTTCCCATTTTTTAAATCTTTCAGCAATGGGCCATTTGTAACTACTGCAATTTCCTCTCTTTTCTCAATATCTAAACTAACATTCTCTGTGCTTTCATCTTCTTCATTATTTCCTGGGTCTCTCATTCTTGCAAATCCTCTCCTTATCTCATTTTGTAAAGTTTCAACCTGCCTTCCAAAGGCTCAAAAATCATCATATCTTACAAAATTATCATCTTTTCCTCCGCCTCTACTACAATGGGCTCCTCTCCCATCCATTTTTCTCCAATACCCACAAGCTCAATCCTGGTACAACTGCCTCTCTTTGGCGGTCTGTTACACACTTAGGATCAACTTGCTCTGATACCACTTATGTATGGAGGTAATTAAAAATAAATTACTCAATGAAAATTAATTTAAATAACTCACATAAAATCACTGGTAAATCTCTTCATAGGCAAACAAACTCTTGCAATAATTATTCAACTCAGGATTTTGACTTGCAATCGGTAATCACAAATTCTATTAAAATTTGCAAATTTGATTACATAAATCTAGAAAGAAAAATGGGTTGCAAAATCCCCTTACAAGACTTTTGAAATTCAATATAAAATGAATTTCTACAACAAATCAAAGCTCTGCAACACAAGATTTCTAAAACACCTGCACAATAAACGTCTCAACACAATCACAACCACACAAATCTGCATCAACTGGTGATGTTCATGTCTCTGAAATCAGCCTCTAGCCTACAACAAAACCATCCAAAACCCCTCCTAGAGGTATGCTAAACCCTCTCTTATCTTCTCTTGTATTCTAGAAAAACTTCCTTCAAAAATGAAATTACTTTTGCATAACACAAGCTATCATCAAATGAAATGCAATGTGAATGCATTTAGTTTTAATTTTCTTGCATTTCAACCCATTCCCAAGTAAACCAACACCCATATCTAGGAGCAACCAATGAAATTTAAATTCATCAATAAAAATGAATAAAATAAACTTTCAAACCTCCAGACTTGGCAAATATGAAAGATAGTGCTTTAAAGGCTTTCTTATTTTCAAGAATAAAGCAAAAAATTTCTTTTCCCAAACTTGGGCACCCACCTCCTAATTCCCTATTTTTTGGGAGTTATGGAATTTCAAATTTGGAGTTACAAGTCAAATTAGTGGTCTCCAAGAAACCCACGCCTTCATTTCTTTTTCAGGATTTTTTGCTTTAAGGCATATTCTCCATTATTTCCACTCATCTTATCTTCTTCAAATTTACTCCAAATTTGAAATTTATTTTTACACCATGGCATAACATCTAAATGCACATCAAAATATGAATTTCATGAGATAAAATATGAAATTCAATTCACACCAAAAAAATGTAATTAAAATTAAATATTTATTTGTTGACACATGATAGCCACTATGCCATGGATGCTCCTGCATCAAAATCAAAAAATATAAATTATAAATTATATTATATGTTGGAGTTGAGAAGATACAACTTCATAGGAGCCCAGTGACCTCTGCAAGCAAATAACCTGTTAAAGAGAAGCAACAAAGAAAATGCTCAAGAATGTGGAGCAATGTATTCACCCAAAATGTAAAATGAATAATGATACAAAAGATAGTTTTCAACCATATATAGATGAAAACCCTAAAAAGGAAAACCCTAGGCTTGCACAATAATAATTAATAAAGTAATTAATTATTATGCACCTAATGTTAGCTTAAGTGAAAAAGAGGTAAAAGGGAACTTTACGTAATTAAACAAATATTGTTTAATTAATAAAGTAAATGTCCAATTACTCTAACATTATATTCTACATTAAAAAAAAATCCACCTATTTGTTCTTTTGATATGGTTTTAAGTAATAATTACTTTCTAGTTTATTTCTTGTTATTTAATCTTGTAATTATAACATAAATGTTATCACACAACAAATAAAACAACATAAATTCACGAGATTATGTTGTTTCTAGATTTTGATTGTGTGCAAGTTTTTTGATTTCCCACAATCTGTGCCCCCTTATCATCAAAAAATTCAAATTTGTTGTGTCTTGCTCCTCCTTTGATGATGCCACCAAAAAGTGCCTTCTTCCTTCTAAAGAAATCACCCCTTGTATCTATGAGGTTCCTAAAATTCATAAAGCGACCATTCCTTTGAGGCCCATTATTGACACCATTGGCTCTCCCACTTACTTGCTAGCCTCTTTCCTTGCCAAAATTATCTCACCGCTCGTGGGAAATTTTGACTCATACATCAAAGATTCCACCCATTTTTTGCAATTTGTCTATGATCTCAAATTAGACAACAGTGAAATTTTGGTGAGCTTTGATGTTGTTTCTCTCTTCACCAAGGTCCCTATTCCCGATACTATTGAGATTGTTAAACGCAAGGTCACTGCTGAGATCACCTCCTTTGTGGAGTTATGCCTAAGATCCACTTTCTTTTCTTTCTTAGGCATCATTTATGATAAGGTTGATGGTGTAGCTATGGGCTCTATGGGCTCCCCCCTCCCGCCTATCATTTCCAACCTTTATATGGAACATTTTGAAGAAATTTCCCTCAAGTCCTCCCATCTCAAGCTAAGGTGGTGGCAGTAGTATGTCGATGACACCAATGTTTGATGGCCTCATGTTTGTGATAAGCTTGAAGAGTTTCTTTCTCACCTCAACAACATTTCCCCTTGCATCTCATTTACCATGGATATCGAATCCGATAACCAATTGCCTTTCCTAGATGTGTTGCTCCTCAAAAAATCTGATGGGTCCCTTAGGTGTCATGTTTTCTGCAAGGCTACCCACACTGATTTATACCTCCACTCTTTTTCGCACCACCACACTAGCCAAAAAATTGGAATCCTCAAATCCCTAGCCACAAGAACCTTTCGGATTTGTGATGAAGAAAACCTTAACCAAGAATTAGACCATCTTTGATTGGTCTTCAGGTTAAATGGGTACACAAACAAACAAACCTCTAGGGCCTTTAACCAAGCCCAATCCCATTTCTTATCTGGTTCTATCACCAATTCTTCCCAATCTATGTTTCCTCCTGGTGCCTCCTTACCGTTTGTTGAAGGCATCTCCCACAAATCTCTAAAATTCTCCTCAAAAAAGGCCCCCATTGTGCTTTCAAACCCATTTCAAAAATAAAAAATTCCATCTTGCCTCTTAAAGACTCTAGAGACATCTGTCTTAACTTTGGAGTCTACAAGGTTGTTTGTTCTTGTGGCTCTCCTTACATTGGTGAAACGGGGTGCTTGTTTTTCACTAGAATCAAGGAGCATAGTGTGGACATCAGGCATGAATGTGTCGGTAAATCTGTGCTAGCAGAGCATTTTGCATCTACCAAACACCATATTTATTTGAAAAGAACTCAAATTTTGTGAAAAGAAGACAACTTCTTCAGGAGAAAACTCAAGGAGGCCATAGCCATCAATAACCACCCCTTTAACCTCAATCGAGATGAAGGATGGAGTTTAAGCCTCTCATGGCAGCCACTTTTGTTGAGCCTTACAAGCCTCAATCACCCCCATTCTTGATCCCTCTCCTCCACTACTCTCGCTCTTTCCCTCCTCTTTTTTTCTTCCCCTCCCCCTCTTTTTTCGAGCTCTTTTCATCACCTTTCCTCCTTCTTCCCTCCCCTCTATTCTTTCCCCTACCTCCATTCCTTGTCTCTCTTGTACTGGTTCTCCTAGTCTGGTCATCTCATTTCGTGGTCCTTCTTGGGGCTCCTGGTTCTAGCCTTGGATTTTGTCTCCTTTTCATTCTTGTATTCATTGTCTTGTTTCTCTTTTTGGTTCCGTCTCCCCTCTTCTCTTGTTTTTTTTATTTGGTCTTCTCCTTTCGTTGGTCTCTATTATTGATTTTTTCTTTTTCTCCTGTTGGTTCTTTGTTATTTTATTTTTCTTTTATTTCGTTCATCTAATTTTTTTCTCTTTATTTGAATTTTATTGATGTCGTCAATGGGCCCTTGGTCTACTGGTGAAGTTGAAAGGTTCTAAATGAGCCCACCAGGGATCAAGTCTTGCTGAGTGCAAAGGCTCAACACCGAAAAAGGGATGAGGTCGAGATCATGCCCCAGACAAATTTGGCATAATGGATACCCCTCAATCCTTGGCTCTTAGCCGAAGAGGTTCAGCCCAAGAAGGCTCGTGCTCCCGTATCGAGTAGCAAAAAATAATTTGTGGATGACCTCCATTAAAAAATAAAATAAAATTTATTGATGTCTTTATTCTTTTTTGTTATTTTCGGTGGTATTATTTCAATTTATAATCTTTCTTCTTCTATTGTTTTATTCAATTTATTTTTGGATCTTTTATTTTCTAGTTATCTTTTGTGGTTTTCTTATAGTTTTCTTAATTTTTTGTTTTCCTTTTTCCTTTCGTCTTTATTTTTATTTTTTGATTGTTTCCTTTAGTCCTTTATTTAATTATCTTTGCTTCTTTTATTTGATTTCTTTTGTTTGTTCGTGTTTCTTCCATGTTCTTTATTTTTTCTTGGTTGTTCTTTGTTCTATGTTCATTCTTTTTTAGTTTTTGGTTCTCTTTTTTCTTTGTTTGTTTCCCCTTATTACTTTGTTGTTTTATTTTTCTTGTTAGTTTCCTTAATTTGCTAATTATTATTTTTTTCTTCCTTTTATTGGTTCTTGTAATTTTGTTTTCATTTATTCTTCCCTTTGATTTTGTTTCTTGGTTTGTTTTTTGTGCTTTTTCGTTTTGTATCTTTGTTTGATTTACTTCAATTTCCTTTTTCTTTTATTGTTTTAGATCTCTTTCTTTCATTTATTTTTTATTATTTTTATGTTTCAATTTAGTTCTTTAATCTTTTTCCTTTTTCTTGATTTGTTTTCCTTTAGATTTTATATGCTCTGCAAGTTTTTAATTTTAGGCTTATCATTTTTATAGTTTTGTATTTATTGTATTTTATTTATTTTTATTAATTAGTTTTCTTGGATTTTTATTTGAATTTAGTGGCTTAATTTTGGGTTTTTTTAGCTTTTGTTTATTTCTATTTCTTGTCTCATTCTTTTAATTTTATTACTAGCTTTTTGGTTTTTTATTATTTTCCTCCTTTTTTGGTTTATTCTCTTAGGGTTTTGTGCCTCTCCCCCTCCCCCTCTCTCCCTCTCTTTTTAAGTCAATTTGGGTCTACAACTTATCATTTTACATCTCCTTTATCTCTCTATCCTGATGATGGATCATGGAGTGTGATCCAAAACGTTGACGAAAAAGGTTGCACACAATTAAAATCCAGAAACAACATAATCATATCAGATGGATTGTGGAAATCTCATGTCTTTAACATAAATTCATTTCACATAAACAATTCATAAAATAAGAGATTAGTTAGCTATATAATATATAACTAATTAATCAAATACTAATAAGATAAACCCATTATTTTCTTACTAATCTCATTTTATAAGCTTTATTCCTAACCAAGGAGCAATGAAAGAATTGAAATAACTTTTCTATTATCTAATTGTAGTATTTAGATATGTTGTGACAAAACATACTAGTAAATTCCATATTATTTTTTGTTACCAAGTTTGCTAAACTCATACACTAAAGTGTAGAAGAGAATGATATTATAGGTATTCTCTTTTCATGAACTTTTGGTTATTTATGTCTATTGCACTTTTTTCACTCAATATTAACTAAGTGTGCGTATGAAAAATAGTTAATACTTATGAATAAGAGATCAAATATTTGAATACTTCCTCTTGTTAGGATATATTTATAACACAATTATAGCTATTTCATATTAATCTATTCAAAATTGAAATTACCAATTTTACCAAAAGATTATAGTGTTAACCTTGCAACTTTATTAGATGCAACAACTACTTCATTGAAATGAAAAAATTTACATATAGAGTGTATTATTTATACAATCAATTATTAAACTATGACTATATGCTACCTGTATATAATGATATTCCATCAATTATAAATACAACATTAGACAAATACGTTAATTCTTATTAGTAATATAAAATTCATTGACTTAGTTATGTAAAGATCCCACACAATATGAGCAAGTGTGAAACTTGACATGAGCTTTCAAATCTTAAGCAACTTAAAAATATACAAGAAGTATTTGAACAACCATATTTTGTGTGTATTTCATACATGGCTCAAGAAGTAAAAATGAAAGTAGGGAATAATCAAATCCAAAACAAATATGTAAAATGGTGTGTAAAATAATAAATAAAAAATGGGAGAAATTAGGGAATTGTTATTGTTCACAATGGCATGTCATTACAATCTAGACACAATGCAAAAGACAAGACATTGAAATAAAGCATATCAGTTAAAATAATTGGACCTAAAACTTAACATCTTTTGTAATTGAAAATATGATTTGAAGATGTCCACAAAAGAATATATAAATGGATTGTGACAAAGACTATCATTATAGCCACCCAAATAAAATTCCATGTAAATATGAATGCAAGTGAATTTTTTGACTTGAAATCTCTCATGAAATATGTTAGAGTAATCATATATGAGTTAATAATTAATTATTAGTCTAGTTTATTCTCATGCACTTAAGCTAAACTTAGGAGTATTTTTTTATGTTAACTAGAGAGTTATTATTAGATTATTTTGTCTCATTTCATGAGATGTTGACACTTGTCATGATCTAATACATTTATAATTTAGGGTTGCTCCTATATAGCACTCAACCCTCATTGTATTATCATACCTTTGATAACCTCTTTTGATAACCTTTTGATATTCTTGAGAATCATTCTATAGATTTTTCTTGTTGAGGATATTGCATATTATTGTTTGCAACTCTCTTGTGTGCAAGTGTCTTTGTTTGTTGTTTGATCACGTGGCTCATGTTTTTCACAATTCTAGCATAGTATTATAGTGTGGATTTAGCGAACCCCTTCTTGATTTCTGAGTTTTTTCTTCAACAAGGGTTATAGGGCTTTAGATTTAGATTCTTTACTATTTTTTTATAATTTTGGAGGTGGGTGATTTTTAGGTGCATTTGGTTACAAGAAGGACTTCATAGTTGGATTCAGAGGGCTTATTCGATGAATTTTGACTATAATTTTTTCCTATTTCATTGGCAAGAGCTTTCGAGGATTTTTTTGTAGAGGTGCTCGTACAACCCCTATACAACTTGTTCATATGAAGTTTTAAAAAATAAAAAATGCAAGCACTTTATAGTGCACTGCACTAAATATAGCGCTTAGCACCATATATAGTGATAGTGCCATATATATTGCTAGTGTTATACATAGAACAGACAAGCCCACTGATCGAAAGAATTTCAATAATTTTTTAACATGTCTAGTGATTTTTCGTACTTTCCCAGCAATCGACAATATTTTGGCAATAACGATTTTTTATGGGAGAATCTCATGTATATTCTAGCACAATTTATTTTTTAGAGAGCCATTTTTTTTCTAATAATAGGGAATATTTCACTGGCATCAACATGACATCATACTGATGTCAGTGGTATGACTTGCTGGTAGGGCTCCTTCAAGCCCCCTTTGTTCCCTAAAAGAGCTATTTTTTGTTTTGACCATAACTTGGGTGTACGATATCAAAATTGGGTCAATGAGATATCATTTGAAAGTTGGTTTTGTTAACTTTCTAGTGGTGTGGGTCTCATCACCATTTTTTGTTGGTGCATTCTATAGCCTGTTGAAGTTAGAGGTGTTGTTTTTACTCCCGAGTTCATAACTTTGACCTGTTTCTTCAATTTTTGTGATCCTAGTAGTGTTGAGACGATCTTTTAGAGCTCTTCACAACCATCCGTGCCATTTTACTATAGTTTTCTCTAGGTATATTTTATTTAGTTTTTTGTGTTTCACACTTTGGTGAATTACTTGGACATTTTAGCTCTTGGAATTTTTTTGTTTGTGTGGGATAACTCATTTTTGGCTATTCTACATGTATTTCTAGTGTTTTATTCTATTTGGGTATTGTAGACATATTTTGCATGTAATTTATCTATTGTAGTGTAAAGGAGGGGATTTTCTACTCCCGAGTCTCTAGGACAAAGAAGAGTCTATAGGGAGAAAATAGCCCTCAATCACCTCAAAGTACAAGCTCAAGTAACAAAGAGAATAAATAATATTGAAATGAATTGATTAATTGAAATGCTAGGATAGAATGAAAAAACTACAATTTAATAGAAACTGATACAAAAGTATGAGATATGGATTATAGAAATAGAAAGTTTAGGACTCATAGATTATGCCCCAAGAAGAGAAAAGTCTTAGCCAACAAATGAAAATATGCCATGAGGATGTCTATGCCCCGCGCTGCCATCCCTATCAAAAAAAATCTAAAATCTTGGAATATGCAATACCTAGTTCTTCAAATTTGAACATTTGCACACAAAAAGGATGAGGAAAAATGTTGGGGCTATTTTGGGGCTTGCCTTAGTCAAAATCTAGTTTTGGTGTTTCCACCTCTATGGAAAACCATATAGATAGAGATAGAAAAAATGATATGAAATGCAATAGATGAGATGGGTGATAGAAACAAGCCCCATTGTGGAGGAAAGCCCCTATCATAAATGTAATAGATGAGACAAGTAGAAAATTTTAAATGTATAGAAGAGAGTGTTACCAACAATCTATGGCTACCTCTTAGCTTGATAGACGAGACATGATTTCTTGCAAGAGAGCCTTGGTTGTTGATGAGATGAGAATTTGACAAAGATTCACTGCAAAGAGCAAGAGAGAAAATATGTAGAAGAGAATATATCAAGAGAGCAAGATCGAATGAGAGAGAGTGAGAATTAATGAAAGAATGAGTGAAAAGAGGATTTTTGTGAGGATTCATAGGTGGGAAGAGTTGTTACACTCACAATTTTGTTGTAATGACATGTGTTATAGGAAAATGATGTGCGATTCCCTCATTGAAAACTTAGAAATTTCAACGATGCTAGCACATCGTGCAGATGTTCATTCGTTATTGTCCCTTATGGAGTTAAAATCATGAAATTTTGACTCATAAGATTTTGTCATTAATATGGTGGGGTGCCATAAATGCAACAAGCTAAATGTGCAAGTGTGAAATTGCCACAGGGTTCAATTTTATGACATTACATTTTACCCCCACTTTAGTGAGTTGAATTTTCAAAGAAAATCAACTACACTAAAGTATTAGGAAGACATAAGTACAAAATCAAATTTTGAAAATTTTATAGATGTTCCAAAAAGGATATTATAGAGGTCATAGAGATTGAGTTGTTAGATACTGATGATGCCCCTAAGCTCAATGAGAAACTACAATGCGTGACATCAGGTTTTATTCTGCAAAACTCAAAATTAGGCTAGTTTTGAAAATCGAAAGAAGCTACCACAATGAGAAGAATGGTTAAGAAAAAAATGGTTATTTAGAATAAAATTATGGTGAAGCTCAATGAATATATGCCCCCTCCTATTTTTTCCTCCGGCTAAGTGGGGTGAAAACAAGAAGGATGGAAGGAACATTTTCACCACAAAAAAATGGGAAAAAATGGCCCATATATGTTTTGGGTGGGCCCATGGAAGGGTCATTTTCATTATTCACGATGAGGATTTTATTGATTTTTGTGAGAGAAAATTCAACAAAATATCTCACAAATGCGACTATGTATCTCCAAGGATCAAATAGCTTTGCATAACAGTGGTGAGGAGTGACCCACCAGATGAGGTACAATTTGTTTTACCCACCTAGTCATTTCAATCAATTTTTAAGTTTTTTATTTCCTCGAGTAGTGCATGAATCCAGCTGATGTAAAGGCATCCAATTGGCGTGCTGTCATCCCAATAACACATCAAAATCCTTCCACTATGCTATCATCCATCCCACATGTTTTCATCAATGCCAATGTGGCACACAAATGTCTGTGCAATGTGGATTAGTCTCAAAAGTTGACATAAGAAATTTTGGATGTAGAGTTATAATCTTTTTCATGATGTAGTATGTGCTGATTTGAAATTGTGTGTTTTCTTGCAAGAGTGGTCCAAGATCTATGAGCATCCGATGGGTTGATACTATCATTTCTACACATCCATATCAATGATATCCATTCTGATGATCAAGACTTGTTGTGACGGGTCAACCTCTGGTGGGTATACACCATGATAGAGATCAGATACCATACCCCATTAGTGACGGTGCTCATGGAGTGTTGGGACATGAACACTTCCACTTTGCATCTCCTAATGGAGGAGATGATAGTCACCCTCGAGGAATTCTATGCATCACGGGCCTACCCATTTGGGAAGAGTGGGTAGCTTACAAGGAGGAAGGATGGTGTAGGATTCCCATGTCATGTAACATTACACCCTTAGATGGGTCATCTTGGAGGAGACATCTAGGCATATTTATATGAGATGGTTAGAGCAGGGCGGGTGGAAATACCAATCATACATCAAGTTATGATCATGATTGTCACCCTATGTGTCAGAATGGATGGATGAGGCTCACACCTTCAGAGGAGCCTCATCCATTGCATCCACGCTATGGAGGAGAGGGGTAAATTTATTTCTTGGGGTAGGATTATGCTAGCACATCTCTACCATGACCTCCTATACTATGTACATTATGAGTATCATAGCTTCATATATATAATTTTTTTTGTATGATACGGTATTGATAACAACCACTCTCTTTGTGATTGTAGTGGATATAGTATTTGATCACCTTCATCGGGTGATTCATATCAGAGGTGGCCCTAACCATCCAAATCTAGGGGATGGTCCTCAACGCATATAAACTTGCATCAATAGGGCGACATGCCCATTGTTTGATCGTGTAGCATGCTTTAGGATAATGTATAAGGAGACATAGGTGGAGGTTGTCTAATGGATGATAGAGCTGACCTCCATGACCTAGTAGAAGGATCAACAGGCGCCAAAGCTCCTCATGACCCTATCCAATCTGAGAGACTAGGCTATGACATGAGCAGAGAGTGCCGAAGAGGCATGTGATGCCTTGTAGAACTAGTTCAATGACCTCAGTAGGTAGGTAGAGGTGGTGAAGATATTGCTCACTAGTCCTCATGTGTAGTAGTTCCAAAAGGAGTTGCGACAAGCCCTTGAGTAGGAGGCTTCTCTACAGGAACAAGTTGTGTAGCTTCAAGAGGACACAGTCAAGAACAAAGAAAGCTCTAAGGACTATGAGTGTGGACTATATTCATGTCATGGTTGCATCAGTTGCACTCATATGCATCAATCCAACACCCTCCTCCTCCATAACCACTAATACCAAAGGGCTTGGGGAGCCATGCATCAAGGGGTGAGAGGTCTGATTTTGTATATGCTAGATTTTTGTATACCATATCATGTTTAGAAATGTATAAAATTTTGATGTATTGATTCATATACAAATATACATACACCACATTTCGATACAGTGGTGTGATACATGTACATGAAATTTTTGATATATCTATATGAGATTTTTGACCAACATCATGGTGTTATTATGTGTACTTTGATTTCATGTATGATTTTGTGATGGATATATTCTTATGGATGTATGTTTAGATTAGATGTTATCATGATCTAATAAAAAAAGTGGATGCATGGTTAATTAAATAGAATGATGATCTAATTGCTTAACCAAAAGACTGAATCAAATACAACACATGGATACACAACATAATAAAACACATGTACATACATAATTACTTGAACCACAAAATTTAATGCTTTGGATGAAGGTAAAGGAATGGGTCCTCTACAACTTTCTAGGGTTTTTCACCTAGGAGGAAGAGGGTTCTTCCTTACCAATCAAGGGCATTAAATCTTGTGATTCATTCAATGCTTGAGATTGAATATGAATTGGAATGTGCTAAGTACTAAAATGAAAGATGTAAACCTAACTACTTAAACTAAAACTGAGAGAGTCTATGATGTTGTAAAACACATAATGTATTATAACAATTTAAAAATGAAGATTAAACTAAATAAAATAACCTATTAAATCAAATGGGTGCACTTGGAATTGTTGTAGGCCAAAGAGGAAGTTGTGGAAGCCTTAGAAAATTTGGAAATTCTGAATTTTGAACCAGCTGGGACACTTACGCCAAGTGGGGCGACCTAGTCCCTTTTCTAGTAAACTATTTCAGAAGCCATTTCTGCCAACTCGGTCTCCAAATCTGGAACTTTATGTGTTGGGAACCTCTAGTGGGACTAGGTCACCACTATGGGTGACCTAGTCCCTTTCATCTTTTCTGGAATACTGAAAGTGGACACAGAGGCCTCTAGTTCGTATTCTATTTCTTCACAAGAATCCGGACTTAGATATGTGAAATAACCTACACAACATAAGCTATTTGGGTTTCTAATGTGGGGTTTGCCTTGGTCAAACCTCTAGTTTATATTTAAACTTGTAATGGAATAGAAAATATGCATAAAACCTAGCCCTAAGTGTGTCTAGAACTAGGAAAACCTGAAATAAGACAAAAACCCTATTCTATTGTGCTAGAATAAGATGCAAGTAAAAGATTTGGAATGATACAAGACTTCAACCCTAGAAACCCTACAACATCACAAATAGGTGTAACAAGGAATGTAAATGGGATGCAAACCTCAAATCTGAAAATGGGTTGAAAGTAGAAGATGGAGTCACTTTGAGAACAATATTTAGGTGTGATTTGGTGGCTAGTTGCACCTCTTCAACCTAGATTTCTCCATGAATCTCCATAGACATCTATCTTCAACCTTTTTCAATGTGTGATCTTGAATGTGGAGTGAGCTTGAAGACCTGCAAAAAGCCCTAGTTTTCTATCCAAAAGCTTCAAATTTTGTTGTGAGAGAGATGAGTCTTCTTGAGGAAGGTGTTTTTCACTTGATTCTTGGAGTTGGATGTGAAAAATGACTAAGAGAGAGAGGAAAAATGACCTAAAAACAAGTATTTATAAGCAATAAGACATAATTGTTAGGAATTTTTTACCTAAGAGGTCGACACCCATCGAGAGTTTTTGATTAAATATTCATTTTCTCGCTTGAAACTTCAAAAAACCTCAAAAAGGACTAGGTCACCAACTTGGGCGACCTAGTCCCACTAAGGGATTTTAAAGTGGGAATAGTGCTTTTTGAATAATTTTGATATTGCTTGTCAAGGGTTGAATAGTCGCTTAGGTATAACAGGCCTCAAAGTAAAAAATAACAAACCTTAGGGGCCTATACATGTTGTTTTAGGGTGATAATTGATGAAATGGGACCTAAAGTAGGACCAAAACGGGCAGAAAATTGTCCTTTTCTTCAAAGGTATACAATTTTTGGTAACACATTTAGCACCCATATGACTATGTGCATATGTAAGCTAAAGGAATCTAAACAAACAATGTACCTCATTTTCATAAAAGGATACTCATTTAAAGAGCAAGAGAATGAAGCCCCCAATGTAGTTATCTACAAAACCACAACATTAGGAACCGCATCCCGCATCACAAATTCATTAGAAGTCCTGGAAATCCTCTTATCTAATCTCTAAAGATTAAATTCGAGGGTAGATGTATGCCCCCCCTTGATTCTTCTTGCTTTATGGAGGTGGAATCAATGTAGCAATCTAACCACGTCGAATGAGGACACACATATCATAGGGAATTTCCAAGTACCATTCCTCATAGTGAGAGGTGAGTGATGATGTAGGGCATGGAAACATGGTTCTAACACAACAAACGACATCAAAAATGGAGTTCACTAGCACACTAAAAAGGCTAACAAGGTAAAAAGGTACGATTGTGCACATGTGTGTAAAAAATGAATTAGTTAAAAGAAATGAAAATAGAGTAAGCATGCACTTAATTTATCATTTACCTTTTGTAGTGTTGGAGAGTGACGAGGAGAGAGCGAGAGGATTTTGAGCACACGTGATTTCACCCGTGCGAGATTGGATGTGTTGCGGGATTAGGAGGCGAGCGACAACCACTGACATGAGGTCAATTGATTATGAAGCCTTTTCTTTGTGATTTTTCAATTAGAGAATGAATTTAATGCATGTTTAGATTAGATTAGGATCCTAGAAAAGAAGTTTTCAAAGTTTCCCTTTTTTTCCGCAAAGTGTCCCTTTTATTTGCAAAGTGTCCCTTTTGTTCGTGAAGTCTCCCTTTTCTTCACAAAGTGCCCTATTTCTTTGTGAAGTGTCCCAAAAGGGTTCTAAAGTGTCTAGGGCCATAGGAAAATCACACTAGAACAACATTATCACACTTACATGATGAATTAGAGTAAAATTGAAGAAATTAGATGATGTAAATAACATATTTTGATGATTTGTATAGGTACCCACTTGGTCTCGTCAATGTCTAGGTGGTAGACAATTGAGTTTCCTGAGAGAATTGGCACCAAATTTATCAGTAGAAAAGATGGAGCATTTGCAGGCGGTGGGGATCTACCGGGTATATCTCATGCCTCCTATGAGATATCATGATGCTATGCTGATGGATTTGTGTGAGAGGTGGAATGCCAATACATGCACCTTTCACCTACCGATGGGTGAGATGACCATCATGTTAGAGGACGTCCATTGCATACTTCGAGTCCCTATTCAGGGGGAGTGGGTGTGTCTACAGAGAGGACAATCCTTCCAGGAGCAATGGGCAGACATGTAGTACTACCTCGATGATCCAATACATGATGATAGGGTTGCAAGGAAGATTAAGCTGGCTATGTTACTCTACTTGCGAGCGTTAGTGGTGAGGTGGATTATGATGCACACTGTAGTATTGGTACTCTTTCTAGATGGGAAAGCATCACATCTAGAGGGTTGTCTGGTACATCTAGTACGAGGGATGGTAGAGCATTGAATAGTTTATATGTGGGATGATGCATTCTAGCATATTTGTACTATGACCCTGGTCGGTTTGTATTTTGGGAGCTTGATAGTATGGTACATTGCATGCTCTTACAAGTATGGTGCTTAGAGAATATCACATGTACATGACCAATTGGCTTCCCATATCCAACAACGGTAGGCTATCCACGAATGTTTGGTTATCTATTATGATGACTATGGCAGTAGGGTGATCTGCACTTTTGGAGGATGATATTCGACTACTAGATGAGGAGGATATCTTGTGGAGGTTGTTCCAACTTGTTCTTCAATGGTTAGATCATACTAGACAACTAAGGAGGTTACGGATGAGAAGGTTCCTAGTAGGACGACATGATCACATAGTGCGATCGTTCTACTATGAATGGGTTATGAGGGAGTTTGGACAGGTACATACACCACTCCAACCACAATCATCATTTAGGAGGTTAGTTCAGAGTGCTTAGAGGCCAGGGGATACATCATGATTCACACTTGATGATGTCATCGAGAGTGACTCAGACTATTCAAATCATGACCAGCCACCTGTGGATGATGCAGATGATGTTGGGGCCACATGGGACCATGTGGAGTGGTGGAGAGCATCATGACCAGAACCAATTTTCTTGATGGATGAGCTAGTGGGAGAGGTAGAGCCTATGCCAGATGAGGGGGAGGAGAGAGAGAGAGGATAGAGCCAAGGAGACATGGTACAGGGCTGCTGACATATTTACTGATGTTATTGATGAGGAGTATGATGAGGATACAGACCCGGATTATGATGGACAAGAGGGAGAGGAGGAGGAGCAGGAGTAGGATTAGGAGGAGGATAGAGTAGAGGAGCCACCCCTAAGTGATGATGATAATGATGCAGTAGCTAGGGACCGATATGAGCAAGAAGAGATCTCACCTCTATATATGACTAGATGCCAAACAATAACAACAATAGGTGCCAACACTCATAGCTAAGGGGAGATGAGAACTTCATCCATGCCCCCTACATAGTATGAGGTGGACATTCCACATTCCACCAGAGATATAGGTGATGATATTTAATTTTGATTATGTATGTTATATGTTGATATTTTATTTAATGCATATATATATCATGATGTATATTGATGAAATTCCGGTTTGATTTTGTAGGGCTTGCAGAGGGTTGGCGAGAGTTCCTACATCAGGCAGCCGTAGAGATAGTGTCAGTGACACTCAACGAAGAGGAGATGGATACTGACTATGTGCCCCCATGAATTGTGGAGCAAGAGCCAGATACCTTGAGACCCTTGACGAGACTATGGGAAACTTATGAGGGCCTGAGGAGGAAGATCCGTTGAGTGAGGGCTGCACCACAGGCATAGCCGTCACAACCCCTAGCAGAGGTGGAGAGACTAGAGAGAGAGGTGGCATGATTATAGGATGAGAGGGACCAGATAGAAGATGAGAAGCAGTTGACACTTTCATGGATGGAGGGTATGGAGTTTGCGCTCACATTCGATGGATCACGATCACGCATGTCTATCCCTTGATGTCCTACTACCAATGTGGCTCAAGTACCAGATCCTGAGGGATTTGGTAATAAGATTCCTTAGTGACACTATATATTATGATGACATGTACAAAATACTTTTGATATATGCATTTGTATTTTAGATGGTGTAATTTATTTGTGTGGATGTTAAATTACAATGTGATTAATTAAATAGCCATTGGTATAGTATTTAAATAATAGCAACATGATTTAACAAAATATATGTGATCTAGTTAAAACATATTTAGAATGTATATTAGATTCAACATAAAGAGGAAATATGTTATTCGCTTATGATTTTAAAGTAACATAACACACAAGAATGAAAAGGAGAATAGTATGAAATCTAAAGTAATTATAAAAATGAATTGAATAATCACTTTAGTGTTCAAGACACATGCATAATGATTTGTCAAGAACGAAGCAATGAGAAAGCCAATAGGATAGAATCCAATAGCTTTAACAACACTGCTCTAGGATTCATACCATTCAAAAGGGGATTAGATGTAATACCTATGCTAATGCACAACATTAATGGGATCTTTAAGAGGAGTACCATCACACTCAGTTAAGGTATAGGCTCCAAATGCATAATTCAAATTGATCACATAGGGGCCTAACTAATTAGGACTGAATTTGCCTTTTTTGGTGTAATTGATGGTGGTGTTACATTGGTTTTCATATAAAACCAAATCACCTTTGTTAAATTTTCTAGGAATGACACCAACATCATGTTTGTTTTTCAACTTGTTAGCGTAAGCTTGAAGATGCTCGAGAGCATTGATGCGTTGTTCATCAAGCATTTCAAGTTGGTGTAGATGTTGTTCCGCATAAGTGTCATTATCGACAAGACCTTGGAGAGCAATCCTCAAAGTGGGGATTTCTAACTCTAGAGGTACGATAGCCTCAGTACCATAAACAAGGTTGAAAGGGGTATTTCTAGTAGAAGAACGAACACTTGTGCGATATGCCCATAACACATATTGAAATTATGTATGCCAATATTTTTGGTTTTGATTAACAGTCTTCTTAAGGATTTTTTTCTAGAATTTTATTAGTACTTTCGGCTTGAACATTAGACTGAGGCTAATAAGGTGTTGAAAACCAATGTTGAATATTGAAGGTCTCGAGAAACTTCTTCACATCATTGTTCTTAAATGGTGTACCATTATTTGAGACTAACACGGAAGGAAGGCCAAAGCGAGAGATAATGTGTTATAATAAGAAATGACATATCACCTCAGCAGTTGTGGATTGGAGGGGAATAGCTTTTTCCCATTTGGTGAAATAATCGGTAGTAGTGATAATGAACATATGTCCAGCAGAAGGTGGGGAGATTTTTCCAATTAGATCCATTCCCCACACCAAGAACGACTAGATAGGGATTTGGGCACGAATCTTAGAAGAAAGAGTGTGAATCAGGTGGCTATGCTCATGCCACTAATGACATCACTTAACATACGTATAGCAATATTTTCCATGTTTTCCTAGTAATATCCCATGTGAAGGAGTTTTTGCACTAAGGTTTTTTTGCCAAAATTTATGCCACATGTACCAGAATGATCTTGTTCGAGGGTGACATGAGTTTCACCATCCTTGAGGCATTGCAAAAGGATTTCATCAAAGGATCTTTTGTAAAATGTATCGGCAAGGATTATATATTTAGTGGCTAAATTTTTGAGGTGAATGCGAGTATTTCTAGTTGTGGGTTCAGGAATGGTACCATTCTTTAGATAATTATAGACGACATCGTACCATTCACATTGCTTATCAAGAAAAGTGGGATAGACATCATAGGTCAATCATGGATGGAGGGTTTTGTTGATGGTGTTTTCTGCACAACAACAACTCAGACAGAATATGATATCCTATCTCTCTTGAAAGGTTAATCTCTATGGACAAAGAGAAACCCCAAGGTCTCTAATGTCAGGTCTTGAAAATGCAAATAAAACAACTAAGAGATAATGTAAAAATGCTGGTGATCACAAAGGGACCTTACTACAAGCAAATGCTAAACTCGAATTTATTAGATCTAAGAATATGTTGATACTTCAAAGCCCAAATTAACTCAGATAACAAAAGAAATAGCGAAAGATAAAGTTTTCAGAGATAATCCTAAGACTAATTCTAACCCTAAGATTAAAAATGCAAAAGATAAGATGCTCAAAATGGACCAATCTCTCAGAAACTACTTCCTGTTTAACCCAGATAAATCTACAATCTTACGTAAATAGTGCAATCTTCTAAGGTGTTAAAGATTTTCAAACCATGCATATTCATTCAAGACAACCCTATTGCAATTGAAATGAACAAACATTCATAATTAAACTAAGCACAGTCCAAGCTAACTTTACAAAGCAGCTAACAATCAACTAACTGCAAAAAGTATGGACTAGAGATCGCTGCAAACACTTCAAGCATAAAACCCTAAGCATCATTAAATCATCTAACATTAAATATACTTAAGAAATTTTAAAGATAGAATATCAAGAACCATGCCAGATAAAACTCAACACAAGAAAGGCACCAAATCACAATAGCTTTACTTGTATTAAATCACCCAAAGTAGCAACAATTCTAGTCTTCTGTTATAACACTTGCTTGAAGATAAACTAAATTATAACTATAATTCTTGCTTCTACAATTCACTCTTAGTGTGAAATTATTCTAACTTCTAATAATCCTTACAAATGAGGCATAATGCCAAACTTATAGAGAACCCCCCCCTCCCCTAGATAGGTCAGCCCAATGAGGGTTTACAATGATACACGACACACAACAGGTTGGCCAAAAGATATTCAAAAATAACATGAAATGTGCAATTTGCACCAATTTCATCCAAGTCGGCCCGAGGTCTCCAAAACTCGATCCAATGCATGTGAAGGAAGAGGAGAAAATAATGGGGAAGTACAAATTATGATATAGCCCTGCATTAACTACTTCCCCCCTTTTTCCCTAGCTCGCTCCACTGTATCATGCACCAACAATAACACCTTATCCAGGTCAGCAACAGGTGGCATAGGAAAAACCCTAATTCTCCTCTTAAGGCACTTGATGTCAACTTTTGACTGCCTCAGTATATTATCCCAATCAAATTTATTTGTTTGATACCTATCAATGATTGCAATATAGGTGGCTGCATCATCTACCCGATGTTTAGTAACAGAGCCCTCATTGATTGGAGAATAGACATCTCACCACCATTTCCTCAACTGCTCCAAGTTAAGATGCTTCAGAGCAAACTTCTTCCTCCCTGTCATTACTTCAAAGAAAGAGATACACTTATCATAGATACTAGTCAAATGCCCTCAATCTACCTTCCCTATTTGCATATTTTCTTTGAGGCCTTTTGTCTCATCTACAGAATTTTAAACCATTCCCAAGGTTCTGTAACTCTTGAGGAAGGAAGAATTCCATCCTGTTGATGGTGTTTTTTATGCACTTTACAACACAGGTAATGCACAGGTGTGTTACCTCTCTTGAAAGACAATCTTCCACAATCAAATTGCAGAACACTATCCCAAGGTCTCTCGGATGTCAGGTCTTGACAGTGCTTGGAATATTTCAGTTGTTTATGTGATTTGCTGGAATCACAAGGTGGACTTACAGATTAAAGCTGTAGGGAAATTGCGTCAACCAACAGAGTCCTATAGATTTGGAATTACATGCTTTGCTGTAGGTTCAAGCAGCAGTCTTGGACTCTAGTATTTCGTCTAGTTTGGCTTTTACAATGCACAACGAACCTTGATACAAATAGTTTCTAAAAAAAAGGAAAAAGGGGAAATGGGCGAAGAAGAAAGATGTTTCCTAAACCTGCAACTACCGATGAACAGTGATCATGGAGATTCTTGCCGTGGACAGTTTCCTTAAACGGGATTTCACTTAACCAGAATTCTCACAATATCATGAAATCTGTGCTATCTTCTAGGGACTGCAAATATTCATTGTTCATTCACTATGGAAGCATGAATGAAGATGAAATTCAATGAGCAGCAATGGAATAGGAGTCCAGACTAACTTTACACAGTCATCTACCCTCAGCAGATGACCAAAAGTATGGACAAGGAAAGCATACACACAACAATTATTTCCAAGATCAGAAATATCATATCAAATCTATCTAACTCAAAGCAAAGATGCTAGAACAACAGAGTAACTTAAAACAATCTGTAACTAAAAGGGAGAAGAATCATGAAACTTATTGAGAAACTCAGAAAATACACCAAAATTGACTGTATTTGCTATTTATAATTTCTGCAGCAAGTCTTTACAACAACTCAACTCTCTAAAATGAGAGGAGGAGAGCTCTATTTATAGATTCAAATAACAAAATGTATGGCCAAGATTTGATTCTATTATGTGGCCAATATTCATCTTACATCAGGGTCTCACCTACCCCCCAAATATTACAATAAGAGCTCATTTTGTCTCTTCCCAATCTCGTCATCTAGTGACAACACTGTAGCAAATTTATCTTTCAACTGTTTACTCTTGGCTGTAGCTACTCTTTAAGGTACTGTTCTTCGATGACCGGATTTCCTTCCTGCTTCCTTAGTGCTGCATACTCCATGAAGCTCAGGATCAAGGTTTGGAGCTTTTCTACCTCCATGATATCATACTTTAAGATCTGATAACTCCATTCTTGAGAGTTGCTATTGAGCTTCTCCCAGTCTGCTTCATATTTGGTGCTATTTTCCTTGCAAACCTTTGATTGTGCGAATGCTCGAGCAGCAAAACTCATGAATTCAGTGGTGACCTCAACAGACATCCCATCCTCCATGGTCTTCAAAAAGTGGGGTTTGAGGTTCTCAGGATTGATCTCGATGGCAGGAACCTCATACCCTGTCATCAATTTAAGGTATTGGGTGCACTCTTCCCTGGATTCCCTCGCCCATTCAATATCTGGAGCAATTCGCTCCAAGACCTGCTCCAGCCTCCTTTTTCTATGGTTGTAGTCCCTCTTCCAGGTATCCACCATCTAGTGGTCGTCATCCTTGAGGGCGAGATCCTTCTCCCATACATCTCTTGGCAATGCGAGGATAGCCTCAATTTTCGGGTAGGCTACGTCGTACTTCCCTAGGAACTTTTCACAGATTCTTCTTGTGTCCTCAAGAGTTTTTTGGACCTCTAGAAACTGATTTACTGATCGAACAACTATGTTGATACCTGTGTTCCCTATATCCAGAACTTGACGGAACCAGTTTTCTGTGGTTTTATCTAGGTTTCGTCTCCTCTCAAGTTTCTTAATTTGTTCATGGGAAAGTAGCTGAGGTGGGGCCGACGAGGTTGTAGGTTGCTCATCCGGAGACGACCACTACTAGATGTAAGCTATTAGATCCGCAACCTGCTCTTTTAACTCGTCTTTTGAGCTTTTGTCTTTCCAGATGAGGTGTACGACTGTGGCGACCGACTCTTGGAGGTGCTCGACCTTTTGATCCCTCGTGGCCACTCCTAGATCAATGGTGGAGACGTTGTAGGTTGTGCCTTGTTCCCCAACCACCGGTATTGCTAACTGTATTGCTCTTGATCCCGAGGCGTCCATAGTTATCTTTGACCTGACCTTTGGCTTCTTCTCCTTTCGGGTGCTGATATGTGCCCTGGCCATGATGGCTTCCAGCCTCACCTTGGGATCCTTTGAAGTGGGAGTCTTTGGCTTTAGTTGTCTTTGCAGCCAATTGGGCATTTGGGAGTCCTTTCCTGATCCCTCATCTACCGTTCCACTGTCCTCCTTTTCTAACCCAATAGTTCGGACGATGATGGCCCTTTTATTGGTTTCTATATCTTCCTTCTCTTCAGTGAGAATCTGCTTGGATGTCTCATGTTTAGCCGGGGACTCGGCATGTGACTGTCCTTCTGGAGAATCCTCCTTTCTTGCATCCTCTTCCTCGCTTGAGATATTCAGATATTTCTCTGGACTTTCTATTTGTTGGTCCTCGGGGAAGAGGGTTTCTTTATCGTGCTCTGGAGTCTGGCCACGTTCCTCAGCTGGAGATCTATCTCTTTCTGCCTCTATAGCAACAGTCTCCTCCTCCTGTGCGAGCCGATCCTCGGCTTCCTTGTCCTCGATTTCTTTGAGCTGCCGTCCCCATTCTTCATTGAGCCCAGGATCATTTGATTTCCGAATTAGCTCAGCATTACGGTCTCTACTATCCTCACTGTCACCGCTTGAAGCCTCGTAAGCTACCATGTCAAACTGCTGATGCTCAAATGGGGAATTCTCAAGACCCTGAAACTTTGTGGGCTTTGGTGCCTTTTCAGCTTCTAGCTGTTGTCGTTCCCGCTCGTCCGATATTTGCATCGTTGCTTTCATTCTTGGTGACTCGGTAGAGGGGGATGCTACTGGGGTGGAGGTCATAGTTTGAGCTATTGCAGCCTGGACCATTGGATTGGCTAGCATCCCTGAAAGCTCTGATGGAACATTCTGCATGTATTTTTCCAAGGACTTTGGAAGGCTTGAGGTTGGCGTTGTGGCAGTGGGAACGGAAGGAAAGGAAGGAGACATGGAAGGAGAGGTCAAGGGTGAGGTAGCAGCAGATGGTGAGTCTATATGAATAACCTACATCCCTTGAGAAGTAGGAGGGAGGTGAACAGAGATATCCACCGCAGGTGGGGAGGATGCTGAATCCGAAATTGAGGTAAGTGGAGTGGCGGGTGTGATGACGATATGTGGAGATCCAAATGAGAGGGATCTTTTGCTGGCAATCCCAAGGGGTGAATCCTTGGACATCATAACCGTCGCCATGCCTCTTGCTGTTTTCCTTTTCTTCTTCGAAGGTTCCAACTCAGATGACTTGCGGACATAAGTCTTTGGCTTTGGGAGTTGTTGGCCAACGCCCTTCCTTTTCTTGGACTTTGGAGAGGGTGGGGCTTGCGATGTCTCCCCAGCTGCAGCAGTGGCTTCTCCACCTTCAGAACTGCTTGGTTCACTAACGTGTTTTTTGGCAAGGTCGGTGTACGTTAGTGCGACCCCTTGTTGTTTTAGTTGGGCAACCTTGCTGTTTATCCATCCCCTTGTCCTGGCCTCGATGGACCTAGTGAGTACACTGACATCACTGAGTTCTGGGGTATCCCAGTTGATTGTAGGCAGCGACAGGTTGGACACTGTATCGTAGATCAGGTCTAGAATTGTCCCCTCATCCTCCTCTACCTGATCAGGAACCGGGCATAAGTTTACCCTTCGCACATGGACTATGGTCATACGCATATAATAACGCATTCGTACTTCAAGATCGTCCTTGCAATTAGCCCAGAAGTCCTTGATGTTGTGGAGGTGGGCATACCCGCATCCCAACGCCTTACAGACATGGCCATAAGGATCCATTCATGGCCTTGCTGTGTATTGCTCGAAGTTGTACTCGGCCAGCTCCTTTTCGGAGTATCCTGCACACTGGGATGTATGAACCTTATACATTCCCTGACCCAGATTCATTGGATAGACAGGGCCTGCCAGATGTTTCTCGCCTAAGAGGCTGTGGATGGATCACAGTTGCCGAGTCAGCTCCAAGAGGATAATTTGGTCATTTGGATACCGAGGCAACTTATTTGGCTTATCCGAAAAGCCCTCTGCATAGATGTAGGTGAATCTGGGGAACTAGATGTACTAGAAGGCATACTGCCTAAGGAGGGCTCTGGCACTATGGGACATCCTCCTATGGAAATCCCTACCTATCGACTTGATTATGTAGGAAATGAATGCATCATTCACCTTGCAGTAGCTGCTTTTGAAGTTCTTGAATTGCAGCTGGGGGTACCTGTCGTAGGGCTTTAGCTCCGGCCCTGATGGATCACTGGGCATCTGTGTCAATCCATGGTAGTGCCTCTAATTGGCAAGAGAGTACACCAAATAAGACGTCATGAAGAATTGATTAGTCTTCTTTACTGTGGTAAACTGCTCATGGAAGCAGTCGCTGATTATCTCTCCCCAGTAGAAGATGGTTCCTTTCCCTTGGAGAATCTGTTCTATGAAGTAGAACATCCATTCCTAGAAGAACATTGCACCAGGCAGGCCCATGACTCTACTAAGCTAAGTCACCAGATCATGGTAGTCCTCGTGGAAATCACTATGAAAAAGCTCATGGGGAACTTTCCCGGCGCTGCCCCGTTTATCCTTTAGCCAACGCTGATTAATGAGTCTTTTGCAGTCCAACGGGTAGTGTTCCCATATACTGATACAGTCTTGATTGGTAGGGACCTCCATGATCTTGAAGGTGGGAATGTTGAAGGTCTTGGTAATGCCTGACAAAGACATATCTGCGAGGAGATTTCCCTCGTGGTCCATGATAGTTCTAGTGTCGGGCTGATACGCCTCGACACACGCCATTACCAACTCTGGGGCCACAAGGCTGGTGGGAAACCTGCTGCCTTGGCGAGTCCACTGCTTTTAATAGCTCTTGCATTTACCATTTTGGGGTTCATCCTAACCCTCTAAATGAACTCATCAACATCGACCTGTCCGATGTTGGTATCTGAAACATCCCTCCAAAGGGAGGTAATCCGGGATTGGATGGGGACTCCCTAGAATTTGTACTTCATTAGATCTCGATCTTCTTTGCCCCTTGGTGGCTTTGCAGTTCCTTTTCCTTTCCTGGCAGCACTGGAAGTTTCTGGGCTAGATT
Organism: Sequoiadendron giganteum; assembly: GCA_007115665.2. Lineage (NCBI taxonomy): Eukaryota > Viridiplantae > Streptophyta > Pinopsida > Cupressales > Cupressaceae > Sequoiadendron > Sequoiadendron giganteum. Next base: position 4,314,642 of record CM021108.1, read on the forward strand.
CCATGAATTCTGCACAAAGGGCAAGAGTCAATAGTGAAGAACCTGTCATAAGAACTATTGACGAATCCCTGCACGTCAAGATTAGTTCGACAATCATAGTAGATATTTAATAAGCACTTGAAGTTAAATACTTTATAACCCTAGAAGTTTGTACAATCAATCCGGGGTTCTCAGGCTGGAAATCCCCTGGCAGAATGTCATTTGGAGAGGTAAAACGAGAATGGAATTTCCATATGCACTTCCCGTGGTTGGATTTCAAGTTTGAAGGTTGGAAATAGAAGACAACGAAATTTTAGCAAGTGGGTCGAAGTCCGTTTCGAATTTGGAGGTCATTTGACCCCCCATTTGAAGGTTCGGGTATCAGTAGCAGGCAGGTCGTCTGAAAACAGCGCAGAAGAAATGGAAATCCGGGAAACGGAATCCGGGTCTCGGAATTCCGTTATCGGGAAGCGGTCATCGTTCGGACGTGAGGAACGGCAGGACGCAGGAGGAAATCCGAGAAGGGAAATTCGGAGGTGGATTTCCAGAGAAGGAAATTCGAACAAGGAAACCCGAAACGGAATCCGGAAGAAATGTGGAAGAAAAATGGAAGTTCGAGTTTTGAAGAAAATTCCATGGCCGGGAAACGGGATCCGGGAAGCCGCCAGCTGGATACCATGCAAAAGGCAGAAAACGGACGGATTCTCGAAAAGAGAAGTCCGAAAGGGGAATTCCGGGAACGGGATCCTGAAGAAGGAAATCCGGAGGATGATGGGGTCAAACGACAGACGGGAACATAGGTTCCGGGATCCGAGGGCCGGGAAGACGTTCGGGCGACACCGTGGAGAACGACGGAAAGAAGACATAATTCTGGAGGCAGAAATCCGAGAACAGAACTCCGACAGGGGAAGGCCACGGGGAGACATCGTTCGGAATGCCGGGTGATGGAGGCCGTTTAAAATGGCAAAGAGGAAACGGATTCCCGAAAATGGGATCCCGGACAAGGAATCCCGAAAAGAGAATTTCGAAGGAAAAGATGGAATTTGTGAGCGAACTTATGAAATTTTGATAAAGGTTCCGGGGAAAGGCACCCGGAAAGCCACTTGGTCGGGGCTGTTAAAAACGGTGAAAAGGAAACGAAGTTCCAGAGAAGGAAATCCAGATGAGGAATCCTGACAAAGGAATTCCGGAGAGAGGAAATTAGTAGGAGAAGAAAGGGCGGTTGCGGGAAGACCCGAGCCTGGAAGATTCCGGCGCCGTTTCGAAGAACGGCTGCGACACAGAAAAGTTCTGGATCGATTCGGAGGTCGATAGAAAGCAGATTTTTGATTTCAAAGAGATGGGTTTTGTGCGCAGTGAGGATATCTACTAGGTTCGGACTTCATTTTTTATTTATCCTTAACAAAATCTCAAAAAAATGCGAAAAGAACTTAGGGTGTGGGATGGAAAACCTACCTCAAAAACCTGAAGAACAGGCTGGTCGGATGCGCGGACGTCGTCGAAAAAAACAACTTGAAAAACATCAGAAAGGAAGCTAAATCGCCAGGAGCTCTGGAATGCGTTTCTGTTAGTAGAAAATTTGATAATGACAGCCGGAAAAAATGTTTTTATAGCAGAAAACGCCATTAGTACAGCAATAAATGCTCCGTACAATTGCAGGTGGGTTGGTGAACTCCGAAAAAAGAAAGGCGTTGGGACGTCTGGAATCGGATGTCCGGAAAGCCGTTCTTGGGCAGACGTTGCCTGGATACCATGAAGAATGGCGAAACCTGAAAGGAAACCCGAAAGGGGAAACCCGACGAAGGAAACCCGAAAGGGGAAATCCGGACAAGGAAACTCGATAACGGAAATCTGGACAAGGAAACCCGAAAACGGAAATCCAGACAAGGAAACCTGAAAATTTCAGAAGATGTAAAAAAAATTTTGATGTGAAGTTTCCGGTCAAGGCGAGATTTTTAAAATATAACATTGGGAAATGTGCCACCTTTATTGAAGGGAAAAAAGAGGGTCCCCGTTCCGAACAGGGTGTGTGTGCAAAAAGGGGCACAACACATCCTTCACCAATTTTCCTCAGTGTACTCCATAATAGTCTTTGTCTTTTGTAGTAGGAGATCTACATCCTCCTTATCCTGGGCTAGCATAGTATTTAGCCAGTCTATTGATCTCATTGCATTCCCTACAGTTGACAGGATGTACTTGATGGCATTGTCCCCTTTGATCTGCACTCCCTACAACAAACTAGTTGTAGCATGTGTAGTTCCCTTCATCTTTTCAAGCTCTAATATTGTTTCCTGAGGTAGGAAGCCTACAACAGATGAGGAAGAACTAATGGATTGCAAGGGTTTCATCAACTCTTGCAAATATTTCTTGAGCTTCTCATTTTCTTTCTCTAACTCATGCTTAGTCTGTACCTCCTTCCTCAATCTACCAAGGATCACAACACTATAGCCTTCATACTCCTCAATGTCTTGCTCCATGGAGGAATGCCCAAGATTGATAGTCTGCACATTGTAATATTTTCCAGTCATATCATCTCTATCCTTATCAGGAGCATGAGTAGCAATATGGACCACTCTGTTGTTTGCTTCATCCCTCTCAATCCTGGAAATGACATTGGCTTTCTTCTTTGTCTTTCCTTTTCTAATATTATCTAGTAGGTCATCCCAATTGGGAGGGGTATCATCCACTACAATCTTCTTGCTCTTCAATTCCTTGTCTAAACAGCTTGGAACAATAGACTTTGACTGTACCTTATCGTGCCCATCATCTTGTTCCTGTTGAACACTGAGTGCACCCTTTTCAATGATTTGCTCCTCAGGGATCTCCCTAACTGAATCCTCCTTTACCTTACAATGCTCCTCCCCTTTGTCTTATTCTAGTGAGGGAATCTTGGCTGGTATCTCCTCCCTTTGAGGGGATTTATCCTCATGAACTTATCTATTTCTGCTTCGGCATTGTAGAGATCACCCTCCTAGACTTCTTCCTCTCCCAAGTCCTTAGGATCCTCAACATCTTTAGGTTCATCTGGCACACTGCCAGTCTCATGAGAAGGAGGGATGTCTTCATGTTCAGTGGTAGGATCAGTCAAAGGAATACTTCCTTTAGGTGCAACATCTTTGGGGGAAGGAGTCCTTGACCTCCTAATATACACCTGTGTCTTCTCCCTCGAGCTCTCTACCTCCACCATAGGTGGTCCAACCTCCTTATCTACCTTGGGAGTTTTCTTTTCCTTTTGTGACAATCTCACAAGTCTCCTTTTCTTAGATACAAGGACACTGGCATCTACTTCTTCTTTTTCCTCTTCATCTTTCTCAACCCCCTTCTTCTTTGAGACATGCTTCCTCTTCTTTGCTATGGGCTTTCTCTGTTTCCTTGCTTCTCCTGCCTAAAATTCTTTGAATTTAATTCTGAAAGGAGAGCCCACCTTGGTCTTACCTTTGGGATCTTGTTCATGTGACTCTTCAGAAGAAAAGTGAGACTCCAAGTCTCCTATTAAGTCATAGGTGCATGGCGCACCTTCGCTTTCCTTTTCTAACATCCTGTGCTTGAGCCATAACTTGGTGTACTTGATGACTGGAGCCATGATTTGTTCTAGTTCTGTCTTTTCCTCCTCCACCCAATCAACCTCTCCAACTAGCTTGTCCTTCACAGCCTCAACGATATGACCTTGGATGAGATTCCCATCCTCCTCAACCTGATCAAGAACAACCTTAATGTTTTACAACCACACTAAGCTCACTGGCAGCCTGGAGAACTTCTTTCTGGCTTCAAATTCATCATTAATGTTAGCCCAATAGTTTTCTATGTCATCCTTGTGGCTATACTCCTTGCTAGCCTTCTTCTATGCTTCACTAATTATATCAAACCTGGCTCTTTTGGAATGGAAGGAGAGACCAAGAGTGCTCATTTATTCTTTGGAAGCATGGGCTGATTGGATAGAAGGGCACACCTCATTAGTGCCTATCTTTAGAGGGAAGTCATTACCAAATCCAGTCTTGTGCTTCTCCCTCTTTACAATAACATCAAAGTCACAAATCTAGCTTGTGACTTCTAGAAGTAAAACATGGTCTGTAGGGTATCTTGGGAGTCTATATGGAGCTCTCTGATAGTCATCAATCCTAATGTAAGAAAAGGTGGGGAAATGAATGAACCAAGCTCCAAACCTTTTGATTAATTCCTTGGCCCTATCTGAAATCCAAACATGCTCAACACCCTACAACAACCTAGTGATGTACATGGTGAATGCATCATTCACCCTCCTATATCTTCCACCACCCAAGTGTAGTTGTGGATATACTTCATAAATTACATCTTGCCCAAACACACCTCTGGTGCTTAGTCCCTTGTATGGGTGAAATCTTGCAAGTGCATACACAAAATAGGAGGTCATTATGAAGGTCTTTGTCTGCAGGACATTGCAAATCTGCTCATGTATCATCACACTTATAATTATTGCCCAGTGGTAATCGACACCTTGCTCCATCCGTGCAATGACATTGAACATCCAACTCTCAAACACACCTACATTTTTCAATCCTACTACCCTACTGAGGAGTATGATAGCATCATAGTATTCTCTCCTAAACTTGAACTTGAGTCTGAACAGCTGCTTGGGTAGCCTGGAGAAGTGGGACTTGGGTTTCTCTAACCAAGAATTGATAACTTGTTGGGACTTCACAACATTCTCCTCATAATGTTTCTTTGCTAAATCCATGTCGAAGGCCACAACATGTGACTGATTAGGCATGTCAAAGGTCCGAGCTATAGATACAGGGTTGAAGTTTTTCGTAATTCTTCCTCGAGGACCAATGATACTTTGTGTACCCTTGTCATAGTGCCTAGCACACTCAAGCACTAACTCATAACACTGGACCATAGAAGGAAATCCAGCCACATGTGCCAACCCAGACTCCAATGTCTTTTTGGATAACAAAGGGAGGTCTTGTGTTGCCATCCTTGCCTTGAATTCTTCATAGTCCCATATTCCAACATTTGTATTAGTGATCCCTAACCAAATGGAATTCAACTTTCTCTCTGGGATTCTACTCTTGATGTCCATTTTAACTCTCTCTGCCTTAGAGATAGCTGAACCTTCAACACTTGGATCCATTACCTTTCCCTTGCTCTGCCCAGCAATAACTTGACCTAAATTTTCCTGCACATAATAAAGACACCAAAATAAGATCCATCATATCATAAAGTTTAGCTAAATCCATGTCAAATGATAAACTCATTCCTCAATACAAGATCCATAATAAGAAAAATTCTCAAAAACCCTTATAAAATTAACCGTCTCAAAGTTTGGATTTTTAACCCCCTCGTAGAATCTAGGCTAGAGAGGAATTCCGGGAAAATACAAACCAAGTGGAATCTAGCGAAGTGAGCATACAAGCATCCAATCCATCATTTGATCAATCAATTTAACCAAGAAATTACATGATACGCCTTAGAACAAGCTAAATCAATCATCAAATGCATAATAACCAAGCAATCATTCATGCAATCTCTTGATTCTTCATTTTCAGCAAGACCTCAAGAAAATCCGCCTCAGACATAAATCCTCGAGAATGGCAATAGTTAAAGATTTCCAAAAAAATGAAGGCATCAAGAACATTCGGGAAAATCCCGAGGGCACGGATTCCAGTGAAGTCAATGCAAATTTTACCACTTAAGCCCAATTTTGGGAAAATGACCAAGCAATGGAAAAATTGGGGAAATCTGAAGGTAGTGGAAATTTGCGAGGTAGGTAGAAATCCAGATGAAAGCACATTTCGAAAATCGAAGAGAAAATGGGAAATCGGGGAATTCTGGTAGATAAGGAATTCCGCGAAGACTCTGAAAACCCAAATACCTACATTTTCTCTCGACCTCACTCAAATTGATCGAATGATCACAAATTTGAGGAACTGGAGCTTGAAACCAACTCAATCTAGACCTCTCATAGATCATTCTTGAACTCAAAAACCACCTCACAGTAAATCAAGAGGGACTGGTTATGCCCTAGGTATGAAACCCTAAACGTCCACCATGAGCGCACAAAATAAGCTTAGGCCCATCTTGCTTTCTCGAAAGGGTTTACAGAAGATTCGACATGGTCAATACAGGCAAGCTACCCCATGATAAAGTCGAAAGACAAATTCAGAACACACACCCAGGAATGGCCCTCAAACAAAATGGGAAATACCCCCAGCTTTGAAATGTATAACACTAAAACTAGTAGGAACTCAAACCCCAAGAAAACCCAAAATGCCAAAGAATCACACACATTTTAAAAAGAAAAAGCGTAAAAACATGAACAATAGGAAAGCACCCCATATGAAAACCAAAACCCCAGCATTAATTGCAAAACCCTATCATACCAGTGTTCTGACTCACAACATGTATGCACACATCATAAAGTCATTCATTTCAATCATAAACGAGAGAAAGCATCATGTACATACCATGAGAACAAAGAAATCAAAACAAAGGAAGCCGATAGGAAACCACAAAGTTCAAGTAGAATGTAAATGGCATTTAGGAAGTCCAACTGCAACAATTGAATGTAATCCCAAACACACACTCTAGCAACAACACTCAAGATTAAGCACTCCAAACCAAATAGGAAGCAAATGATGAAACTCAAAATGGCACAAACTTCCCAAAAGTTGATTTAACATTGCCTCAAAAGAAGGTACAATCGAGCATTAATGCAATCAATAAGATAGGTCAAACCAAACCCGTGAACCTGACAAAGCAATGGACAAACTGGGGAAATCCGGTCACCATGAAATTCTGTGGAAGAACAAAATCTATATATTTTCGATGAACAATAGTCATCATTGAGCTTCGAAAGGAAATCAGGAAATTCTGCCAGGAGTGGGTTTTCCTGAAAGCAGTGAAAAACCTGGAATGAGCCCAAAACTTAAGGTTTTCAATATAAATAAAAAAAGGGGGCCCCAAATGCGAGGAAGATAATAATCCAAGAACATACCCAAGAGAGCGAATCCTCAAAATTGAAGGGCCAAGAAACCAAAAGAGCAAGAAAGAGGGTCCCCACTTTTAGTGGTGGGGCGTGTGTGCAAAAACTGCACAACATGTTTCATAATGGGGTGGATGGTAAAGACTAATTTTTTGGAAGGATCGACAAGAGAAATAAGAGAGGCTGCACTAGCCATTGAGTCCGCATGACAATTGTCTTTGTGAGGGATGGTATCAATGGTGAAGGAGTCAAACTGATCTAACAAATTGAGAATGTGATCCTTATATTGTGATAGTTTATCATGTTTAGTTTGACAAAGACCATTGATTTGTTTAATCACTAATTGTGAATCACCATAGATATTTATATCTTTGATCCCCATGACTAAAGTAGTGCATAATCTAGTGATTAACACTTCATACTTAGCTATGTTGTTTGTACATAGGAAATTGAGGTGATAGGATAAGGGAATAGGCTTACCTATGGGTAAAATTAAAATAACTCCAACACTAGAGCCTGTTCTACAATTGGATCCATCAAAGTAAAATTCCCATGTAGGAAGGTCTGCAGTAAACACACTATCATCGAGGAAACACCTAGCAAGTGTTTCAAAGCATCATTGTCATGAACATAGGTAAATAGGGGAGAATCTACATCAATAAATTCAAGATGCTTAAGCGTGAGGTTGGTTCTTGATGTATATGTTATAGCTTTGATGTTGAGAGAGGGTTGTTGATTGGATTTTGTAGCTTTAGAAAAGGAAAAACCTAGACCATTTTTAGTTCCATGCGTATTAGGTTCAATGGGTACATGAATTCCTTGTTCATGCTTGACACGTCCTTTGCCATTGTAGCCTAATTGTTTCACAAGATCATAACCATGTCCATAAATTCCTTCCATTTCTTGTGGGTTAGGGAGTTGTTGATAATATTTCTCATCAATTTTTTTTGTATATGTTGCATGTTCTTACAAAAGAGATGAGGTAGATGTGTGGGGAGGGTGTTCTTCTTGTTGAATAGAGAGGAAAATTTATTGTTCTAGTTGGTTATCATCTTTTCATGTGACAATACACTCACCCACAAAGGAAGGAATAATTTTTAAAGATCCCCAATCATCACTAAGTATATTAAACTTGGGTTTATCTTCGGGTTGGTCCTTCTCAGGAGGGGAAATATTGGAGGTAGGAATTAAGGTATGAAGAGGACTCGATATGCCCTTTTCAAGTTGTAAGTAACTCTCAGGTTTAGGGTCTATGTCAATTTGATAAACTTTGTTATTATAGACATATTTAATTTTTTTGATGAAGGGTCCAGGGTACCACATGCATCTCATGTATCCATGGTTTTCCCAAGAGGAGATTATAAGAAAGGTCATAAGGCATGACATGGATAGGAGTTTGCAATGTAACCATTCTGACAGTAATGGGTAAGGTGATGACACCAAGAGGTTGCTTTGTAACATTGTCAAATCCTCTAATGGATAAGGAATCAGATTGGATTTGTGATCTATCAACATGTAACCTATCAAGAAGCTTCACACTACACACATTTAGGGCAGAGCCATTGTCAACTAGGGTCCTTTTGACACCTATCCAATCATATTGGGCTATAATCATAAATGCTTCATTTTGTTTTCATAATTCTAATGGAGGGAGCTCATGTTGATAGAAAGGAATGTCCACATTAACAGTGTTCATTTCCTGTAGGAGAGCTACCAAACCATTCAAATCCATACCAAAAGGGACCACTATCTATTGCAATGTTGTTTGAAGCATAAAATGATAGTTAGTATAATTTTGAAGGAGATCCCAAAGGGATATCTTGAAGGGAGTTTTTTTAAGTTGTTCAACCAAATCATACTCCTTAAGTTGTGAGTTTAAATGAGGATCCTCAAGTAAGATAGGATTGGGTAAGGGGAGGGAAGTGGAGGTAGATGGTTGTTGGGGATGTGGGTTATTACAGGTATAATGTCTATGAATGACGGTATCATGCTTAGGAGGGTAAAGGGTAAACTCAGGTTGGGATGGGGTTGGAGGTGTAGGGAAAGGTGGGTAAAGAACGAATTGGGGTTGGATGACATTGAAATATATTTTTTTAGGTTGTTCATCACAACAAACCATAGTGGATGAAGCAGGGGAGATGAAATCCTAGAGGAGGTCATCTAACATACCCATATCATCATAACTAAGAGGTTTAGAAGACAAGGGTGGGGAGGTTTTAACTATATCATCACCAACCTTAGTGGATGAAGTGAGTGAGAGGAACCCTTGAAGGGATTCATCTAACTTATCAAAATCATCGCTACTAAAAGGTTTAGATGATATAGTATTCCTATAGTGAAGAAGTGTGTGCATTGTGTCATGTGAGGTTTCTATGTTTTCAGGTGTATGTTCCACTGAGTTTAATTTGAAAGAATTAGGAACTAAAGCAGAAAATGAAACATGTAAAGCTCTAATGCTACTAATAAATGTCATTTTAAGCTAATAATAACCATATAACAGAGAATAATAGAACTTAAACCAAGCATAAATAGAAAGAAACAAAAATTACATAATCTGGAAAGAAAATGCACGAATTACTGAAGCAAAATATATACTAGGACTAGGTCGCCCAGGGTGGCAACTTAGTCCTCGTATGAGTATGTTTGAGTTTTTTCTTTATTTTTTGATGAAAAATGAAAGTTTCTAGAATGTAATGTGTAGGGGTATATGATACATGCCAAATTTATGTATTATGCAAGGAAATGAATGCCAAATATGAGTCTTTTTCACTAATGCAAAATGGAAAACCCTAGGATGCCTTTTTTAAACAATGCAACATTTAATGCAAGGCTAAAGAGAATTTTCCTAGGATGCCAATGCAGACTAAATCAAAAGTAAAATTTATGTCTAAATGCAGGTTCACCAAAATGAACCAAAAAATTTAATGCTTTGGATGGAGGTAAAGGAGTGGGTCCTCTAAAAATTTCTAGGGTTTTTCACCTAGGAGGAAGAGGGTTCTCCATTACCAATTGGGGGCATTAAATCTTGTGATTAATTCAATGCTTGAGATTGAATATGCAATGGAATATGATAAGTATTGAAATGCAAGATGTAAACCTAACTACTTAACCTAAAACTAAGAGAGTCTATGATGCTGGAAAACACATAATGTATTATAACAATGTTAAAATGAAGATTAAACTAAGTAAAATAACCTATTAAATCAAATGGATGCACCTGGAACTATTGTGGAAGCCTCAAAAAATCTGGAAAATCCTAATTTTGAACCAGCTGGGACACTTACACCAAGTGGGGTGACCTAGTCCCTTTTTTTGGTAAACTGTTTCAAAAGCCATTTTTTCCATCTGGGTCTCCAAATCTGCAACTTTCTATGTTGGGAACCTCTAGTGGGACTAGGTTGCCACTATTGGTGACCTAGCCCCTTTCAACTTTTCTAGAAAATTGAAAGTGGACATAGAAGCCTCTGGTTTGTATTCTGTTTCTTCATGGGAATCCAAACTCAAATCTTTGAAATAACCTACAAAAAAAATATATTTGGGTTTCTAATGTGGGGTTTTCCTTGGTCAAACCCCTATTCTATACTTAAAATTGTAATGGAATAGAAAATATGCATAAACCCTATCCCTAAGTGTGTATAGAACTAGGAAAACTTGAAATAAGATAAAAACCCTATTCTATTGTGCTAGAATAAGATGCAAGTAAAATATTTGGAATGATGCAAGACTTCAACCCTAGAAACCCTACAACATCACAAAAAGTTGTAACAAGGAATGCAAATTGGATGCAAACCTCAAATCTAAAAATGGGCTAAACGTAGGAGTCACTTTGAAAATAGTCGTTAGGTGTGATTTGGTGGCTAGTTACACCTCCTCAACCTAGATTTCTCCATGAATCTCCATAGACATCTATCTTCAACCTTTGTCAATGTGTGATATTGAATGTGGGGTGAGCTTGAAGACCTCCAAAAATCCCTAGTTTTTTGTCCAAAAACTTCAACTTTTGTTGTGAGATAGATGAGTCTTCTTGAGGAAGATGTTTTTCACTTGATTCTTGGAGTTGGATGTGAAAACTGACTAAGACAGAGGAAAAATGACCTAAAAACAAGTATTTATAAGCAACAAGACCTAATTGTTGAGAATTTTGACCTAAGAGGCCAACACCCATTGGGAGTTTTTGATGAAATATTCATTTTCTCACTTGAAACTTCAAAAATCCTTAAAAAGGACTAGGTCGCCAACTTGGGCGACCTAGTCCCACTAAGGGATTTTAAAGTGGGAATAATGCTTTTTGAATACTTTTGATATTTCTTGTCAGGGGTTGAATGATACCTTAACTATAACATGCCTCAAATTCAAAATTAACAAACCTTAGGGGCCTATAAGTGTTATTTTAGGGTGATAAATATTGATGAAATGGGATCTAAAGTAGGACCACAGTGGGCACAAAATTATCCTTTTCTTCAAAGGTATAAATTTTTTGGAAACACATAACTAATTAAAGAAGTTAATTACATACACATGTTTACATCATAACACAAATTAGTGTTAATAAAGAAATGTCATAGCATAACGAACTATAATCCCTAAAGAGGGACAAGTGTCATGTGTATGCCACATAGACCCTATGCATAGAATTGATAAAGATGAATTGCATTGATTGGTTCTTCTAGAGGAATTCTATCCATAGATGATAGTCCATAGGCACAAGAACCATACACAAAGGTTATTATGTAAGGACCTAACCAATTAGGGATGAACTTCCCCTTTTTGGTCAGCTGGCACATTTACATTCCTCTGATTCTCATAGAGAATGAGATCACCTACCTTGAAACTTCGAGAAAGAACACCTTGATTTTAATGTTTAGAAATAGATAATTGGTAATCTTGGAGATGTTCAAGGGCCTACAATCGACACTCATCAAGCAACTCAAGCTGGTTTAAATGTTTAACATGATAAGTTCCATCATCAATCAATCCTTTATGGTAAACCCATAAAGATGAAATTTACAACTCTAAAGGAATGAAAAACTCAACACCATACATGAGGTTTTAAAAATTTGTATCCTTGATCATACGAACACTTGTGTGACAGGTCCACAAGGCATACATCAATTGAGTATGCCAATATTTATCATGTTTATTCACTATTTTTCAAAGAATCAACTCAAGAGTTTTATTAGATGCTTCAGGTTGTCCATTAGATTGAGGATAGTATGGTGTAAAAAAAAAATGTTGAATATGAATTTTTTCCAAGAATTGCTTCACCTATTTGTTCTTAAATGAAGTACCATTATCGGAAACAAGGGTAGAAGGCAATCTGAAATGAGTAATGACATTGTTTAGAAGAAAGCTATAGATTGCTTTAGTTTTATCAATGTGGATCAACTTTGAACCAATTTATAATGTAATTAGTAGTAGTAATGATGAAGGTGTTTCCTTTAGAAGAATGAGGTGATATTTTTCCAATAATATCCAACCCCCATTTTGCAAATGGATAAGGAGGGTCTGATTTGGAAGAACTTATGTAGGAGCCCGAATAAGATTACTTTGTTGTTGATATTGAGGAAAATTATTGGCAAAGGAAAATGATACCTGCTTCATTTTTTTCTAAAAGTATTCTGCGTGAATCGATTTATGCACCAAGGATTTACCATCGAAATATCCACACCTAGAGCTCGAATGAACTTCTTGAAGGGCAAGGGATATTTCAGCCTTAATGAGACATTGATGAAGGATACCATTATAAGACTTCTAATATAGAACATCAGATAGTACAATGTACTGGAGTGAAATTTTTCATATCCAAGTGCAAAAATTTTTAGTCACATTTTTAAGAAAATTTCCAGTCTTCAGATAATTATAGATGTGAATACCATTCCTCGAGTCTATGTGAGCACACGGTAAACCATCAGGCTTAGGTTGATCCAATACAATAGGAGAGTGGAGAATTTAAACCACAAAGTGGTACTATTCTACACCATTGTCCAAAGATACAAGAGAGGTTGTGCTTGTTATTGCATCTGCATGTTGATTTTCCCTCCTAGGTACACTGCCTATAGTAAAAGAAGAAAAATGATCAAGCAAGGATAAATTCAAATCCCAATACTGAGATAGATTACTCTACTTAGCTTGATACATTCCTATGATTTGACTTACAATAAGTTTGGAATCACCATGAATGTGAAGATGTTTAATGTTTAATGCCATTTTAGTATGCAAGCTGGAAATAAGGGCTTTGTACTCAACAATCTTATTAGTGAAATGAAATTCTAATTGGAAGGATAGAGAAACCAGCTTGCTTTCAAGTGAGATTAAAACTACACCTACCCCAGATCTAGTTTGACATCTTGATCCATCGAAGTACATCTCCCATACAGGTTCATGGTCTAATACAAGAATATTTTTATCTGGAAATGAATCCAAATTAGGTAGGGAGAAAGATGAGGGAGCTTCTGCCAACTGATCAAAAACAACTTTCCCTTTAATTGATTTATGAGTTACAAAATTGATGTCAAACTCAAAGAGTAACATTACCCATTTCGCTTACCTTCCATAAGGATTGGTTCTAGTGAACACATGTTTCAGAAGACCACATTTCATAATCACATGGGTTTTAACATGAAGAAGGTAATGTCATAATTTCTACGTTGTGAAAATGAGAGTGAGACATTATTTGTCCATGGTATAATATCGAGTTTCATAATCAACTAGGATACAACTAATCTAGTAGACCGATCTTTCTTTACCATTATCATCATGTTGAGCTATCTACCAAGGATTAAGGTGATGCAGAGATATAAAGTATAAAGGGCCTATCTTGCATAGCCAACATCAAGACATGAGGATTGGAAAAATAAATTTTGATTGAATCAAAAGCCTTTTTGCAATCATCATCCTATCAGAAGCAGACATCTTTCTTCAACAAATTTGTGAATAGAAGGGTGCAATCAACCAATTGAGATACAAATCTACGAATGGCCTAAATCTTCCCCTACAAATTACGTAGTTAAGAGATTTTTTTAGGTGGTGGCATGTTAAATATTGCATCAATTTTATTTGTGTCAACTTTTATTCCATGATGAGAGATGATAAATCCCAAAATCTTATCGACATCTACACCAAAAACATGCTTAAGAGGATTTAGTCTCATTTTATAGAGCTAAAGTCTTTTGAATATAAGGTGAAGAATTTCAACATGATCTTGGTGAGTTCTAGACTTAGCCAAGATGTCATCGACATAATCTTCTAGGATATTGTGAATAAATTCATGAAAGATAAGAGTCATCACTCATTGGTAAGTTGCTCCAGTATTCTTCAATCCAAACGACGGGTGTTGCCACAATAATGGGTTACACTTTTTGTGACATCCTAATTTTTGCTTGAAATCACATATTTTTGGAAAATATAATGATTTAAGCCTTTAAAGGTTCCATTTAAAGGATTTTAATTAAAGAGGGTTTGATCAAACCCCCTTGGATAGAACCCCGCTAGTTTTAAACCATACCTATAATGGAGTCTCCTCTACACCTATCAAAATGTTGATAACAAACAACTTTTGATTTACCTTTTGGGGGATCAAATGAAGTCATTCAAAATTTATGTTTTGCAAGAATGTAGCCCTTATCATAAGCTTTCCAAAAAGTATAATTTTAAATATATTTAATTTTATTATTATATTTATTTTTTATTTCTTTTGAATGTAGGATTTTTAATGAACACCAAGGTCTTTATTTCACACATACAAAAAAATATGAAAATAGAGATTTTTTTTTCTTAAAAATACATGTACACTAGGTATTGATGTCCTTATTCCAACAAAAAAAGAATAACTTAATTCAAATGCATACAAAAAAATTTATGTGGGCTGAAGTATACCTCTGTCCAAATTATAATTACTCCAACTTGGAAAATTAATTAGAAAAAAATATGTAAAAAAAATAATGAAAAAATATCCATGCACTAGATATTGGGGTGAAAAATCAGTATTTCAAAAATTAGAATTGTGTCCTTTCTATAAAAACCATTATGCAGGCCGAAGTAAACATCACTTTTTAAAAATTACATAAAAGGATTCACAATTTTTTTTTTAATTTAAAAAAAAAATATAATTACAATCTACACACAAAATCTCAAAAATCACTAGTTTGCTTCATCTTCAAATTCTTAATGGTTTAGCTACTATAGGTGTAAGAAAGTGAAGATCTGGTGAAAAATGTTGATTAAAATGTCAAGTTTGGCCAAAATGTGTAACCCATTATTGTGGGATCACTCTGACATGACTACATAACATAAATTACCCCAAGGGGTAGTGAAGGCTATCTTATACTAGTATTTTGGGTTAATAAGAATCTGATTATAGCCCAAGAAGCCATCCATGAAAGACAATAAGACATGGGCTACGATTGAGTCCACAATCATATCAATATTAGGTAAAAAATAATAATCCTTAAGAGAATCCTTGTTGAGATCAAAAAATCAATAAAAATATGAATATGGCCATCAGGTTTACTAATGACAACTATATTTGATATACAAGGTGAACAATCAATAGGAGTAAGGATGGATAAAACCAAATTTTAAGAGATTTTCTATCTTTGTCTTGACTAATAAGGCAACCTTGGGATTCGTCTTGCAAATATTTTGTTTAATGGGGTTAGCATGAGTGCATAAAATGATATTGTGAACCACCATTGACTCATCAATACCAAGCATGTCCTCATATGACCAAGAAAAGATATTAGAATGATAATGCAATAAATCAAAATTTTGCTTAGATTCTTTCGAAGAAAGAAATTTTATAATCTTAATTATTTTTTTGGAAGAATTAGGATCCATGAAAACATTAGAAGTATCCCCCTTAAGGAGAGTACTATGGTATTCAAGATGAGATAAAGAACATTATCATCCACATTAGATAAAGGGGCCTTCTCATCAATTCTCATAATATATTCTCCAAAATATGCACGTTTATTCAAGAAATACATGAATCGTCATTTATGGTGATAAGAAGGTAAGTGAGAGTAGACACCTAAGAATTCTTCTTACACTTCCTCCGAAGAGAAAAAATCTAGAGGAACTTTGCTAGAGTCTACCTTGTTTTCAATAAATTTAGGATGAACTAATTCAAGAGAAGGGGGTTCAATGGAAACCATGTTGATATTCAACCATGGTTTCCTCTTAGATTTTTGTGATGGTATCCAAGTACAATATTATACCTACGAGAATAAAATTCTATGGGACTTGAATACATTGTTCATTACACCCATGACCTTTACATACATAACCATATTTAGAAAGAAGGTTGAAACCAAGGCTATACTGTGTTTTCAATTCTTGGGAAGGAGGAGGTTCAATGTAAAGAGCATCATTCCAACTATGAGTATCATACTAAGGAATGTGATCACCTTCCTCCTTAGCAAGAATACAAAAATTGGCCTCTTAAGCAAAAGCTTGATTATCTTCCTCAGCAAAGGTGTAGTTATCCTCTTCAACAAGAGCATAATCATCTTCCTTAGCAGAGGGACAATCGATTTTCTCAATATAGGTGTATGAGATCATCAAAATGTATAGGTGGATAGGATCTACTTTGTATTCTCTGATAAAGGATTCAGTGAAGTCCAAGGATCCCCAATCATCACTAAGACATGCATTCAATTCAGAAGAATAAGTAGAATGGATAGACTTAGGATTCTTTGCTTTGGGTTGATCTTCTTTAGAGACATCCATCTCAATAGAAGCCTTTGGGATAGGTGCTATTGGAGAAAATTTCAATGCATTAGAAGATAATGAAAAAATAAATTCTTAAGCATAGAAGCAACTGAGGCCTGACTAGCAACTACCATTTCATAAAGGTGTATATCATCAAGGTCGGCCTTGATTGTAACTACTTCGTTATTAGCAAGAAATTTTATAAAATGATGCAAGGTAGAAGTGATTGCTCCCAAAGCATGAATCTAGGGTCTTCCCAAGATAATTTTATACGGTAAAGGACCTGGCATAATATTGTAGTGTCAAAAAATGAGTCCCCTTACATTTTTCTCACTTGTTTGGGTCCTCCTAATTAAAATAGACTTAATTTTTCCTTAATTTAGTGTTGTAAAATGTATTTATTTACATCTTCACACTAAGTTTTGGGCCCTCTTAATTGATTGAGCTTAATTATTCCTTAATTGACCCTATAATTCATTTACAAGCCTAATTAATTACATTTTCTGAAGGGGAAACTCAACAATAATTTTAATGCCTAAACATAACACTTTACATTGAGCAATGTGTGTTCCAGGAAAAAATACTTGGATCCCATTTGTCCATGGGTGAATGGGTCCTCCCTAAGACCTTGAACCCATTTTTAAATAGTATTTTGGTGGTATTTTAATCATCCCAAATTGAAATTCTAAAGGTTAGCTTGTAATTTTTAATTTTTGGGAAATTAAAGATAAATGTCTATAAATACAAGGTTATTTTATCAATTCAAGTAATCTAGCAAGAGGTAAACTTAACAAGATCCAAGATTATTGTCAAGAGAATTCAAGAGAAGGTTTCTTCATCATTTTTTGTAGCATTCAAGATCTCGAGCATCATGCCAAAGTTATGTTCATGCATGTTTTTGGAGCTAACATTGTGATGTAGGTTTCAAGATCTAATCCAAACATTCAAATCAAAGATTCAAAGCAAGATTTAAGCATCAAGATCCACATCGATTGAGGCCATTTCATGCAAGATCAACAACAACATTTCAAATTTATTAAGGTTTATCCAAGGGTTTGGTGAGTTGCAACATTACATTTTTTCATTCATCATTCCTTCATGTTTCATTGTTTCAATTCAAGGTTTAATTACCAAAATGGGGTTTGACCAAGGCAAACCCCCATCCACCAAAAACAAACATTTTTTCCCTCTCTTTGTGTGTTGCAAATTTGTAGGTTGAAGAAAAGTTGAAGATCTCAAAAGTGAAAAATTGCAAAGTTGCATTTGTTGTCATATCACGAAAATGCAGATCTCAATTTTTTTTTCGACTGCTCGACTATGAAACCCAAAGAATTTGGAAGTGCAAACATAGAAGCAGAGGACCCATAAACCAATCTTAAAAATCTCAACAAAGACCCATTCACCAATAGGCGAATGAGTCCTTAAACAGATTCCATAAACATCCTTTTATAATAGGTGCACATCATTTTCCCTTTATTTGATCTACATGAAATAAATTGTTTCTGTTAGTTATATGCTTCATCTACAAAATCCAATTTTTACATGTCATGAATGAGTGCATTTGGTATTTTTAATCTTTCTCCCAAAAACCATGTTCAGTCATTTCTGTCAAAAAGTTGTTTCCGGACACTTTGCAACCAACATGGAAAATTTTCAACTATTTTTGAGTTAAGTTTTAAGTGACCTCCACTCATATGATTTGCATGAAATAATCTGTTTTCGTGAGCTCTATGTTTAATTTACTTAGATCTGGTCTTGTATTTCAGTTTTGAGTTGATTTTCTATATTATTTTCATCTCCCAAAAGTGTTGTTTAGTCCACACACACAGACACAAAGGAAATTGCAAGATTCCTCAAACAATTCACTCACCTAAGGGTTGAAAGTGGATTTTAACTTGAGGGATCTCATTTATTGAATGAAATAGAAGAATATGTAGGTTCATTCACCCCATTTTTTCATTTCTATTTATAGTAATTTTGGTGAAACCTTCCAAATTTAGTATAAAACCCTATGTGTTTTGAACCCTACGCTATTTTTCTATGTTTCATTTGGTGAACCCAACATTTTGAACATTCTAATTTCTAATTTGGAGTGCATTCAAACCCTAGGTCTAGGATTGGAATTAATTCATTGCATTTAGGGTTTCTAAATTTGGCATAAAGTTGCATTACATTTTTGCATTCATTTTAAATCTAAAAATTCAACAAAAAATGCATAATGTTAAGATTGATTTTTCATAGTATTTACATAATAGCATACTTTTAGTCATTTAAATCAGAAAATTGGATTAAAATTGAATTTCAAAAAGTGTCATATAGTTCATCATTTTTCATTAATTTCACTTGCATTTAGACACCAAATTATGGAAAAAAAATTCATAGAAGTTACATTTTGAGACCTGGAACAAAGAACACATTAAACAACTCAAAAATTACATATTTTATTTAAAAAAAATCTTGAATTGAGATCCATTCACCCATGGGCGAATGAGTCCTTCAAGGCCTCTAAAAACCAAATTTTTGAGCTTTTTGTGGTTTTCTATACTTCTTGGATCTCCTAATAACCCATTGTCTCAGCTTGGCAATTTTCAAGAATTTTTGTTTTATGCATCTAGGTCTAAAAATCCATTTAGTGTATCCATTTTAAATCATTCCAAAATTATTTCAATAGTGAAAATCATCGGATGTGAAAATATTTACATTCCTGAATATTTGCATAATATGGAAAAAAGTACTTTTCACTTTTGGATACACAATGTTTACATTCTTCAAGCTTTCCATAAGTTGGATAAAAGTACTTTTCACTTTTCGATACACATTTTTACATTCTTTAAGCTTTGCATAAGTTGGATAAAAGTACTTTTCACTTTTGGATACACAATTTTTACATTCCCGAAGCTTTGCATAAGTTAGATAAAAGTAATTTTCACTTTTGGATACATAATTTTTACATTCATGAAGCTTTGCATAAGTTGGATAAAAGTACTTTTCACTTTGGATACACAATTTTTACATTCTCAAAGCTTTGTATAAGACGGATAAAAGTACTTTTCATTTTTGGATACACAATGTTTATATTCTTGAAGCTTTACATAAGTTGGATAAAATTACTTTTCATTTTTGGGCACACAATGTTAATATTTTAACTTTCTAGGAATGCCAAGAAAAATATCATTAACATCTCTCCCACTTATGAGAATTGTTTAGTGAAAGAGAATACAATAGAGGACAATCGTGATAATAAAATTTGGTCTTCCCCCAATATCTCTCCTATTTGTTAAGAAGATATTTTGGTGTTAGAAGATACAACCAATGAGAGTTATGAGAGTCCTATTTTTCTCTCTTCCCCTACCTCTCCCACATGGGAAGAAATTGTTGGATACAAGGATGATAACATCAAAACATCCCCTAATATCACTTTGCCTATTTGTGAGAATGATTTGGTACAAGAGAATTTCATCATTGAAAAATACAAAAATTCAACCATTGATGACTTCCCTACTTGTGATGAAGTTATTTTAGAAGATCCAACCATTGAATGTCATAAAAATCTAGTTTTTTTCTCTCCTAAAAGCTCTCCTACTATGGAGGATATCATGGTGCAAGAAAATGACAACATTGACAATAGTAATGTGGCTTTATTAAATGAAGATGATGAGCATAAGGATAAGTATTTTGAGGTTATGAACATTAGATCTACCTCGAGTCCTCTAATTCTTAAACCTCCTACAAGTCCCTTAATCATTGGACCTCCTAAGCCTCAAATTACCCTATGCCCACCCTCACACCAACACCAAGTTCAAAATGAACCTATGCTTATCCTAAGACCACCTCAACACAATGTTTCATAGAAACCAAGTTATAATACCATTGCTCATACATATAACACTAGAAATAATCAGCAACCAAAAAAACCTCCAACTTCCTTTCCATTACCTCAACATATGTCCCACATGCACCTTATATCTTGTAGCATAGTGGTAAAGCGTATGATCTTGTTGAACAACTTAAAAACACTACTGTAGACACTCAAAATTGTCCCTATCATAACATTACCTAGTCGATACATGACCTTGAAAAACATTTTTAATATTTTACCCTAGGTCATTACATTATCTCACTTACTCATTTATTCCACTTAATCACCTTCCCAGTTAATTAAATAAATCTCATTTATTTAATTAATTCCCCCTTCACATGTCTCAAAATAATTCAAATTAAATATTTGAATTAATCCCTCACTTATTGTCACATGACTACAACTCTTCACATGCATAAATAATTTAAATAATTTTATTATTTAAATTATGAGATTCCCACTCACATCCTATTTTTACCCACATTCATTATGCATCATAGGCATCTTTTCCTTAAAAAATAAAAATAGAATCCCACTTATTCCCTCACATCCTAATTTCAGCCTCATGTCATAACCCACTTAATGTGTGTCATAGGCACTAAAATAAACTTTTAATCCTAGCCATACATATCACAAATTTGACTTTTAATCTTGGCCATTGAATCGAATCAGCCTTCTCCTATAAATCAAGCCTTTTAGAAGCCATTTGGGGGAATCTTCTTCTAGCATCCTTACTCTGCCAAAATTCCTCTCAATCTTCTCATTTATCTATCTATTTTCTTCTATTATCTTCATTTTATTGTTATGCTGCGAAAATGAGAAATCAACATATCAACAATCAAACCTTCAAAATCTTGCATTCTCATGCAAGTGGAGAAGAGCAATGGAGATAAATCAAATCTAGAGTGGAGATCGGTTTGCATTTGCTTATTATTTTGATTTTCATGCTTGTTTGTACTCTATTGTGCTAGTTAGGGTTTTGATATCTTGTTATTCTAGTTTTATATCTGATTTTCCCTAATTACATTTGGTGAACCCGATGTGAATCCTTTGATCTAGCTTGCTTTTTGCAGGTTTTATTATTTTTTTGTTGCAGATTTACCAGTTTTTGGATGAAACCCGAGGTTTTACAAATTCCATAATATATTTCAAATGGCTACGTATTTCTCTACAAGATTTTAAAAAAAGCTTACAAATCATCTCAACGGGCTATAGTAAAAAAGTTGAGAGTTTATCACATGTTTTGTAGGAGTTATCACTATTTTATTTTTTTTCATAAAATTTACTTTCTGAACATAAATCAGCGAATTTTTCCAAAATGTTTACATTTACGGAAATCTCTTGTAATTTTAATAGGGGTCTTTATTTTATAGATTTAATTTATAGGTCAAATACAATACGAAATAATCCGATCTTTGTTTTCTGTATGTTTTTCACAAATCCGCGTTTCTGAGTGCAAAACAGAGAATTTCTCTAACTTCTTTACATTTCTGAAAATTTCTCATAAAATTAGTAGGGTTCTTTGAGTTTTTATTTTTCAGATAAATAATGTCCTCAAATAATCGAATCTAATTCGGTTATGTTAAAAGCGTGTATATGAAATTGAAATTTTCTGATGAACTTTTTGTTTTGGCTGCATTATAATATCATTTTTTTATTTTGCAAATGATAAGGATCTGTCGTAGCAGCAATATCATTCATACACATCAGATTGAAAAACAAAAAAATTCGGGTGCACTCATTCTATTATCTTTATCTCTCATTTAATCAATCATTTTTGTTTGCAAAACACTTGGATTTGGAGCTTTAAAATGAACATCTTGTTCGCAATCACACTTTGAAATTGGGATTAAAAAGAATTAATGTCTTTCATCACACATTTTGGCTTTGGGTTTAAAAAGAACAAGTGTTTGAACTGTTTTACACACATTTCAATTTTCTAAAGGGAAATTAACAACTGCTAGTGTGAATCAAATGTGTGTGTGATAAAAAACACCTCACTTGGTTCGCTTTTGTCAAACACTTCATAGGAGGCCTGCTAGGGGATTTCATCACCCCTAGGGACGACCTCAATCAAGGTGTGAATCGAAAGACACGCTTCTTTAAGAGTTAAAATCTTGTCACTCTTGGTTAAGCCCCAAAGAACTTTATACCTTTGGGAAGTGAAGGTGAAGGGTGGGTTACCTCTTTCTCCTGGCTGTGTGGCAAGATTTTTCTTTCAAATTATCCCTAGTCAACCTTGTGCATCCTATCTTAAGACCTAATTGGCCATACCTACTTGACTTGTTTTAGGACTTGTTGATGTGTCTTCTTCAAGTGCGTGTTTAATCATCACATTCATAATTTCAAATTCAAACTTGCTTATATGTCTTGCGTGTGTGATTCATGTGTGTACATGTGTAATCATTTATTTGCAAATTGTCATATCAAGCTCTAAACACCAACACATAAACATATCATTCTAATCATCTTAATCATTCTTTTTCTAATCACATTCCAATCAATTTCATCCTAATCAATCCAAGTCATCCAATCTAATCATTCCACATCACCATCACCCTAATTCTAGTCAAGAACTTGCTAAAATGGTCCTAATACTTAACAATTCTAGTCACAAGACCAAGCTCATACTTCAAGGAGCCCCTTTGCCTAATCATGAAGATAATCCAAAACCATATATCCTCCAAGGTGGTCCAAACTTTGCTCCTAGTGATGATGAGAACTTTGTAGATCCTAGTGATGATGAAAAATTTGTTGAAATCTTAGGTCACCTTAATGATGCTATTGACAAGGGAAATACCACCCTAAGTTTGGAATCATACACCATTCCATCTACTAGTCCTCCATCACCATTAATAAAATGTCTATTTCAAAGCATACTAGTCCCACACCAACACCACCATCCAGCTTCTCAAGCAATAATCCATCAACCAAAGAATCCTTTAACGATTTTCTTCGAAGACTACTAGCACGGAAAAGACCATCCCCATGTCAAGCACCCATTAATGAGCTTACCAACGAACCTTTGAATGTCATGCCTATTCTTCCAACTCCATCATGTGGTCCACAACCTATTGATCATAAAAATCATACCAAGCCTCTTCTAGAGCCTTCCACTTCCATTTCCACTCAAATCCAAGAGCTATGTCAAGATCATTATCCTAAGCATGAGGAAACATTAACCTCTCATTCTAATTAAGATCTAGGCCCTTCTAATGATCCCAATCATAACATACTTGGTCATATTCATGATGAAGCTTCCCTCTATGATATAGATCCTACCTATGATCAAGAAGGCCATGATGATCCTCTTATCCAAATTTATGCATTCCATGGTCAAGAGCCTATCATTTCACCTACCCATGAGAAAGAAACCTCCATTTCTCCTATAGACCCCCTACCTAGTCCTCTCCATGATCCTACATTATCCACTTTTCATGATGATACACATGCCTCCCAAGTAAATGTAGAAGATAAAACCAATAGTGTGGATCTAAATGAGCATAATCAAAATCCTAATGATCCTTCCGCATCCGCTATAAACCCCATTTCAAATCCACCAACATGTCCTATTGGTCTATCCATATTTATTCATGAATGTTCCTCCTTAGAACAACAACAACCTTTATCCACTTCACCTTCTTCATCTAACAATGAACTCAAGTCTAGTGTCCAAAACACACCTAGTCCCATTGTCCATCGCATGCTTCAGAACATGAACTATCAAGGTAAAGGTTTAGGCCTTCATGAACAAGGTGTTTTGGAGCCCATCCATGTCAAGGTCCCTCTACACTCTTATGGCCTTGGATATACACCCCAAGGACACCAATCTAAAGATGTTGCTACTTCCTCCATCCATCATAAGTCCTCTTTCCACCATAAATCCTATCATATGCCTAAAACATATGTTGCCATCCCTCCTCCATCATCTTACAAATGTCAAAAGCATGTGACCATACATCTTCCACCATCAACTTCACCACCATTGCTTCCAACTCCTAATAACCCTCCATCTAATCTACCTCCACTACTCCCAACACCTAATATCCCCATTATCCAATCCCCTTATCCACCTATCCATAAATCCTCTAAAAATCCTAATCATGACCAATCAATGCACACATTGTCTAAACATGAAGCTTCCACTCATTCCACCATACCCATGGGATTCAAAAGCAAAAAAATTGGTGCCTCTAGCTATAAAGAAAAAAATCTGAAGGGTCCTCATGCCCTAGGACACAAAATAAAAGAATCAAAGAAAAATCCATCCAAAAATCAATATAAGCCCATTCTTCCAAAAGAAAATGCCAAAACTAAAATGGTTTGGGTCCCTAAGAAAAAGGAAAACAAGTCAAATGAGGAATCTACATCTCAAAAATCCCAACCATCCACTTCCACCTCACATTCCCACTCTATTCAAAAATCTCATATTCCATCCCACAGGAAACATAAAAGTCATAAAAATGCTAAATCTATGTGGGTACCTAAAGAACTTCATCACCCATCTCCTAAGCAACCATCTCCATTGCTTCCTACACCCCCTCCACATCAAAAGCTTCAATGTTTATGACAATGTGTGTAACCATTGGTCATGGTTCCCTTCCATTTCATAACGATTCCACATACCTCCATCTCCTCACCCTTCACTCATTATCCTACATATCTCCCCCATCACATTCCTATGGTCCATGCTTTTGGCTAAGCCTCCCATCCATCTTCCCTAGATAATCCACATCATAATCTACCAATCCCTCCATAATCCACATCATAATCCATCATCTACCTACTCCATCTCCCTTTCATGTCATCCCTTACCAACATCTATGAGCATAATGACATTTGACATGGCCCATGAGATGACATCCATCTCTATTAAGACTATCACCTTTGATGGAACTAGACACTTGAGTCCCTCCTATCCATATTCCCCTTCTTTTATCTAAAAAATTGAAAAAAAATAAGTCAAAAAAAGAAAAGAAAAAAGAGAAAAAAAAAAGAGAAAAGAGAAATCCCTTTGTCCAATGGTGAAAACCTAGTAAATAGGCGCCCTGGATAAGTACAATGATGAAAACCTGGAAAAAAGGCATCATGTGTTGGTTGATCTTCTATGTCACTTACACTTGGGGGCACTTTGTCTCATCTGCACTATCTATCCTATCATGTCATTTCTTATCATATCATTTCCATCCTACCTACCATCTTTATCCATCATACCCATATACTTATCATATTGAGTGCATTCATCCTCTCTTCCTCCTTTTGATCTTGATAAAAAATAGGGCAAAATGTTGAAACATGCTTTGGATATATTTTGATATACCTCATCCTTCCAAACAAGCCTATCATTATCCTAGTGTCATAAGTTTTTTCATGAAGAATCCTAAGTATTGTACTTAGAATGGGGCATTTTATTCCTATGCGACATAGTCTTTGGAGATCACATCCTTTCCCTCTTATGATGCATACATCCATTTCATTCACTATAACCTATCCTTTTTTATCCATCTGTATATCATGAGCCTCTTGTCCCTTATCCTATCATCCACCCTTTCATCCATCAATCACCTCTATCTCCTTGCACCTAAACTTGGTTTTCCCTTGTCATTGGTATCTAGCACAAAGGCTACCCAAATTGTCATCCATTAACATCTCAAAACATTTCAAAAAAGTCTTAAAAAAATGCAAAAAAATTGAAAAAGGTTCTGAAAAAAATCCAAAAAAATCAAATATTCCAAAAATCTAAAAAAATCAAAACATTTCGAAAATCCAAAAATATCAAAACATTTCAAAAAGACAAAAAAATCAAATAGCCAACAAAAATCCAAGCAATAAAATCAAATCGAATTCACTTCTTCCAATCAATTCAACACATCAATTCAACTTCTTCAAATCAAAATTTCAAATCAATTTCTTCATCAAACTATCTAATCACATCACTTCTTCTAATCAAATCCATTATTCTAATCAATCACATCACTTCTTCTAATCAATCCAATTATTATCATCAAATCAAATCATTTCTCCATCAATCCAATCAATCAAAATCATTCCAAGTAAATCAATCCTCAATTTAATTCATCAATCATCATCCAAATTTTCAAATCAAGCATCTTCAATCCTTCCAAGCAATAATCCAAATTCAATTCAATCCTTAATCCATACCAACCAAGCTAATCAATCAAGTCAAATTATCCAATCACATTTCGGTCTTGATCCTAATCTTGTTGTAAACCCAATCAATCAATCATCCTTGTGTTGATCTAGGGATATATCGTTCCCCGCAATAACAACACTATCATCATCATCAATCAATCAATCAATC
Source organism: Sequoiadendron giganteum (assembly GCA_007115665.2). NCBI lineage: Eukaryota > Viridiplantae > Streptophyta > Pinopsida > Cupressales > Cupressaceae > Sequoiadendron > Sequoiadendron giganteum. Next base: position 4,341,471 of record CM021108.1, read on the forward strand.
ATCCTTGTGTTGATCTAGGGATATATCATTCCCCACAATGACAACACTATCATCATCATCAATCAATCAATTAATCATTGGTTTACAGCTTGACAGGGGCAATACCTTGTTTGTTTTTGTATCATTTGTGCATGCTTGCTTGCTTGTGTGTTTTATCATTTCAATTGGCATTTGCATCAGATCTGAATCACTCCTAGCTAATATTCATATCTTGTATCTAGACAAGGTTGTATTATGCTAGGGCATGAGACACATCATCACCTTGGTCCTTATACCTTGGTGCATAACGTCTAGTGCTATATCAAACATATGATTGCTCACTTTATTGCAGCATCACGTGTCATTTTTCTTTTTCATCTACTTCTTATCTTGTATCATTCATCTTATCCCTCCTTTATCATTTCATTCATTTCAAGAGAATATCTGTGTTTATGCAACCCGCCTATCCTCTCGAGGGGGCATCATCATCATTATCATATCCTATATCATCATCCCATTTCTTCATATCTTTTACATCATCATATTCTTCTATCATCCCTTTTCTTCATTCATCTTATTCCTTACTTCCTTAAGTGATTGGGGCATCACTTTTTTTCCCTCTATCCATACCTTAACTTCTTCGAAATGATGTTACTCGACATAAATCTCACCATCTCAAACATCATCTCAAAGAGGGGCAAAATGTAGACACTCAAAATTGTCCCTATCATAACATTACCTAGTTGATACATGACATTGAAAAATATTTTTAATATTTTACCCTAGGTCATTACATTATCTCACTTATCTCATTTATTCCACTTAATCACCTTCCCAGTTAATTAAATAAATCTCATTTATTTAATTAATTCCCCCTTCACATGTCTCAAAATAATTCAAATTAAATATTTGAATTAATCCCTCACTTATTGTCACATGACTACAACTCTTCACATGCATAAATAATTTAAATAATTTTATTATTTAAATTATGAGATTCCCACTCACATCCTATTTTTACCCACATTCATTATGCATCATAGGCATCTTTTCCTTCAAAAAAAAAAAATAGAATCCCACTTATTCCCTCACATCCTAATTTCAGCCTCATGTCATAACCCACTTCATGTGCGTCATAGGCACTAAAATAAACTTTTAATCCTAGCCATACATATCACAAATTTGACTTTTAATCTTGGCCATTGAATCAAATCAGCCTTCTCCTATAAATCAAGCCTTTCAGAAGCCATTTGGGGGAATCTTCTTCTAGCATCCTTACTCTACCAAAATTCCTCTCAATCTTCTCATCTATCTATCTATTTTCTTCTATTATCTTCATTTTATTGTTATGCTGCGAAAATGAGCAATCAACATATCAACAATCAAACCTTCAAAATCTTGCATTCTCATGCAAGTGGAGAAGAGCAATGGAGATAAATCAAATCTAGCATGGAGATCGGTTTGCATTTGCTTATTATTTTGATTTTCATGCTTGTTTGTACTCTATTGTGTTAGTTAGGGTTTTGATATCTTGTTATTCTAGTTTTATATTTGATTTTCCCTAACTACAACTACTACTAAGATATCCTTATGGGACCTCATTAAAGCCTCCCCTAGTTACCTTAACATGGTTCAAAGTGCTTTACAATAAGTTCCTATCCCTCCTAATGTGCAACCAAATGATATAGTAGTCCTAATTCAATAAATTAATGTAGACATGTTTTCTACCAAAGTGAGCTCCCTCCTTTGGAAGTGCAAAAATAAAATGAAGATTTCATGATAATAGCTATTATTAATAGGACTGAGATAAAGAAAACCCTTGTCAACAATAGCTCGGCCCTTAATGTGTGTAGCATAAACCTTTTGGATAATCAAAATCCAAATACAACCAAACTCTTTATCTATCCTTGGATTTGATAATGTATGAAAACAACCGCTTGGTGTGATCACATTACCTATTCAAGTTGGAAAGGTCACATTGAAAACTCTTGTCCATGTCATGCCCGATAATATTTCATACAATATTCTCTTAGGTAGACCTTGGATTCATGCAATGAATGGGGTACCTTCAGCTCTTCATCGTATAATTAAGTATGTCTACAACAACAAAGTTTACACAATCAAAGCCGACCCTGAACTGAAAAGTTGTTTGCACATTGAAAAAGATAAAGAAAGTCCTTTGAAAACATTGATACCATCTTCAAAAGTAGAGCACATCCAAGAAGAACAAAAAGGTAAGTGCCATAAACCCTTCACAATGTTATCAGTGGATAATTTTGGATCATTGGATTTCACACCTACATTCATGGGAGAATACAAGATTACACACAAATCAAGAAAATAGAAATAAACAAGCATCATATCAACACAAGCTAATTCATAAAAAATACATGTGTCTACAAATTTTATCAAAGAAGAAGAGAACAATAATTACACATCTACATATGACAATTGTGATCATGAGAAACCACCAAATCCAAAAGAAATGGAATAGATTTATGGAAGAGGTTATGAACTTATGAAACAACTTGGTTACAATGGAAAAGGATGTAGTGCTAGAGAACAAGGTATTTTTGTCCCTATAGAGCCTAACACACAAGAAACAACTAGCGGTCTTAGTTATTGTCCTTCAAAAAGAAACAAAAGCATCGAACAAGCCTTCCCTCAATATAAACAATGTTACAAAAGATTCTTCTAAGATAACTTTAACTTTGGTGCATCCTGAACTAATAGATACTACACATGTGGGAATATCTCATTGGATATGCATAAAATTGATACTTTATCTACTCATTATAATCAATAAATTTATGTTGTTGCTCCTTGTCATGTGGTAGTTGTAGTATCATAGCATATTCACTACCATGCATGGGGGTATAAATTTGGCTTTATGCAATCATATTTCCTTTTCACAAGGGTTAGCATATAATCATCACTTATGTCGGCTCATTCTTGCCTTGCACTAAGTGGGGGAAAGGGGTTAGGTAGCCTTATCTTATTACAACACTTGCATTTGTCTCTTTTTGGATGTTTGACTACCTTCCATGTATATATAAGAGAAAGCTTGGGATGTGGACGACATGCCTTAAGTTGACTTTCATATGACATACTTTATTTCTATGTTATCTTTAGCATTCCATTTTGGGTGCAACCCCTTTTTCATGATGTAGCTTATTTTGGAAACATATGTTTGACATAGGGCTTTCCAAGTAAGCTCTCATCTTCTTTAATGTTAGCATTTAGCATTGGATACTTTAAAGTAATTGCTCACAACATAGTGTTAGCAATTTATTTAAAGAGGGGGCATACATTGGCATTATCATTTTGATTTTTTTTACTATATCTTATGTTTCATAGTGTGGTGTTCTTAGTTCACGTGATGTGTCTTCTTCTTGGTGGTGTCATTGGGTTTTATTTCCTCTAAGAGTGACCTTTCTTGGCATACGACTTTCCTCTTAGTGGTAATGCTACATGTTGCACTCCCTAAGTTGAAAATATTTTATCCTAGACTTGTCCTCTCTTGGAGACATTAGGCACAATGTCCCCTAAGAGAAGACCTTACATGCACTATGAAAAATCCATTTGAACAAGTTTATTTTCATTTTTTTAGTGTTTACCATAGCACAACTTGCTAATCTTATGAAGCTCAAAGTTCATATTTTGTGGTGCCTTATCAAAGTTATCAAAGGTATAACTTTGGTATGGTTAGTACAATGGGAGCCTATAGACCTGGCATGAATTTCTCATTGTATGGTGAGATCTTGTAGACCTGGCATGATTTTCTCACTTAGCCACTCTTTGGGGGCTCACATAGTGGATGGCTTGAGGTTTCAATTGCCTCTGTGAGCATGCATTTTGGTTTACATATTGGATAGTGATTTTCACTTGTAAACATTTCTGGACAAATAGTTGAGGCTTGATCCAAATCGAGTTGGATAAATAGTCAAGGCTTGATTGACACCCCTTTTTATTTGTATTTTTCTTTCTTTAAGTCTTTGACATTGCATGTTTGTGTATCTTGTCACGTTGTTGCATATCATAAATCTTGTGTGTTTCCCTTTGTGCTTATGTTGGTTTTCCATAGGATCTTGATCTTGGGGGCTTGGCCACCTCCTTGATCTTTCTCATCCTATCTCACTAAAATTTGTACACTTAGACCCCTCTTGACATGTATTTTTCCATTTTAGTGTGAGTTTGCACTTGTGCTCATCCTCTCACTAAACTGGGGGCTAAATGTAGTGATGAAAAAATGTATCCCCTTACATTTTTTGACTTGTTTGGGCCCTCCTAATTAAAATAGACTTCATTTTTCCTTAATTTAGTGTTGTAAAATGTATTTATTTAAATATTCACACTAATTTTTGGGCCCTTTTAATTAATTGAGCTTAATTATGCCTTAATTGGCCCTGTAATTTATTTACAAGCCTAATAAATTGCATTTTTCGAAGGGGAAACCTGACAATAATTAATGCCTAAGCATAACACTCTACATTGAGAAATGTGTGCTCCAAGAATAGGGACCTAAGACCCATTCTCCCATGGGAGAATGGGTCCTCTCTAAGACCTTGAACTCATTTTTAAATCATGTTTTGGTGGTATTTTTATCATCTCAAATTCAAATTCTAAAGGCCAGCGTGTAATGTTTAATTTTTGAGAATTAAGGATAAATGTATATAAATACAAGGTTATTTTATCAATTCAAGTAATCTAGCAAGAGGTGAACTTAACAAGAGCCAATATTATTGTCAATAACATTCAAGATAAGATTTCTTAATCATTTGTTGTAGCATTCAAGACCTCAAGCATCATGTCAAAGCTATATCCATGCATGTTTTTGGAGCTAACATTGTGATATAGGTTTCAAGATCTAATCCAAACATTCAAGTCAAAGATTCAAAGCAAGATTTAAGCATCATATACATCCATTGAGGCCATTTAATACAATCTCAACATCAATATTTCAATTTTATTAAGGTTAATCCAAGGGCTTGGTGAGTTGTAAAATTGAATTTGTTCATTTACCAAAACGGGGTTTGACCAAGGTAAACCCCCATTCACTAATTTTTTTTCCCCTCTTTGTGTGTTGTAAATTTGTAGGTTGAAGATCTCAAAAGTGTAAAATTGCAAAGTTTCATTTGTTGTCACCTTTGTTGTCATCTCACAAAAACTCAGATCTTAGATTTATTTTTGACTACTGGACTGTGAAAATCAGAGAATCTAGAAGTGCAAACGTAGGAGCAGAGGACCCAAAAAATAGTCTTAGAAATCTCAACAAAGACCCATTTTCCAATAGGCGAATGAGTCCTTAAACAACTTCTAGAAAAATCATTTTGTAATAGGTACAAATTTTTTTCCCTTTATCTGATTTGCATGAAATAAACTATTTTTGTTAGTATTATGTTTCATACAAAAAATCCACTTTTTAGATTTCATGAATGAGTGCATTTGGTATTTTTAATATTTCTCCTAAAACCCATGTTCAGTCATTTCTATCAAAAGGTTATCTTAGGACACTTTGTAACTATTTTTGAGATAAGTTTTAAGTGTCCTCCACTCATCCGATTTGTGTGAAATAGATTGTGTCTATTAGCTCTATGCTTAATCTAATTAGATTTGGTCTTGCATTTCTTTTCTTTTTTTATTTTATTTTTTATTAGACTGCAGGAATCGGTCGGTTATCCGTCCCCCTATAAACTGCAGTGCGCCTGATAAACTTTTTCACGTGACCGGTGGCGGTGGTGCTGGCACGACACACCCTCCGGTACCACGGGTTTGGGGGGAGACTAGACCTCGTGACCTCTTTCCTGCAACAAGATGTTTTTATCCAATCGAGCTAGGCCCCCCGCCCCATTTGGTCTTGCATTTCAGTTTTGAGTTGATTCACTATTTTTTTTTCATCTCCCAGAAGTTTTGTTTAGTCCACACACACACATAAAGGAAATTGCAAGTTTCCTCAAAGAATTCACTCACCTAAGGGTTGAAAGAAGAAGTTAACTTGAGGGATCTCATTTTTTGAATGAAATAGAAAAATAGGTAGGTTCATTCACCCCATTTTACCCTTTCTATTTATAGTAAGTTTGGTGAAACCTTACAAATTTAGTATAAAAACCTATGTGTTTTGAACCCTATGCTATTTTTCTATGTTTCAAACATAAACTAGGGTGGGTACAGTAACGGGTCCGAACCTCAAAGGTAAGATTATCATGCCTAAGGCTTGATGGAAGACATTATCGAATAAATGAATATATAAAGAAGAAGTGACAAGAGAAGATGCATCAATTTTAATTTTAGGTAGTAAATCAATGATATATACGTTGAGAGTCGAATCGGTATCAATGAGAGCATTCCTAATACTAATGCTATTATTGTCGACTATTATGTTGGAAAAACAAGGGCATACAACTGAGGGGGGGGGGGGGTGAATCAGTTGTCATCGAATTTCAAACTTATTAAACTTACTAACCCTTATTCTCATATTTGATTAATAACCATGAAATCATAAATCAACAGCACATCAAAAACACACATAACACCAAGATTTTTTTGCATGGAAACTCTATTAGGGGAAAACCCACTGTGGAGATTAATCCACAAGTTATACCCTATTAAAAGTATAAGAAGAATAAATGGGGAATGCACATGCATTCAAGCACATTTCCTAGAGCTCACTATCTTATAGAAACATTCAAATTAAATCCATCTGAAGAATTTTAACTAAGAAAGTAGCATCTGCTAATGCCTGAGTATAGTTCCGATTAAGCACATGAACACTTCTTCAATCTTCGTCATACTCTTCTCTACCTTAGAATGATCTGATCTTTATTCACACATAACACTTGGACACTTCATAGTTACACACTTTCAAATAAAGAAACAATCACTTATATATATCCACAACAAGGAATTACATCGCTTTATGTCAGCTACAACAAAATAATAGAATGAATGCAAACTGTCGGCCCAAAAAAATAAACATTGTGAATGTGAATCAACCAAGGTTGGCCACAACATAGTAGAGACCCAAAAAAATTTCCTCAAACACAAAAAACCTTCAAAGATTCTTCCTCGAAGATCCACAACACACTACAATCACCCTGTCGGCCATGAACATGAAAAACATGTTCACACACAAGAGAAAATCCTAGATCGAGAGCACAAAGACCAATGTAGATGTGTGACACAGATAGAAAATGATCTAGAAACATTCACGAACACCACAAGAACATACACAACAACTCAGATTACCAGATTCACATTATCTTCTTCCATGAACACCATTTGCAGTAAAAAAATAATTGTCGGAATACATAAACTCATAGCTTGCTCAAATCTTCATGTGCACCTCTAAAAATTTTTGTGAATAAACTAGATAGGCTTGAAAAAAAACCCTTTAATCTACAACTTCTTATCATCAACATACTAAACTTTCCATCATACTAATCTTCACTGCTTCATAGACAACCTATAACATATTTTATTATAACTTTCTCAATATCCTTGAAATATACAGTCTTAAAGACATTTATGCTAATAGTGTTGACATCAATGCCAACCACATATTAGCAACCAAAAAATCCAACAATCTCCCCCTTTGGCATTGATGGCAACACATGATGTGAAAAACACCATCAATGCAACTAACTCCAACACTTACTCCTCCTTAGGTTCTGACTCTTTTCTTATGACTTCTTTTCCTAGTTATTTTCACATTACTCTTCTCCCCCTTTGACATCAATGAAAAAGATACACAAGATCTGAACCACATATTTGAATCATCTGACTACTCCCCTGAGTAACAACCACGACAACATCAATCTGAATCAAGATATGACTATGAAGTGCTCGTACTGATGCAATGCCTTTCATCTTAGTTCTGATTAGGAGGGGTAATCACACCTAACTTCCCTCTGAGATACTCAAAATTATCCTTAGGCAATGGCTTAGTAAAGATGTCTGCAATCTGTTCCTTAGTAGACAAATACTCTAGTCTAACATCCTTATCACTCACCTTGTCTATGAAAAAGTGGTACTTGATAGATATATGCTTGATCTTTGAATACAACACTAGATTGAGGTTCATCATACACAACTCTGATATCTTTCACCATCTGCTTAATCCACAATACTTGAGTACAATTGTTAGCAACAAAAATGTATTATGCCTCTGTAGTAGACATAGAAATGACATTCTTCTTTTTACTTAACCATGAAATCAGTTTACTTCCCAAGAAAAATGTGCCACCACTAGTACTTTTCCTATCATTCACATCTCCTGCCCAATCAACATCAATAAAGACACTCAAATTAAGATCATCATCTTTAGGATACCATAGGCCAAAATCAACTGCTCCCTTCAAGTATCTGAAAATTCTCTTCACAACAATCACATGAGAATCCCTAGGATCATCTTGAAATATTTCAACAATACATACATCATTCATGATATTAGGTCTAGTTTGAGTCAAATAAAGAAATCCACCAATCATTGATTTGTATCTAGTCTTATTTTCCTTCGAAGAATCATCATCTTGCGTCAACTTACATCTGGTCACCATGGGTGTACCAACTAGCTTTGAATCTTCCATACCAAAGTTCTTTAGCATTTCTCTCACATACTTGGACTAAGATATAAAGATCCCTTTATCTAATTGAGTAATTTTCAATCCGAAAAATACTTTCAACTCTCCAATCATTGACATCTCAAACTCATTCTGCATCTCATTAGAAAACTTCATGCACAACACATCATCTCCTTCAAAAATGATACCATCAAAAAAGACTTCCACAAACAAATCTTTATTATTATCAATCTTGAAATACAAATTTCTATTAGCAGTACCTTTGTTAAAACCAAGATTCATCAAATACTTATCCAATCTAGCATACCAAGCTCTAGGGGCTTACTTGAGTCCATACAATGATTTCTTCAATCGAAAAACCATATCTCCCTTATCAAACAATTGAAATCCATTAGGTTTCTCCATATACACTTCTTCTTCCAATTCGCCATTTAGAAACGCTCACTTGATATCCATTTGGTAAAATTTATAGTTTTTATAAGCAAAGTAAGCAATAAATAGTCTCACAGCTTCAATTCTAGCAACATGAGAAAAATTCTCTTCAAAGTCAATTCCCTCCACTTGAGAATATCCTTTACACACCAATCCTGCTTTTTTTATGATAACTTCACCTTGTTCATTCTACTTGTTTCTAAAGACCCTTTTAGTTCCAATTATATTTTTGTCCTTAGGTTTGGGAACAAGAATCCATATATTATTCTTCTCAATTTTTTGTAGTTCTTCTTTCATTGCTTCAATCCAATGTTCATATTTACATGCTTCATTGACATTACTTGGCTCAGTCTTTAAAATCAAACAATATTCTTCTGCAATTCTTCTCCTAGTCTGGACACCTTTGTTCTTATCACCTATAATCTGATTTTCTGAATGATTTAATCTCTTATACCTTGGAGTCTTCAAATGTTCTTGAATTTAAAGCTCTTGTGATCTCTCTTCTGTACTTTCACTAGTTTGTCCTTCTTCTTGATCTTCTTGATTCACCAGAATGATTTGAACTTGATTTGAAGTTTGACTCTTGTTTACTTTGTTTGTACTATCATTCTGATCATCAAAATCATATCCACAGGTTCTGAATGGTTTAGCAATGTCTTCATCAACCTTAAAATTTGCACTTTCAATCATTTTCTTCAATCTCTTGTTGTAACACTAGTAGGCTTTGCTCTTAGTAGAATAACCAAGAAAGATTCCTTCATCACTTCTAGCATCAAAATTTCCTATATCTTTGTCTCTTCTGATATAGAATTTACTCCCAACAATTTTGAAATATCTAATAGTAGGCTTATGAACAAACCATAGCTCAAAAGGTGTCTTACCAGTATTACCTTTGATTTGTACTCGGTTGAGGATATAAACAACAATACACACAACTTATCTCCAATAGATATGAGGGACATTTCCTTCCAGCATCATAGTTCTAGAATCATCTAGAACTATCTTGTTCTTCCTTTCCACAACTCCATTTTGTTGAGGGGTCCGCAGTGTAGACAATTATTTATTTATCCCATATTCTTCACAAAAAGAATTAAACTCACCAGAAGTGAATTCACCACCTCTATCTGATCTCAAACACTTAATCTTTAGACCTATCTCTGTCTCAACCATAACCTTAAAGATATTGAAATTTTCTAGAGCTTCATATTTCTCCCTTAAGAAAGTAACCCACATAATCCTAGAATAATCATCAATAAGCAACGTAAAATACCTGTAAGCTTGTAAGCTTCTGAATCTAGCAGGATCACACAAGTTAGTATGCAAAAGCTCCAACAATTCATTTGAACAATGTTGTTTGCTCTTAAATAAAATTCTAGTTAGCTTTCCTAATTAACATTCTTTGCATATGGCATTAGTGGGCTTTACCAAGTTAGGAATATCTCTCACTACCTGAGAAGAGCTTATCTTGATAATATTGTCAAAGTTTACATGACACATTATTCTATGCCACAACCAAATTTCATCAACTTGAGCAATCAAACAACTTTTACTAGCAACATTCAGATGAAAGATGTTACCTTTTATTTTAGTACTTGAAGCAATCACATTTCTATAACTTCCCAATATGCTACACTTTCCGTCCTTGAATTGAAGATTGTATCCATTATTAACCATCTGTACAACACTCAAAACATTATTCTTCAAACCTTCAACATAAAGAAAATCATTAGTATTATGCTTACCATCAAAAGAAATACATCCTCTACCACAAATTATACCACCATTGTTATCACGAAATCTTACAACACCACCATCATACTTTTCCAGGCTTATGAATTTTCTTTTATCACCTGTCATGTGATGAGAGCATCCACTGTAAATTACCCATTCATATTTTTCTTTAACTCGAGCAGATAGGACTTTCTCCACATTTGTGCAACTAGCATATTCAGTAGACACGAGATTATTTTCCTTGATAGCAATAAACACAAACTCATCTTCACTTACATTCCCTTTGTTAAATTCATCATCTGTCATACCTTCATCAACAACATAGTAACACTTCTTTTGAAATCTAGGCTTGTAAGGTCTTGGCTTAGGAACTATTTTTGGACAACTTGATGAAAAATGACCTATCTTATTGCAAGAAAAAAATTTAATAGGAAACTTTCCTTTATACTTACCTTCACCTCTAGCTTCCCTTTTGAAAATGAGAGCTTCAAGATCATTTAGTTCTCTTTCTTCTTCTTCAATATGCCTCATTTCTTCCTCATACTTGAATACCTTTCTGGAAGAAATTTCACTTGGATCATATCTCTACTTTTCTATCCCAAAAGTAGTAGCTTTAAATGCATATTTTATCTTAAGAAGGGCATTACTGAATTCACTCAACTCAAAAGTAGTAATTTTACCAATCAACATATTTCTGGTTATATTGTAATTGTTCAGAGCTCATCAATAGTTGTAGCTTTAAATTTGTATGCAATAGGCAAGGATCTAAGCACTTTAGCAACAATCTCTGATTCATCCAACTGTCCACCAGCACATCTGATACCACACACAAGTTCATTCACTCTTTGCATGAAAGTAGTAATATTCTCATCATCACCCATTTTCAACAATTCATATTTACCTTTCAGAATTTGTAGATTCGCAATATTTACATTAGAATCACCTTCATACAAGGTTTCCAACTTTTTCCAGATCTCATAAGTAGTCTTCAGCTCCATAACATTCATCATCTCGTAATCAGTCAAATCAGTCAACAATTCTTCCTTAGCCTTGATGTTATATTCAACATCCCTAATCTCAACAGTATTAGAAGGACCATTATGAGGAATAACATACCTATTACTTGTAATGTTCTAGTAGGATTCACTAATGCATCTTAGATGAAACTCCATTCAAGTCTTCCACAAAGAATAATTTTTTCCATCAAATCTCAGACTATCCTTCTTATATGTCGCCATCTTGGATCACCTCAAGCTGTTAAAATTCTTTCAAGGAACCAACTCTGATACCAATTAATGGCAACACAAGGGCAAACAACTGAGAGGGGGGGTGAATCAGTTGTCACAAAATTTCAAACTTATTAAACTTACTAACCCTTATTCTCAGATCTGATTAATAACCATGAAAGCATAAATCAACAACACATTGTAAACACACATAACACTAAGATTTTTTTTCATGGAAACCCTGTTAGGGGAAAAACCATGGTGGAGGTTAATCCACAAGTTATACCCTATGAAAAGTATACGAAGAATAAATGGGGAATGCACATGAATTTAGGCACACTACCTAGAGCTCACTGCTCAAATACAAGGGAAGACTCATTGTCTTACAAAAACATTCAGGTTAAATCCATCTAAAGAATTTGAACTGAGAAAGTAGCATTTTCTAATGCCTGAGTATAGTTCTGATTAAGCACATGAACACTTCTTCACTCTTCTTCACACTCTGCTATGCCTTCAAATGATCTGATCTTTATTTGCACATAGAACTTGCACACTTCGCACTTACACACTTTCAAATGAAGAAAAAATCACATGTATATCGACAACAAGGAATTACATTGCTTTATGTCTCCTTCAACAAAATAATAGAATGAATGCAATTTGTCGGCCCAAAACAATAAATACTATCAATGTGAATCAACCAAGGTCAACCAAAACATAATAGAGACCCAAAACAATGTCCTCAAACACAAAACACCTTCAAAGATTCTTCCTCGAAGATCCACAACACGCTACAATCACCCTATCGGCCATGAACATGAAAAACATGAACACACAAGAGAAAATCTCAGATCGTGAGCACAATGATCAATGCAGATGTGCAACACAGATATAATACGATCTAGAAAAATTCACGAACACCACAAGAACATACACAACAACTCAGATTACCAGATTCACATTGTCTTCTTGCATGAACACCATTTGTAGTAACGGAATAATAGTCGAAATACAAAAACTCATAGCTTTCTCAAGTCTTCATGCACACCTCTGAAACTTTCGGTGAATAAACTAGATAGGCTTGAAAACAAACCCTTTAATCCACAAATTCTCATCATCAACATACTTAACTTTCCATCATATTGATCTTCACTACTTCATAGACAACCTGCAACATATTTTATTACAATTTTCTCAATATCCTTGACATATACAGTCTTAAAGAAATTTATGCTTATAATGTTGACATCAATGAAAACCACATATCAGCAACACAACCACAACATCCAACATATTATTAGTAGAATATTCACTTACTTTTTAACTTCTAGAGGTAGGATTACATGTGGATAGAATGTAATATTCAGTGAATCCACGTGAATACGAGTCATCAGTGTATTAACATCTCTTAGCCTAGAGGAAGAAGGCAAGAGAATATTTTGCAAAGCTTCTTGAAGCATACCTTGATAGATTGAAGAAAACTAAAGAAAATCCCATAGTGAGATCTTGGTAGGAGTAACATGAAGTTACTCAACAATATTGTACTCACTAGGTGCTTTAGCTGTAGGTTTAGGTAGTGGAGGAAGGCTTGGTTGAGAAGGTGGTAAAGATGTAGTTTGATTTAAATTTTTTTGATTCCTTCTAGTATTGTAAGTATGGGCGACCATTCTATAAGAGGGATCCTTAGATTGAATAAATATTGAGTAAAGGTTTGGTGTGTCATTAGTGATAGGAACCCCATGAATAGAATGAATATTTTAGGAGATGAGCTAGCCGGAGTCACATAAATGATGGGTCTCTTAGACCTTTGAGGGGTACTAGAGACCACAACTACATTCATGGACTCTTTAACTTGCGATGAAGAAGAAGTTTGTGATGAAGAATTTTGTTCAACAAATCTATAGATAGAAAGAGATGCCTATAAGAGATCATCTGGGGCATCATCCAACATATCAAAATATTCTTTAGAGAATGCATTATCAAAAGAATTTAAAGAAAAATATCCGACATGATTTGGTTCATGTAGAGTTCACCAAAATTCAAAGGAGGGGATTCACTACTCCTGAGTCTCTAGGACAAATAAGAGTCTACAGGGAGTGAATAGCCTTCGGTTAACTCAAAGTATAAGCTCAAGTGAAAAAGAGAATAAAAAATATTGAAATGACTTGATTAATTGATATTCTAGGATAGAATGAGAAAATTTCAATTTAACAAAACATGATACAAAATTATGACATATAAAATATAGAAACAAAAATTTTAGGACTCAGATTTTTCCCCTAGAAGGGAAAAGTCTCGACCAATGGACAACATGTCACAAGGACGTTTGTGCCCTATGTTGTCACCCTTATCAAAATAGAAGCTAAAATCTTGGAATATGCAACACCCAATTCTTCAAATTTAAAAATTTGCACATAAAAAGGATGAGGAAAAATGTTGGGGTTGTTTTAGGGCTTGTCTCAGCCAAACCCCCATTTTGGCTTTTTCACCTCCATGGAAAACTAGATAGATAGAGATAGAAAACATGACATGAAATTTAATAGACAAGATGTGTGATAGAAAAAAATCTTGTTGTGGAGGAGAGCCCCTATCACAATGTAATAGATGAGACAAATAGACAATTGTAAATAGATGCGAAAAAAGTGGACAAGAGAGCGTTACCAGAATTTTGTGGCTCCCTCTTGGCTTGGTAGATGAGACATGCTTGCTTGCAAGAGAGCCTTGGTTGTTGATGAGATGAGAATTCGGTAGAGCTTCACGATGAAGAGAAAAAGAGAAAATATGTAGAAGAGAATAGAGCAAGAGAGAAAGATCGAATGAGAGAGAGTGAGAATGAATGAAAGAATGAGTGAAAAGGGGAGATTTGTGAGGCCACATGGGTGAGAAGAGCTGTTACACTCATGAATTTTATACAATGACATTTTTCATAGGAAAATGATGCGAAACTCCCTCATTTGAAACTCAAAAAGTTTGAGGATGCTAGCATGTCACACATGGAACGCAAGCGTCTTACTCAAACTTTTGTAATAAATGAGGTACTAGATTGCTAACAATTCATCCTTGTCTCCTATGGAGTTGAAATTGTGAAATTCCAACTCATAAGGCTTTATCATTAATGTTGTAGGGTGCCTACATAAATGCAACAAGCTAAATACATAGGTGTGAAATTTCCATAGGGTGCAACTTTATGATACTACATGTAGACGCACTATGATAAATTGTCATTCTGGTGTATACTTTTTGGATATTTTGCACATACTATTGTGCCTTTTATACTTGCACTATGAAATAAATTTCCATGGGGGGTTGTGTAGGCCTTTTATTTACCATCACACCTTTGTCAAGTGAGTGTCCCTTCCATGACAACAGTGAATCTTAGTGATTCTTTCCTCACGTGTGTGTACCTTAGTTTGCACACCCTTTTTTGTAGGTACTCTTTTATACACGTTCACATGTTTGTGTTTCTCTTACATGCACTTCTTGGTTTCACATAGTTTTAGTGGATCTATCTTGGATCTCCCTTGTCAACATTTTTTTTTCGGGAGGGGGGTGGGGGGAAGGTTCTACTGTTGGTGCTAATGCTTCCTTGGTTTCATTT
Organism: Sequoiadendron giganteum; assembly: GCA_007115665.2. Taxonomy (NCBI): domain Eukaryota; kingdom Viridiplantae; phylum Streptophyta; class Pinopsida; order Cupressales; family Cupressaceae; genus Sequoiadendron; species Sequoiadendron giganteum. The sequence goes on from CM021108.1 coordinate 4,357,016, forward strand.
TTTGGAGTGATCTATGTATCTAGTTCTTGTTCCTATGTACTAGGAGGATGTAGTGTATGTTAGCAGCTAGTTACCCATGCATTTTGGTGAGATGAAGAATTTACCATATGAACACTCTTGCATTCATGTTTTTAGAGGTTCTTTATTTTAGCACTGGGTGATCCCACAATACTAGTTTACAATTTTTGGGCAAATTGGACACTGAAATATTTTTTCTAACTAAATCTTCACTTTCAGGCACCTATAGCGGCTAAACCATGAGGAATTTGAAGATGATGCAAACTAGTGATTTGTGACATTTTTTTTGTATATTTTAAATATATTTTTTTCAAATTTTTTGGAATTAAATTGCACTTCTTTTTCCATCTCTTTCGAAAACTAGTTTTTTTCAGCAAACAACATTTTTAAGGAGTGACGCTCACTGTATACATAATAATTTTTTTTCCATGAAGGATCAAATTCTAATTCTTTTGAATCTAGATTTATAACTACGATATCTAGTGCTTCCAATTGGTCTCATAGTTTTTATTGAATATTTTTTTCTTAATCAAGTTACAAAGTCAAACTAATTACAATTCAGACATAGGTGAACCATATACAACTTAAATTTTTTTGTATGTATCGAAATTCAATATTTTTTTTGTTGGATCAAAGAATTTAATATCTGGCGCACTCATCTTTTTTTTTTTTTTGATAATCTGCAATTTTTCCACATGTGAAGAACAAAGAGCTTGATTTTCGGTGAAAAACCTATGTTTAATAAAACTAAAAAAAAAAATACATAATAAAACCAAAACATATTAAAATTATATTTGTTGGATAGCTCATTCCGAGGACTAGTTGGGTTTGTGAATTCTCCTCCATTTTCATCCTCAACCCGAGCTTCAAAGTGCAAAATTCTGGACTTTTTTGGTGCCTGAGGGGGAGAAGGGGGGAAAAGGGGGGTTCGCTCAAACCCTTGTTCGAGTGAAACCCCTTTCCTTTTGTATTTTCTTTGTTTTTTTTGAACGAGAAATGTGGGGCCAATATTTAATGGGTTCGCTTAAATCTAGGTTTTAGCGAACCCTATTTTGGTTCACTTGAACCAAATAGTTCGTTCGAACCCCTAAAAGCATTTTTTTTTGCATGGGGTATTTTTTTTCAAATTTTCCTTCTTCACTCGAATTGTAAACCAATTTTATGGGTTTACCCCACTATATTAGTCATATTTTGATAGTTGTCTATAACTTCTTCATGCTTCAGTGATGTTCTTCATGTTTCTCTTTTTTGGAATTTCTTTTTGGTTGGAGGCTTCTTAGACCTTCACCTTATTTTGGAGGCTTCTTCAGTCCTTTATTTTCCTTTCTCTCTTTTGGAGAGATGTTTTTCCCATGTAATTTTCTCTTTTTCTCTAGTTGTTAGAGATTAGATTTTTTTTACATGGGCACCTCACTAGGCCTTGTTTGTTGGGACCCATCATGCATTATCTTTTTAGGGTTTTTAGCTATTTCCTAAGTTCATCTTAAGGGGGGTGTAAGAGTAATCATGTATTAGCTAATAATTAATTTTTTAATTAATTATTAGTCTAATTTATTCTCATGCACTTAAGCTAAACTCAGGAGTTCTTTTTATGTTAACTAGAGAATTATTATTAGATCATTGTCTCAATGCATGATATTTTGACACTTGTCATGATCTAATCCCTTTATCATTTAGGTTTGGTCCTATATAGAACTCAACCATCATTGTTGATGCAGAGGAAGGATTGTTCTAACATAACTTTACTATTAGAGTAAAGGTCTTAACTTAATTATGTTGATTAAGTTACCTTTATTCCCTTCTTAAGATTTCACGTTAGTTTGCATAAAGTGATATTTAATAATTATATTAATTATTAAATGTTATCCTATTAGGGCTTCTATTAGGGTTTTTCCTATTAGGGTTTTATTAGGGTTTGCATGATCTCCTTTTTATAAGGATTGATCCCATTGTATTTCATATCAATTCATTCTCTCATTCTCTTTGATATATACATTTTTAGTTTTCAGAGAACCCTTGCTTGTTTGTCTCCATCTCTTCTTTTGTGACAGGTTATTTGCATGCAGGTGATCTTCAGAGTTTGTGGTGTTGTATTTTCTTGATCTAGGGCACACCTACAATTTTAAAGTATTTTCAGCTCAAACAGACATCGTCATTGTGTCCGTAGTGGTCCAAAACCCCTAAATGTCCATTCGTCCATTTTGGACAAAGTCGAAATTTGAGGCAAATTTCTTTTTGCAATATAGCCGTATGGCCGTCCCCTGTAAATTTTTTTTTCGGAAATTTCTTTTTTTCTGCAAATTTTCATTGTAAAAAATTTTGATTTTAAAAAATGAAAAAACAAAATCAAAATTTTAAAAAATTTCATAATTTTAGGGCTTGCCGACCCGGTACAAGGGTACCCGCAGGTCCCTGCATCTACAGGCCTGTGGGCCCTACCGTACGCTGGTTGGCGTACTGCCGACCGCTGATGGCTTTTGCTGACCGACAGTTGACAGTATCGCCGACTGGCGGTACTCTACAGCCGTAGGCGGCGGCCCTCGCCTGCCCAAAATTTTTTTAAAATTTTTTTTTACAAAAAAAAGTTTTTTTTGTTGTTTTTTATTTTTTAAAAAACAAATTTTTCCAAAATAAGCCCAATCGCACTTTTACGGTGACGGCCATTTGGCCATCAAATTTAATCCAGTCATTTTTCTACGACGACCGTATGATCGTCAAATTTAACCCAATGTTGGCTTTTTCCCTCTTTGGAGTTGATTTATTCCGGAGGCCGTAACTTGGGCATACGATATCAGTTTTTGGCAAACAAGATATCGTCGGAAAGCTGGTTTTCTCATTTTTCCAGTGGTGTGGGTCTCATCACTTCTTTTTTTTGTTGGTGCTTTCTATAGGTAGTTGAAGACAAAGGGGCTATTTTTTAGTCCCAAGCTCATAACTTTTGATCAGTTTCTCCATTTTTTGCAATCTCAACGGCGTTGGAACCATATTTCAGAGCTCTTTAGTTTCATCCATTCCATTTTTCCAGATTTCACTCCAAGTATATTTTATTCAGTTATTTGTGTTTTCACACTCTGGTGGATTACTTGGACATATTTGCTCTTGGAAACATTTTGTTTGCATGGGATGCTTCGTTTTTGGTTGTTCTTCATGTATTTCTAGTATTTCGTCCTTTGAGGGCATTTTGAGTATCATTTGTAAGCTATCTTTTATGTAAACGCACTGAGATAAAGTGTCACACTATTGTACATGTATTTTTGAGGATTTTGCACTTAAGGTTGTGCCATATTTTGTACTCACACTAATATTATAAAGTGCCATGAGGGGTTGTGTAGTTTGCCTTTGTTTTTCCATCACATCTTTGTGTGGTGAGTATCCCTCCATGACGACATTGAATCCATACCATGGGGGGTTGTGTTGTTTGCCTTTGTTTGCCATCACACCTTTGTCCGGTGAGTGTCCCTCCACGACGACCATGGATCCATATGATTCCAACCTTATGTATGTGTGCTTTGTTTTGCACACCACTTTTTCAGTTGCAGGTGCTATCTTGCGCACTTTCAGATGTTTCTTCTCCTTCATGCACTACAGGGTGTTTCACATCATTTCAGTGGATTTGTCAGGCTCTCCTAGTTCAAAATTATGGGGGGGTTATTATATTGTTCATGCTAATTCTTCCTTGGTTTCACCTTGGAAGGAATCTTCCATTCTCAGTTGATCAGTGTTTCAGACTATTGGTTCTTGTGCCATCTGTATCTTCATTCCAGGTATTTGCCTTTGTTTGCCATCTGATTCGAGTAGTGTCATATGGGCACTTATGTAGATTGTTGTCTTCTTGTTCCTGACCATCCTATCTTCAGCAGAGGTTCTTCAACACCATAGCAGTCATCTTTCGATAGTTGTTTGCAACTTCTTCTACTTTCGTGATGTCTCTTCTTGGCTTTCTTCTTCTCTTTCTGGAGTAGAGCTTTTTCCCATGAGGTTTTCTCTATTTCTCCATTTTACAGAGATTTGGTTGTATTTGGGTACCTGATCTGGCCTAGTTGCCGGGACCCATGTTTGCCTTCTTGCATTGTAGTTACCTTTACTTTTTTGCATTTTTTTGTAGCTACACTGTTGCTCATATTAAGGGGGGGTGTTAGAGTAAAGGTCTTAACTTAATTATGTTGATTAAGTTACCTTTATTCCCTTCTTAAGATTTCACGTTAGTTTGCATAAAGTGACATTTAATAATTATATTAATTATTAAATGTTATCCTATTAGGGATTCTATTAGGGTTTTATTAGGGTTTGCATGATCTCTTTTTTATAAGGATTGATCCCATTGTATTTCATATCAATTCATTCTCTCATTCTCTCTGATATATACATTTTTAGTTTTCAGTGAACCCTTGCTTGTTTGTCTCCATCTCTTCTTTTGTGACAGGTTATTTGCATGCAGGTGATCTTTGGGGTTTGTGGTGTTGTATTTTCTCAACTCCTACATTTACTACCTTTATACTCTTCACACAATGGCTCATCTCAAACAATGCCTAAAGGCTTCCTGGTGCACCTTGAAACATGGGACAATATTCTAAAGAAACTCCATCATTGAGGAAAACATGGAACATGGGAAAATTGGTTTCTTCAGACCTGCTACAACACCTTCTAGGGTTTTCCAAACATTCATAACCCCAACCAAGTGATTAATACAGTGGTTCATGCAAATTAAGACTTGTTGTCACTAGGTGCATTCAAGGCAATGAATTCAAAAAAAGGAAATAATACTTATCATATGAATTCTTAGGATTTTTTAGGCCTCCAACAATATATCACCATGATTCTTCACCCTTCCATCAACAAACAGTGCATAGATTAATCACAACAACAAAGAACTTAGGGTTTTTAGGACTATTCTTTACAATTATGCATATATTGTCAAGCCTAAATCCTCCACACATGCAAATTTTGAACTCTCCTCTTGCAAGAATATGGTTGGGAATGGTAAAAAATTTTCCACATATTTTCATTATTTTTGGATGGTGGAAACTTTTCCCATGATTAAATTATTCTCTCTGGAAACCCTAGGTAGGGTTTAGGCTTGCAATCACCAAAAGTGCAATATCTCACACAAAAATTGATGAAATTATACCAAAATAAATGCATTCAAAAGATAGGACCCTTATCCAACTTATCCAATTGGTTTCAAGACTGTACCAACCTACACCAATCCGTATAATGCGAATTACAGTCATTTTTAATAGAAAAACACAAATTTGGATGTGCAAAATTAAGTATTTCTAATTCCAACTTCTCTCCAACCCTTGTGATTGAGGTTACATGGAATATTTAACATGTTATAACCATTGGAAACTGAAAAACCGACCAACTCCTTTGTTAACACTAATGACAACATTTGCAAGTTTTTGACAACGTTTTGCAACATTTGCAACTTTTTACAACATGACACCAAAACATCATAGAATGGACTTAAATGACTCCAAATGGTCTTACATGACCTTATTGACTCCAACCAAACCAAAATACAAATTTTTGTAACATGACAACAATTTTCCTCAAAAGGTGCATCACTTGTATTATCATACATTTGATAATCTCTTTCGATAACCTTTTGATATTCTTGAGGTTCATTCTGTAGATTTTTCTTGTTGAGGATATTGATATTATTGTTTACAAATCTCTTGCATGGAAGGTGTCTTTGTTCGTTGTTTGATCCTATGGCTTGTGGTTTTCACAATTCTAACAAAATATGTATTTACAAAAAATAAATGCAATTTGTTTGACCAAATGTATCAAAGAAATTCAAATGTAAAAAATACAAGAATTTTTGGATGATTCATCTCCAATATTAGTGGTCATGTGGTATGCCATGAAAGTGGGTTGAACATAAAATAGTTTTTTTAAGAAATAACTTCAAAAACATTTTAAAAATCAAACAATAACAAATAATTTCAAGACATTTCCAATTATGTAAATTAAATAGTCTTAGTCAGGGCTTAAATTTGATGACCGTATGGCCTTATTTACTCATTTTGTAAAATACAACTAAAATTTTAAGAAGACTGTATCACTTGAAAGGCAAAATTGTAGTTAAACTATCAAAATTTCTATGTAATTATTCCTACATATGTTTTTTCAATCTACATATATTTTTCTTAAAATAGATAACCTTTAATATTTGAAAGGAAACTTCAAATAAATGGCCGTCACAAAAAAAATTGCTTGACAAGCAGGGTCGACCATCAAATTTAAGCCCTGGACTTAGTATGCAAAATGAGGTTGTAATCACACAACTATAGTTTGGAATAAAATTATCATAAATTATTCAAAAAATAGTATTTTAATGAATTATAATATACAATAGAAAGACAACTTATAGTACTAAAAAGTCTATATTTTTTATGTAAAATTCATAATTGATTATGAACAAAAAAGTTTAAAGATGTGCATAGTAGTCTTTTAAAAAGTGTTGCAAAATAATCCACTAGATTTATCCATAGAGAATGATAGACATGATTTAGAGATAAAATTTAAAAATATTTTTTAATACTTAGTTTTAAAAAATATCCAAAATTTAGGCCAACCTAGTAGACCAATTAAAATTTTATAGTCAAAACATTGCTATCTTCTATCTCAAATAGTAAATTATTGTTAAACAATCCCATAGATTTAATCAAAAAAATGAGACATACAATTAAGTGATAAATTTTAAAATATTTTTCTAATACTTATATTTGAATGACATCCAAAAATAAAACCAACTCACTTGACCAATTAAACTGCCGAAATGTTATTGTCCTCTATTTCAAAATAATAAATTGTGCAAATGAAATAAACATAAAAATAACAAATTTTGTATCTATGTTACATACAATAACCTTCTCTTTTATTTTCACTTTAACTTCAATTTGTATTCCTTCCTTTCTACTATCGTGGCATGTTCTTTATTCTGCAATTTTTCATTCTTTATGGAGCACAAGTTAGGTGCCTCCCTCATGTTGGGAGTACGAGGAGTCTCATATAATGTAAGCCATCTATAGACCCAAAAATAGACCGCCTGATATTGTGGACTATACAATAACCTTTTCTTTAAATATCCACTCCATCTACCAAGTGCAATCCCCCTCTTTACCTTCTCTTGGTTATTACGCAACCCCTCAATGCACTTGATAGTTTCCTAGTATTTTGTTTACTTTTTTTAAAAAAATTTTTTTCCTCTTCTCTCTGATTTGTGACCCCTCTTAGTATTCCGTCTTGTTTCTTTTTTCTGTGCATTAATCCTCCTTTTTCTTTTATTCAAAAATTCCCTCTTGCCTCTCCTTTGACCAACACATCCTATTCCCATTTAGTGTTGCACATAAAAAGAAAATTAAAATTCAAGTGTGGTGTGCCTGTTCATTTTTATGGCTATGCAACTCTTTATCTTTTAAATTTTTTTCACCTTTCATCGTGACTCCTCATATCCCCTTCCTATGTGCTGATTTTTATATTTTTTTATTTTTTTCAATACTAGTATCCTACGTAAGTAATACAACCAAATTGTCAAGAGATGCTGAGCAAACCATAAGTAAAATAAATAATAGAAAATATTGTTGATTGATGTTGATTGCGCCTATACCTTTATGCTCCTGCATCAATGTATATGTAACATAATACATATATCTAATCATATAAATGCACATATACATGAACATATATATACATGTATATATACAAACATGCATTTATAAATAATATTATATATAGCATACATACAAACATATAATCATATATATAAATATTTAGGAAACTTGATTTTGACACTTTAGGTAGTATTCAAAATATAATGTTAAATATATATTATATGTGCGTATGTATATATCTAGAAACATATACATACATACATACAAATTTGTACACATGTCAAATATAAATTATTTCATGTACTTGTATACATGTATGCCAAATATAAATGTCCATAACACATAAATATAAATATTTATTTTTCAACCCTAAATTTATATCAAATTGAAATTCCCTAGATAGCTAAATTTTGAAACCCTAAAATAGAAATCCTACAAGAATATTTTAACCCTAAAATGTATGTTTGTATATGCATATGCATATGTATATGTATTGACGTAGAGGGAAAATCAAAGCACCTTCTTTCCACATATAAATCTGCATTTTCATTTTAAGATACATTACTCTTATCTCATAAAACATTTTTTAATTGCAAGTCATGTTCCTATGGCCATTATATGGCATGACTCCCTCATGGTCTCCATTTCTCCAAGTTGTAGCCCTCTTCCCAATTTTCCCCCTATCGCCTCTGGAGTTGGCTAACTCCTAGAAAAAAATCACCCATGTACATCAAAAAATGCATGAAAAACATACATAAGAACATACATGGATACATACATAACATGACGAGGATTCGTAATGCGGTGCTCGCCAGATGCTTGAAATAGGTGGACGGGATGAAAGGTCAGAGCGATGGTCAAGCAGGAGTTAATAGTGTCGTCAGGTGGGTTTTCCCGCCCGTTGCCAGGCGAAAAAGTGGGTGGGTTAGCTTTGTCGACAAGTTTCTTTTGTCTGGTGTGGGAAAAGTGGAAGGGAATGATGTGGGCCTTTTCTGTTTGGAGAAAGCAAGGTGAAAATACTATTTGTTTTATTTCTTATCTGCACATTGAAAGGGAAAGTTGAAGGGTTGAGTGCACGTGGACAACTTTGAGGAGAATACTGACCAAATAAGATGAAGTGTGGAGTGCACGTGGAGGATTTGGAGGAGAATACCAACCAAATCAAGGTGGGGTAATTTTGTTGCAAGCAGAGGGTTTTACAAGATCTTTTAATTTGAAATTTGGGAAACATAATGTGGAGTATTTTAGTTTCTTGAATATTTTCAAAATCACACATTCCATTGCTGTGTTTAAATTTATGTTGATTGAAAAAAAAGGTGCATAAAATAATTGTGAATGGGAAACGTAGTGCTGGGTTTCAGTTATTTTTTATCTCCTTGTTTAAATGTAGAGGGTTTTACAAGATCTTTTAATTTGAAATTTGGGGAACACAATGTGGATTATTTTAGTTTCTTGAATGTCTTCAAAATCACACATTCCATTGTTTTGTTTAAATTTCGCACCATTGAAAAAAAATTGCAAAAAATAATTCTGAATGGAAACACAGTGTTGGGTTTCAATAAAAAAGCTATACAAAATAATTTTGAATGGGAAACACAGTGCTGGGTTTCAGTTATTTGAATCTCCTTGTTTAAATGTAGAGGGTTTTACAAGATATTTTAATTTGAAATTTGGGAAACACAATGTGGAGTATTTTAGTTTCTTGAATGTCTTCAAAATCACACTTTCCATTATTGTGTTTAAATTTATGTTGATTGAAAAAAAAGTGCATAAAATAATTGTGAATGGGAAATGCAGTGTTGGGTTTCAATTATTTGAATCTCCTTGTTTAAATGTAGAGGGTTTTGCAAGATCTTTTAATTTGAAATTTGGGAAACACAATGTGGAGTATTTCAGTTTCTTGAATGTCTTCAAAATCACACATTCCATTGTTTTGTTTAAATTTCGCAAAATTGAAAAAAAAAAATGCAAAAAATAATTCTGAATGGGAAACACATTGCTGGGTTTCAATAAAAAAACTGTACAAAATAATTCTGAATGGGAAACACAGTGCTGGGTTTCAGTTATTTGAATCTCCTTGTTTAAATGTAGAGGGTTTTACAAGATCTTTTAATTTGAAATTTGGGAAACACAATGTGGAGTATTTTAGTTTCTTGAATGTCTTTCAAAATCACACATTCCATTGTTGTGTTTAAATTTCACACCATTGAAAAAAAAACTGCAAAAATGATATTAAACTACTATCTTATACTACTAATACATAAGAAAAGAGACAAAAGCCATAATTTTTTTCACCAAAATAATAGACCAAGGCCTTAGTACATGAAAAAATCCAATACCCACCTTGGACATCAATGAATTCACATGGACATCATATGGGCTCAATCAATGAGACCCTAAATACAAAATAAAACCGCAAAGACATGTTCGACCCATAACTATCTTATGGATTAAATCCCTAAATATAGTTCTCTATTTTGGAGCCACTAACACATGTGGGACCCATTTTTATGACAAGATTCTCAACTTCTTCTTCTAGTACTTAAGGGAAAATACTTTAAATGAGTCTAAAGTCAAATGTAATATGAAAAATAATGCCAAGGTTACTATTAGAATATAAATAGAAGATACCTCTATAATTATACACTATAGGAATCCAAATTCACATTCTAAGAGTGTTCAAGATGCATGAGATAGAAATATGATTACAATATAAATAGAATCTTAATCCAAGCAATGTATTTGTACAATCCTTATCAAACAATCTCACTTTAATCTCAATTTTAGTAACATCCATATTCACCTATTTATGAATTTTCTCCATCCTTAATTTCATTCTCAATTTCATTCTTGAACCACTTTAGGAATCTATGTTGAAGATTAAAACCATCATTGAGTGATTTCATTTTAGGCCATAGTCTCCTTGATATAATTATTATTCCTTTTAGTAGTTGTTTATATATTCTTAAATCTACGATTATCAATAAACTCAATTGAAGAACCAATGATATCTAGGTATTTTCCTTTTGTATTAGAGGGATGGGAAATGATATCAATAGGGGAAACACTAGATGGATCACCTCAACAATAATATTAGAGGGGGTAGGAATTCTACTAATACTAGCTCTACCTATAGGTCTAATAAGTTTAAAGAAGATAACACTAGGAATAGTGAAGATTTAGTGGGATCATGTGTAGTTTCCTCACCAAGTCTAGACCTCTTGTAATATTTAAAAATATGGGAACTATAGGGAAAAATTTTAGTGATCACATTTTTTTGGTGTTAGATAATCTTTTCCCACATAAAAGAGACTTGATTCTTATAAAATAAGAGCACTTTTTCATTAACAACCACCCTATGGTTGGATTTGAGAAGTAAGGAATTGGATTTATCACAATTATAAAGTTAAATTATAAAAACTTGGTGTAGTGGACCATTTTTTCTTACCTAGAATCTCATTCATGACTTATTTCTCTCTATATAATGAAAGCTACAAAGCAAAGCTAACTAGGTAATTATGCCTTATATTATTTACAAAGGGAAAGTTATTCAACAAAAGATAGATAATTTATACTTCTCATTTAGGGTAAAATATTTAATGAGAAAGAAGTTGAATTCATTTTAAGGACGAGCCTCCTTGAGATATCTTAATTGTCATTTAATGAGCTTCTCAAAGCCTTTTACGAAAGTGTCAATGTTTTCTTTTCTTTCACATTTGCTCGCTTGATGGGTCTTGGCTCTTTTCTTAGACATGCTAGCAACTACAATTTTGAACTCTTTAGAGTCTTAAAATTTCAGATCCCTCACAATAAACTTCTTACTCTTCGAATGTACAATGAAATCTCTATGAACTAATGGATCGTAACTATCTATGTATTATATAAATGGATTTAGCTCACCCTTTTCAAGGATTGCCAAATAGTAAATTTTTTATTGTGTTATTGACAATAATAAGCCTCTATTCATAGTATCTCATCTCCCATGATAATCTTCCAAATTTACTAGTCCATAAACAAGTATAAAATGATGAAATTATTAAGTCTCGTTGGAAAAAGTGAAAGAAGTTGATTCCCAAAGAGGGATCAATAAGGAGATTGATTGATACGTAGTATCCTTTACAAATAAAGAGAAAAATGGTGATATCATTGACCTCCAAGTTGTAGATTGTGATAAATCTAAAGGAGTAACCCAAATAAATATTTTGATAAACTTCAATTATTATCAAGTCATTCAATAATTTTCCCAAGATCACATAATTGCAATTATTCCACAAGTAATTTTATTAGGAAAAGATTTTCCATCATACCAATGCGATTTTTTCCATAAAACAACTCATATTGTCTAAAGAAATAGTTTTTCCACTACCTCCATGGTAGAGATGATCAATTTTTTCCTCATTTATGGAGTGAATTTTCTTATAGCTTTTAATAATTTTTAAGATATTCCAAGAGGGGGAGAAAGGTAATTGAGGTATTTTAAAATACTGAGGGAATCTCCATTCATAATTAAGAGTGAAAACTTGATATTTACATAGAGTAGCATAACAAATATTCTATAAAAATGTGAAAAATAAACTCAACATTATGCTCACAAAAATCACACATATTGGGGATTGTAATGGCTCTATTTTTAAGATTATCAATAATCAATAGTTTACTCTAACAATCAACCTACATTGAATTTATGTAATATATTCGTGTTCAAAATCTTCTTCTCTTCAAACACCTCAACATGTATATCATGTTAAAGGAGATAAGTAGATGCAATAGTACACTTCCATATGGAAGAACCCAACCAAATAGTCTATTTTTTCCTATTAAACTAGACTATATAGAATTATTTAACTTCTCTATAAGGTAGCTAATAACCTCTTGATTGAGATGATTGAGAGGAGTGAATAAATTAATCAACTTTCTACATTAAGTACCATATTTCTAGTAATTAGCCACACACTATCAAAATAAATAAGAAAGACCATTCTTGATAGCTAAACAAGGGATTCAAAAATTACAGAGAGTGTTTCCCAACCAAGAATCATACTGAAATCTAGCCTTCAACCCATTTTTTATATTTCAAATTGGTCTCTTTCTTATGAGTTATTTAATATTTTTTACTTTAATTAATATAAAAAAGACATTATATAAGTTATCCAAATTTGGAAAATAAATAACAAGTAACCTATTGAATTATTTAGCCTCCAATATATTAGTTCAATTGTTATTCTCTTTTGCAAGTCTCCAAATAATTATGAATGGGAAACACAGTGATGGGTTTTAGTAAAAAAACTACACAAAATAATTGTGAATGGGAAACACAGTGTTGGGTTTTAGTTATTTGAGTCTCCTTGTTTAAATGTAGAGGGTTGTCTCATGGTGGGTTGCTTGCTTCTTAAAACCCATGGTTTTGCAATATGGAATGTTACAATATAGTATGACTGTCTTCCAAATCACACATTCCATTATTGTGTTTAAATTTCAGTCGATTGATAAGAAAACTGCACAAAATAATTTTGAATGGGAAACATAGTGTTGGGTTTTAGTTATTTGAATCTCCTTGTTTAAATGTAAACAGTTGTCTTATGGTCAGTTGCTTGCTTCTTAACACCCACGTTTTTTTAACATGGAATGTTACAAAACAATATGAATGTCTTCCAAATCACACATTCCATTGTTGTGTTTAAATTTCGCACCATTGTAAAAAAACTGAACAAAATAATTATGAATGGGAAACACAGTGTTGGGTTTTAATTATTTTAATCTCCTTGTTGAAATTTAAAGGTTTTTCTTATGGTCGGTTGCTTGATTCTTAACACCCATAGTTTTGCAAAGGTGGCAGAATTTTGATCCCAGGTTTTCTTTGACATGGTGCTTCTTGGTGAAGTTGCAGAATGGGAAATCGAGCCAGTACTAGTCATTCAGCCTAATTTCATGTGGCTCGAGGAGGAAAAAATTGACATTGTTTTTGAGCTACATTCGCTTGCATGGAAGGAAAAGTCCAGCTATGCCAAATATTGGAGGGTGATCTCTATCTTAGATAGAGAGGAAGAGCGAGCCAAATTTATTAATTTGCTTAATGAAATGCTTGCAGAGATTTTTTGGGCTCTGTCTCCTCCTGTTGTTTAGCGAACTTGGTTTCTTTATGCAGTTGTCAACAAAAACAGTTTCTTTCGATAGAAACTAAATCTTTACTTTACATGCATGAAATTTTTGTAATTATGAATAGTGACCGAAATCCTAGGGTGTAATGGAAACAATGTCCATTTCTTAATGAATTATTGCAACCTTGGCCGTTTTTAAGGAGGAATGCAAAAAATTATTGGAGAAAAAAAAAGGGGGAGGAAAGAAAGAGAGGAAAAGGGGGGAGAAGGGCATTTTCTATTTTTAGACAATTTTGTTACGCAACCATGGAGCCTTTGAAGCCATATTTTGTATTGAGAAAAAAAGATATAAGATTGAATATTTGAGTTTGTTAATATTTTCTTGATCGCAAATGTCTTTGTGCTTCTGTGATTGTTCTTTAATATGATATTTTCTGAGTCAAATTATGTCGATGTTTTATTTGTTGAATCTATGAATTCTAAAAGAAATCATCTTGAGAAATTAGTCTGTTGTTTATCTTTCCTTGTCTCATGGTTGGTTGCTTGTTTCTTAAATGGTTGTCTCATGGTGGGTTGCTTGCTTCTTAACACCCACATTTTTGCAACATGGAATGTTACAAAATAGTATGAATGTCTTCGAAATCACACATTCCATTGTTGTGTTTAAATTTTAGTTGATTAAAAAAAACCTACACAAAATAATTATGAATGGGAAACACAATGTTGGGTTTCAGTTTTTTGAATCTCCTTGTTTAAATGTCGAGGGTTTTCTCATGGTGGGTTTCTTGCTTCTTAAAAACCATGGTTTTGCAATATGGAATGTTACAATACAGTATGACTATCTTCCAAATCACACATTCCATTGTTGTGTTTAAATTTCAGTCGATTGATAAGAAAACTACACAAAATAATTTTGAATGGGAAACACAGTGCTGGGTTTCAATTATTTCAATCTCCTTGTTATAATGTAGAGGGTTGTCTCATGGTGGGTTACTTGCTTCTTAAAACCCATGGTTTTGCAATATGAAATGTTACAATACAGTATGACTATCTTCCAAATCACACATTCCATTGTTGTGTTTAAATTTTAGTAGATTGATAAGAAAACTGCACAAAATAATTCTAAATGGGAAACACAGTGCTGGGTTTTAGTTATTTCAATCTCCTTGTTTAAATGTAGAGGGTTGTCTCATGGTGGGTTGCTTGCTTCTTAAAACCCATGGTTTTGCAATATGGAATGTTACAATACAGTATGACTATCTTCCAAATCACACATTTCATTGTTGTGTTTAAATTTTAGTTGATTGAAAGAAAAAAACTGCACAAAATAATTGTGAATGGGAAACACAATGCTGGGTTTCTGTTATTTCAATCTCCCTATTTAATTATAAAGGGTCGTCTCATGTTCGGTTGCTTGCTTCCTAACACCCATAGTTTTGCAACATGGAATTTTACAAAATAGTATGAATGTATTCCAAATCACACATTCCATTATTGTGTTTAACTTTCGCATGATTGACAAAACCAATTGGAAAAAATAAATGTGATTTGGAAAACACAGTGTTGGGTTTCAGTTATTTGAATGTCCATGTTTAAATGTGAAGGGTTGTCTCATGGTGGGTTTCTTACTTCTTAAAACCCACGGGTTTGAAACATGGAATGTTACAAAACTATATGGATGTATTCAAAATCACACATTCCATTGTTGTGTTTGAATTTCACATGATTGAAAGAAAAGTGCAGAAAATTATTGTGATTTGGAAAACACAGTGTTGGGTTTTAGTTATTTGAATCTCTATGTTCAAATTTCAAGGGTTGTATCATGGTAGGTTGCTTGATTCTTAACACCTATGGTTTTTCAACATGGAATGTTACAAGACAGTATGAATTTCTTCCAAACCACACATTCCATTGTTGTGTTTGAATTTTGCATGATTGAAAGAAAAGTGTAGAAAATAATTGTGATTCGGAAAACACAGTGTTGGGTTGTTGGACTGTCTGATTTCCAACATGTGTTTGTGTTATATTTTATGCGTAGCTTGATTGAATTTATCACCTTTAATTTTCCTCGGTTGAAGCCAGAATGTCCTATTGGTTTCACATGGGTGAGAGAAATGCAAGTACATTTTATCTATGTTTAATGAATGATTTTTTTCTTTTTCTTCACACAATCCACACTAATCTTAAGTATTCATCCAATGTTGTGATTTACTAGAATGGGGAGAGGTTTGAAATGGAAGAATCTAGACAAATTGTAGGTGCAAGATGTACAAAATGGAGGCTCTCCTTTTTTGTCTTCCGATTTGGAATGGGCTGCTATTTTTCATCAACAAGGATTATGTCCCTAACCTTGTTGTAGCAATTCCTCTTATGAGAATTGATCATTTCATTCATGGTGAAAGGTCTGTTGAAGGTGTAGAAACCAAATTTGTGGACAAGAAAATAAGAGAACCTACCACCTAGTGTCCCATCTACGACAAAACTTATAGAAAAACAATTTTGTATAAGAGGTTTGTATATATCAACATTCATTTCTATGGTCGAATGATATTTTACTCTCTTGGTTGAACATGATGATATGATACCTTTCTTGCAGCTACTGGTGTCAATACGGTCCTAAAGACAAGAGAGACCAACCTCCACCAAATAAGAAATGACATAAGACATTTATACAAATGCGAGGTTGTCAATACCACTTCATGGTAAAGGTTATGGAAGGAAAACCCGATGTTTCCTATATTATCTACAAAGAAATGTTCCATGTAGATAAAAATGGTGAATTTTTCCATGGCATTCATGAAACAAGTGGAGAGAAGCATTCTATGTTTTCCGCTAATCTATCGATGGAGTGAAAAAGCTATATTGAAATCCTTTTGCTCATGGACGTCAGTGTCAATGCAATAATGGATAGACACATCAATGATCCTGTGTTATGTGGCATGATGTCCAAGAGAGATCAATTCCTTACAAGAAAGGATGTAATGAATTCCTGGTGAAAGGTGCATTCTACTCATGCGCAAAAACACAAAGTCGATTCAACAAGTATCCTACTATGGAGTGGACAAGACTTTGACAACTTCTTCTACTTTCAACTGCCCGATGTGAACAATGCGCCTTTTTTATCAAGGTTCAGACTCCATGGATGCTGGATAGGATGGTTAGCTTCTCACACAATTAAGTCATCTCGATGGATTCCACGTTTGCAACTAAAAAATATGAGGTGAGGCCTTACAAACATTGACAAATAGTTCATCATGTTTCAATGATCTTCTTGGCTGTAAACTTCACAATGCTCATGCTAAGTTGTTCTCTCTACAATACCCATTGTATGCTCTCCTCGTTTTTGACGAACAACAAAGTGGTGTGCTGGTTGCATGGTAAGTCTCCTCTCAAAACAAGATTGAGGACATATTTGCATGGCTACATGTATTTCTCGAACGTGGAATAAGATCTAGGCCCGACTAGAGAATCAATTCATTTTTGACCGATGATGCAACTACAGAGATCCAAGCCATACAGTATGTGCATCACTTTCTTCATTTGTGTACCTTTCTCATTTTCTATTCATTTTAATTCCATTTTCTCATGCAGTTAAGCGGTAAACAATATCATTTGTATTGTCTATTAGGGTTGTCTTTCAATGTCATGTGCTTCTACACCTTTGGCATGTCAAAAGGGCTTGGATAAAGAATGTATTTATGTATACAGCCAAGGAAAGGGAAATGGATGTCTTCCGCAGTCTTGGCATAATCATGATGGCAATCAGTGACATCAAAGATTGCATCACTCAGCTATTGAACTATTTCTTTCAGGAGTTCAATGATCAACCTCAATTCTTAGAGTACTTCAAGAAGACTTGGTGTGAAGGAGAAGGTTGAATTGGTGAGTTGACAATTTTTGTCACCTCGCATGATTCACACCATTAAAATTCTTTGATGTCACATCTAATATGTTGTGGCTTACTTGACTATTGGATGTTTTTTTTCATAGCCATGTGGGCGAAAAATTGCAGACTATTCCCACATGCCAACCAAGATAGGAATGCAGCCATTGAGTCGTACCATTGCACACTAAAAAATTGGTTCTTGTGCGATTGGTCAAAAAAATGCAATAGGAGAATGGACTATTTGTATTACACACTTGTGTATAAAATGGAACCATTCTATAGGCAAAAGGAAAAGTTATAGCATTATGGTTTTTTGACAAACAAAAATTATTTAAATATGCGATCTAGTGTGGAGTGGGCCAAGGAAATTCTAGATGATGATTGTATTCCTGATGAAACAGATCCTGGACGGTACTGGGTGAAAATTCAAAGTAGGTCAATGCACTACCTTGTTCATAAATTTGGGGAGCACCTTTTTGTTTGTGATTTCCCTTGGAGTTTGTAGGGGAACACTTGCAAACATGTCATCAAGGTTGATCACTTGATTAAAAGATCATCTGTCGTTGAAGGGGTGGTCCACGGTAAGTGAATTTCAATTCGAATTGTGTTACTTTATTGGAGTCAATTGTGTTTTGCATTTTCTACAGCCTAATAAAAATTTCTTTTGTGTGATCATTTAGACGGGGGAGGTCAACCAATTGATATAAGCATAGATTTGAATGAGACATTGTTAGAGGGGGCCATAGAAGAAAACAATCCTAATGTTCTGACCCCTGTGCAAGCTCCTTCTATGACTCATGTATATGATGAACATGTGGTGACAATGTCTCTTTGGAATGACACTAACGAACTCTTGAAGAAAGTGACGCATACACCGCCACAATATCTACAACAGGTGTAGTCATATGTAGAATGCATGGACAGGTTTATAGAGGACCTACGACAATCAAATGCATTTTTGTTTGAATTCATTCTAGATCCTGATCAAGATGCAACTACCACCATTCGCATGTGTCCATGGTTTAGTGCAACTAGGGATCATCGTTGACGTCCAACCCAATGTACGAAACATTCCACACAACAGCCAGATCACCGAACCCCTTTGGATGACTCCTTTCCATTATCCACGAATAATAGTTTGAATTTGAATGTCAATATGCAATGTAAGACTTCAGGTGCAACTGCTATGGATGTGGCAGAGGATACAACATCTAATATGGGTGAGTATGAGAAAACCCATTTCAATTTCTTTATTGTAATAGGAAATGGTATTGTAGATTCCTTTTTTTCTAGTATGTGCTTGTACCACATCATAAACTTTATGATTTCTTTTATAGATTTTTTTGCTCACTTCAACATTCCAATATCGGGAAAGGAGTCCTCGCTGGTGACTATCTTTCATGAGTGTAAACCCAATGGAAGGTATGGTTCGAATTTAATAAATTTGCTTACATAAGTCCAAATTTTGGTATGACGTTATATAATTTAAGAAGTCTATCTATTGAATCATGTAGGGGAAGCAAACCATTCAATGTTTGGTTGCTGATCTTTAGAAAATACAAAAGATTTCCAATGAAAAAGGATGCATACAAGTTGGTAACTAAGGAAAGTGCATTCAAGGGGGCTGAAATTTTGTTCCTAAAGCATGGGAAAAAAATTGTAAACATGTTTCATATGGTGGTATAGCATGGGAAGTTTTGGAATACAATATTCTATTAAAGCCTCATTTGTTAGATTTTTTTTGTGCATAAACTAAGGGTTTAGTAGATTAGTGTTGGGTTGAGCCTTTGTATTCATAAAAGTAGATGATTCCTAAGTTATGAGAGTTTTCAAAGGACTATTTCAAGGAATTAGGTGTTTTGATGATGATTTAAGACCTGCTCCTTTATAAATTTGGGCTAATTTGAGTACATTTCTAGCGGTACAGTCATGTTTTCAAGCATTCTTTTCAAAACAATAACATCTGAATTTTTGATATGTAAAACTTGGCACAAATGGGTTTATGGAACAACAAATACCTTATGAAAAAAATGCTTCAAACAAGCTCTTCTTCGCTATCATGGACCACAAAATAGGCCTATTTTACAAAAAGAGTGGAATATAGTTTTCCAAGTTACCCTCATGTCAATTGCTTGAAACAAGGGTTTCATGAATAGGCATCTGGGAAAGATAGTCTCTACAAACCAAGTGTGGATTTGGTGGTTTTGAGGGCTATTGAGACTTGTGTTGGAGTTGAGAAGATACAACTTCATAGGAGCCCAGTGACCTCTGCAAGCAAATAATACATGTTACAAGGAGAAGCAAAGAGAAGCAACAAAGAGAATGCTCAAGAATGTGGAGCAATGTATTCACCCAAAATATAAAATGAATAATGATACAAAAGATATTTTTCAACCACATATAGGTGAAAACCCTAAAAAGGAAAACCCTAGGCTTGCACAATAATAATTAATAAAGTAATTAATTACTATGCACCTAATGTTAGCTTAAGTGAAAAATAGGTAAAAGGGAACTTTAAGTAATTAAACAAATATTGTTTAATTAATAAAGTAAATAACGAATTACTCTAACACCCCCCCTTAATCTAGACTTAGGGAGAAGCTAAAACCTAGAAGAAGCTACTGAAAGCAAAAGCAATGGGTCCCGACAACAAGGCCAGATCAGGTACCCAAGTACAAAGAAATCTCTATCAAATGGAGAAAAGGAGATAACCTAGTGGGAAAAACTCCTCTCCAAAAAGAGAAAAGAACATGCTAAAAGAAACATGAAGGAAGGAAGGCCTTATAAAGACCCCCCAATGACAACTTCCTTCACCCCAAGCATAGAGCGCAACTGAAGATAGCACGAAGATGCAAAAGGTTTCATGAAGATGTCTGCAACTGGCTCGATAGTGGGAATATACTCCAAGATGAGAGAACCATCCTGAATCAATTATCTGATGAAATGCATATGAAGCTCAATGTGCTTCATCCGCTGATGCTCCACTGGGTTGCAAGAAATGTGTATAGCACTCTGATTGTCACACCAAAGAATAGTGGGACTATCAAGAGGAAAACCAAACTTAGTCATCAACTGACGAAGCCATAAAATCTCCTGTCTAGTGAGCACAACAGCTCGGTACTCAGCCTCTGTAGATGATAATGCATGAGCAGTCTATTTCTTGCATGACCATGTGATAGGACCAGAGCCAAGACAAAAAAAAAATCCAGAAGTAAACTTTTGATCATTGACATCACCAGCCCAATCTGAGTCAGTGTAGCCAACAATGTGAGGATCCCCTAATGTGTAGTGAATGCCATATGAAGTGGTGCCCTGAATGTACCTCAAAATACGCTTAGCAGCTTGCCAATGACTCTCATGAGGATCATGGGAGAATTGAGAGACAAGGCCAACCACAAAGGAAAGATCAAGATGAGTGTGAGTCAGGTACAACAAACTGCCAACCAACTGCTTGTAAAGTGTAGAATCTACTGAAGGAGTGGGGCAAGTAGTAGTCAAAACAACCCCTAACTGAAAAGGTGTGGGGGAATGCTTGCAATCAAGCATTCCAAAGTGTTGAAGCATATCAAGAGAATACTTCTACTGGTAAATGGAGATCCCCTCTAAAGACTGAATCACCTGAAGACCAAGAAAATAGTGCAGAAGGCCAAGATTTGTCATCTCAAACTGCTCCATCAAAGCTAGCTGAGCATATTGAATCATAGAGGATGAGCTACCTGTGATGAGAAGATCATCAACATATAGTACAAGAATCAAGATCTCACCCTCAAGATGCCGAATATAGAGTGTGGGATCAGAATGACAACATGTGAAACCAGTGGAGAGTAAAAAAGAGTTTATCTTCTCATACCAAGCTCGAGGGGCCTGTTTGAGACCATATAATGAACACTGAAGTCTATAAACCAAAGAAGCATCATGCATAAATCCTTGAGGATTCTCCATATAGATCTCCTCTTATAGGTCACCATGCAAGAAGGCACACTTCACATCCATCTGAAAAATGGGCCATCCCCTAGAAGTTGCAAGTGATAGCACAAAATGAAAAGAATTCATCTTGGCAACAGGGGAAAATATCTCAGAGTAATCAATACCCTCAACCTATGAGAAACCCTTCACAACAAGATGTGCTTTGTACTTATCAATAGAACCATCAACAACATACTTGGTGCAATACAACCATCGGCACTGAACCATCTTTCTGCCCTTAGGAAGAGGACAAAGATCCCATGTACTATTCCTCATCAAAGAAGAATACTCCTCCTTCATAGCACTATCCCACTCAAGGTGACCTGTTGCCTTTGAAAATCTCCGAGGATCCTTTGAAAGAGCATGAATCAAAAGACTAGAACCCACAGTATGAGAACGGGTGCGATGAGTGTCTGAAGGATCACCGGTCATAGATCCTACTACCTCAATAGTAAAGTGAGCCCATTTGGGCCTCTGAGGTGGAGCAAGTGGAGGTGGAGATGGGGGATCATCAATATCCTCATCAGAATGATCCTCAAAATAATCTTGAAGAGCTGCAGTGGGTGGAGTAGGTAGTGAAGTAGATACTGGAGACAGGGTATCAACTAGAGGAAGGCGCTCATCAAACTGAACATCCCATCGAAATAGAACCTCTCTGGAATTAGGATCAAACAACCTATATGCCTTAACATCCTCACAGTAGTCGACAAAAATGAGGGTCGACTCTTCCACTCCATGGCTCTCCTCTGAGCATCAGGAATAAATGCCCATGCCTCACTACCAAATACTCGAAATGATGAAATATCAGGCTTGTCATGAGACCAAGCCTCCTCAGGAGTCATATGTCGAATCGCCTTGTGAGGCATTCGATTCTGAATATAGTTGGCACATTTGACTACCTCAGCCCAAAAAGATGAATCTATGGACCTAGACTGAATCATACAATTAGCCATCTCCCATAAATTCATGTTCTTTCTCTCAGTGACACCATTTTGCTGAGGGGTGTAGGGAACAAAAAATTGATGCTGCAAACCATGCTCAATGCAAAAATCTCTGAAAGCCTGATTCACATACTCCCCCCCATTATTTGTACATATCTACCAAATATAAAGGCCAGACTGCTTATCTAGAAATGTCATGAAGACTCGAAAGGAATCAAAGACATCATACTTGTACTTAAGAAAGTACACCTATGTGCATCTGGAGGTCATCAATGAATGTGAGTACATACTTGGCCCCTAAAAAATGAGTGGTAATTGACATGAGGTCACTATGAATCAGCTCCAAAGGTGCCAAAGCACAAGTGGCACTTCCCTTCAGAAAGGGATCCCTGTGATGCTTGCCAAGCACACAACCATGACAAACACCGTCAGTGCAGGAAATCTATGGAAGACCAAGAACAAGTGCCTATGTACTTATCTACTAAAGATATCTATAATTGACATGGCCCAAACACTCATGCCAAAGCTTACTCACTAAATCTGCATGTTCTATAAGAGATGAACTTGTACCCTCAGAAGGCTCAAATCCATCAAATCTGTAAAGACAAGATACAGTATCAACACTCCCAATAGCCACAACCAAATCAGAGTTATGGAGGTCCCGAATAACCACATCATGTGGTGAGAACTCAATTGTCTTATTGGAGCCAGTGTGGAAAATTTGATAAATGGACAAGAGGTTCGTCAAGATGTCAGGAACAACTAGAACATCCTATAGAGTGCCCCCATCCAAAGGGACAGAACCAGAACCCAAGATGGAAAGATGTTAAGAGTCACCCACTGCAATCTGTGAAGTACCACAAGAGGCAAGAGAAGTAACAAACTGCTGAGTGTGAGTCATATGGTGAGAAGCACCAGAGTCTAAAATACAAGTGGACCCATTGGTCGATGCTCTAGCAGTGAGAGCATGGCCTTTCCCTATGGAAGAAGAAGAAGACTAAGGTGAGGAGATGTGTTGCTGCTGCTTGGCTTTCTCTAAAGCCTCTAATCATTTCCAACACCTAGAAACTGGATGGCCTTGCTTTCCACAGAAACTGCAAATGTCTCCTGATTTCTCCTTAGTCTTGGAGGAAGACTCACCAGACTTCGAAAATTTCCCATGTTTTGGATTAAATGGTTGTTTAGAATCAAACTTAGGAGAAGGTTTGGAGGAATGCTCACTGCCTGCAAAATCTTTCTTGGGCCTTGGTTTCTGCTTTTGTTTCCCCTTAGGTGACTGAGCAACCATTGCTTTGTTCTTTGATCCTGAGAGCATATCCATCTGAGAAAGGTGAGACTACTCCCAAGACAAATGCTCACAAAAAAAATCAAAGGTAGGCATGGTAAAACTGGCACCCAGACCATCCATGGTGGAATAGAAGGAAGAAGCAAATATCTGAAATGGACCACAAAGCTTCAAAAGAATCAAGTAAATGCACTCTGTGTCTGACTTATTCGTGCCACAACCTTGTAAAATAGTGCGGATAGTTTTGAACTTGTTCAAAAAATCCTCAATAGTGGGAAATGATTTAGGTAATAGTGAAGTTAGCTCTGCCTCAATCTGTAATTCTCAGAACTCATTAATGGCCCCAAAAAGTGTCTCAAAATTCAACCACATGGCTCGAGGAGTGAACAAAGCATCAAGGTGAAACAAAAGACTATCTGAAACATGTATGCATAGCAAACCCATAGTTTCATCCATCTTGTTCCTGTGCTGCATAATCTCAAAAGGACGTTGCAATTGAGGCTAAACCTCATCTAAACAAGACCACAACCCTTGTGACCTAAGTAGCCTCATCATGCAAGACTTCCAAGTGTGATAGTTATGTGATGTGAGTAACTCAACTGAAGAGTCTGCCATGAAACCCTGCACCTATACCTGCTTGTGTTTTTTATTATTATGTGATCTTTCAGAATAGACAGAAGATGCTGAAGGGTTTGATTTTTTTGAGAGTTTTGGTGTTCTAGTTTTCTGATATAAATGACAAAAAGCATGAAAAACACCCCCACAAGAGATAAACCCAAACCCTAGTACAAACTGAGAAAGAGGAAGCAATGCATAAGCAAAAAATACTTCAAAAAAAATTCTCATGTACCTAGTGAAAATTATGATAAAATAAATCACATATCTGAATAGAGCATGTTGAGAGCTTTCCAATTCCTATTCAAGTTTGAAAAATGGAGTCTGTTTGCACCTTTTACGACCCTGGAAGTGAAGAAAGAAGAGCTCACTTTGACTGAAAACATAATATCCATACTGGTAAAATTTTGAAAAAATTCTTGCACCATCAGATCGGTACCGAAACTAGCTTTCCAATGCCTGTTTCCATTTGAAAAATGGAGCAAAAATGCCCGAGTTATGCCCATTTGAATGAAAGTAGCATAAAATGCCCTATCATACCCCCTTTAGCACCCTTGAGCTAAAAAAAATAGCCCCTCGTCACCTGGGTGGACCAGGGTGCTGGAGCTGCGGTGAAGCCCTCGGTCACCATGTGATCACCCATGGGGCTAGGAGAGTCGATAGGAGGTCCGCGGGCTCGGCGGGGTGCGAAGCGAGGTCAGCGGAGCTCAGCAGACGGAGGGCAGCGCGACAGACAAGGGTGGCGCGATGGTGGCCGAGCGGTGCGGGTGGCGCGATGGTGGCCTTCGGGGTGGTGTGTCGACAATGCGGCCAATGTATGCGCGTAGCGCAAAGAAAACCAAAAACCTTAGTTTTTTAAAAAAAAATTTATTTTTTTTTTGCGATTTTTGTTGTGGACGACCTGTCCTGGGGCCGTACGGCCAAAACCCTAAACAAATTTTGCTTCCCTGGTCGATTGTAACCAAAATTGATGAATTGACAGTCAATTTAGAGGTTTTTGGGCCCTATAAATCCAATGGCATTGTTCATTTGGGCTCAAAGTGAACCCAAAAATAGGAGTATGCTGAATCCACAAAGAAAACCTTAGAACCCTAGATCTGCTTCCAATGCAAAAAATCAAAACAAGAACAAGCACTTGCAGATCTGAAGCTCTGATACCATGTTGGAGTTGAGAAGATACAGCTTCATAGGAGCTCAGTGACCTCTGCAAACAAATAATACCTGTTACAAGGAGAAGCAAAGAGAAGCAACAAAGAGAATGCTCAAGAATGTGGAGCAATGTATTCACCCAAAATGTAGAATGAATAATGATACAAACGATAGTTTTCAACCACATATAGGTGAAAACCCTAAAAAGGAAAACCGTAGGCTTGCACAATAATAATTAATAAAGTAATTAATTACTATGCACCTAATGTTAGCTTAAGTGAAAAAGAGGTAAAAGGGAATTTTAAGTAATTAAACAAATATTGTTTAATTAATAAAGTAAATAACCAATTTCTCTAACAACCCGCCCCATTGGTTTCTTGGGCTAGTTGTATGATTTGAGTGGTGTGTTTGCTTAAATTTGGCATAATTGGCCTTGTCGACAACGTTATTTCTTGTTTTTGTGCAAGTTGTTCCAAAAGAGCCATATGTAGGTTTCAAGTATGTTGAGGGGGACTAAAATGGGTCTCTACAATGATGATTATTTGCAGGGGTTGTTAAGAGCTTCAGATAGTTAAGTTGAAAAATTTGAGTGTGTTTTCCATCGTACAATTGTTATGTGCATTTTATGTTTGGAACATATGAAGACATATTAAAATGAAATGTTTTGTGAAAGAAAGGGTTTCCACAAAACAAGATGGTGAACTTTGAGACCTTGTTTTGTTACAGTCTGCAAAAAATAAAAATGTTACGAATAACCTACTATGTTTTCCATCCGACAACTGTGATTATTTGCAAGGGTTGTTAAGAGTTTCAGATAGTTAAGTTGACAAATTTGAGTGTGTTTTCCATCGTGCAACTGTTATGTGCATTTTGTGTTTGGAACATATGAAGACGTATTAAAATGAAAAGTTTTGTGAAAGAAAGGGTTCCCACAAAACAAGAAGGTGAACTTCGAGACCTTGTTTTGTTACAGTCTACAGAAAATAAAAATGCCAGGAACAATCCACTGTGTTTTTCATCCTACAACTATGATTATTTGGAGGGGTTGTTAAGAGTTTCAGATAGTTAAGTTGAAAAATTTGAGTGTGTTTTCTATCATGCAACTACTATGTGTATTTTTTGTTTGGAACATATGAAGACATATTAAAATGGAATGTTTTGTGAAAGAAAGGGTTGCCACAAAACAAGAAGGTGAACTTTGAGACCTTGTTTTGTTACAGTTTACAGAAAATAAAAATGTCAGACACAACCCACTATGTTTTCCATCTTGCAATTGTGATGTGCATTTTGTGTTCATAACAGAAATATATTTTCTACAATTCATTAGTTCAACTCATGTGATTGCAACAAATAGAATGCTAAAATTATTTTCCATTTTGGAAAAGACACTGTCCATACACAGTTACTTAGTTATGAAAAGTTTTCTTTCACTTTCAATATTTTTTAGTAACTTCTTCGTGTGTTTCTAATTAGATAATGTTGTTGTATGTGCTGAAATTTTTGTTCTCTTTCCTTTTAGGCATTGTTCTTCCCATTGTTCGACTCGTGTGTTGCCATATTCCCATTGGAGATACTGCACGTGCTACCTCATTTATTTCAAAACAATAGGTACAATATCTTTACTACATATATTATCTATATCTTCCACTTTGCTTATTTTTTCACTGTTTCCATTGCATTGACAATGTCTTTCTAATTAGAGAATGCAAGTCTACCTTCTAAAAAAGTTGTTTTGTCTTTCATTTTAGGAATTTTACAACCTACTGCTGTAGTTCTATAGAAGATGTCCCACAATTCTCGAGCATGGGTGGCTAGTTGGTTGACCAAATATCACCCGTATCTGCCATGCAATATTCTTGCTCGAATTGAAGAACTCAGCCTCTAGTATAGGTTGCGGGAAAAGATGTTAAGGAGAATTAAAAAAAAGGGCCAAATCGCACAGATTTGCACTATGATAATTATGCTCACTTCTTCAACAACATCTTTGGTGTATGGGCACATATGGGCATGGACATTCAATATTACAATCTACAAATTATAGAGATTGTCAATTTATGTGATTGGCCAATGTCTGTTTACTGAGAAATTCGAGACCTTTTCCTAGCTGGATGCATTTGGAAGGTGTGCATTAGACCAACAGTTATCATATGCAAGCACAATCTTATGGATCAGCTACGCATGAGGTTTATGAGATTCCTCAAGGGGGAATCTTTAATTAGTAATCACAAAGTTCTTGTGGAGGAATGGTTGTTGGCCATGTTCAAATTCAACCACATTGTCAGGTTTGAGAGCCACTGTGTCAGGCCATCCTTCAGGTTGCTGCATGAGAATTATGGGGTACCAACATTGTATGCTATCAATTCCACTTGACAATTAGAGTGCGACAAATGCTTCTAGATGCTGAGAACACAAAGATTATACCTGTTCGTAAATGGTTGACATAGTCCTTAGTGTTACTAGTATTAAATGTGCATTGTAATTTTCTTCAGATTGTATAATATTGACTCAAAATATTTTTACATTTCATTGTGTGATGCACATTGTTCTCATAAAATTTGACGGTGAACTTAAATACACTGTTTTGTTACAATCTGTGTTTTCCATTCTGCAAATTTTCTTGTGCATCTTCTCTTGGAAATGTATAAGGATATTGAAATGGAATTTCAAAATCTGTAAATGTCTCTGTACATTCATGACTTGATGAGTTTTGTTTGTGGAATATCAGTGCTTGTTGTGCAATTTTGTTTTGCAGAGGTTTTTGGGCATAGGTGACTCCATTCCAAGATAGGCATTAGTAAATTTATGAGTATTTGGAGACCATTAATTGACTGTCCTTTCATGACATAGTTCTCAAAAGGCATAGATGGAATAGTATGTGGAGTGTTGGAATTTCCTTCCTTGAAAGGCTAAAAAGACATTGAAGATTCATTCAAACAGAGTATTTTACATGCCATGGAACTAATTTAAAAGTGTAAGAGAGTCTTTTGTTGTTGTTTGACAAATTGAATGATTAAAGGAAACCTAATTAGGCCGATTAAGGACAATCTATTTTGAAAGTTCACATATGGAGATGTTTAAGTCGGGGATTGGTTTCTATTAGTCATTTGTTCTTGGCTGAAAGGTGGAGTTTTCCAGTTTAGTCATCTGAATTTTTTGCAATAACATAGCAAGTTGAGTTGTTTGACCCCTGCAATACATTGTCTTCGAACAAGATTTGGAAAGTTTGGGACAACCCACTATGTTTTCCATCCTACAATAGTTATGTAAAATTTGTGTTCGAAACATATGAACAAATAGTGAACAAAACTGTTTTTCTTAAAGTAAGGGGTTCCATAAAACAAGAAAGTGAAGTTGAAAACATTATTTTGTTATAGTCCAGAAAAAATAAGAAGTGAGCTACAACCCATTGTGTTTTCCATGATGCTACTGTTATGTAAATTTTCTGTTGGAAACATATGAGCAGATATTGAAAAAGAGTGTTTTGCTCAAAGTAGGGGTTGTCAAAAAACAACAATGTGAACTTCAAAACATTCATTTCTCACAACCTGCATAAAATAATAAGTGAGCCATAGCCCATTGTGTTTTTCATGATGCAACTGTTATGTGAATAATGTGTTGGAACATATGGGCAGATATTGAAGAAGAGTGTTTTGCTGAAAGTAAGGGTTATTAAAAATT
Source organism: Sequoiadendron giganteum (assembly GCA_007115665.2). Classification (NCBI taxonomy): domain Eukaryota; kingdom Viridiplantae; phylum Streptophyta; class Pinopsida; order Cupressales; family Cupressaceae; genus Sequoiadendron; species Sequoiadendron giganteum. Next base: position 4,386,271 of record CM021108.1, read on the forward strand.
ATGAAGCTCAACTTCAATACATTGTCTTCTTACTGTGTGCATAACACTGACTGTTGTCTTTGAACAAGATTTTCAAAGTCTAGGACAACCCAATGTGTTTTCCATACTACAACAATTAAGTAAAATTTGTGTTGGAAACATATGAACAAATAGTGAACAAGACTGTTTTTCTTAAAGTAAGGGGTGTCATAAAACAAGAAAGTGAAGTTGAAAACATTATTTTGTTATAGTCCAGAAAAAATAAGTGAGCCACAACCCACTGTGTTTCCATGATGCTACTATTATGTAAATTTTCTGTTGGAAATATATGAGTGGATATTGAAAAAGAGTGTTTTTCTCAAAGTAAGGGTTGTTAAAAAACAACAACGTTAACTTCAAAAAATTCATTTCTCATAGCCTACATAAAATAATAAGTGAGCCACAACCCATTATGTTTTCCATGATGCAACTGTTATGTGAATAATGTGTTGGAACATATGGGTAGATATTGAAGAAGAGTGTTTTGCTGAAAGTAAGGGTTGTTAAAAATTATGAAGCTCAACTTCAATACATTGTCTTCTTACTGTGTGCATAATGCTAACTGGTGTCTTTGAACAAGATTTGCAAAGTCTAGGACAACCCAGTGTGTTTTCCATACTGCAACAGTTAAGTAAAATTTGTGTTGGAAACATATGAACAAATAGTGAACAAGACTATTTTTCTTAAAGTAAGGGGTGTCATAAAACAAGAAAGTGAAGTTGAAAACATTATTTTGTTACAGTTCAAAAAAAATAAGAAGTGATCCACAACCCATTGTGTTTTTCATGATGCTACTGTTATGTAAATTTTCTATTGGAAACATATGAGCAAATATTGAAAAAATGTGTTTCTCTCAAAGTAAGGGTTGTTAAAAACCAACAACGTGAACTTCAAAACATTCATTTATCACAACCTGCACAAAATAATAAGTGAGCCACAACCCACCATATTTTCCATGATGCAACTATTATGTGAATAATGTGTTGGAAACATATGGGCAAATATTGAAGAAGAGTGTTTTGCTAAAAGTAAGGGTTGTTAAAAATTATGAAGCTCAACTTCAATACATTGTCTTCTTACTGTGTGCATAAAAATAACTGCTGTCTTTGAATAAGATTTGCAAAGTCTAGGACAACCCAATGTGTTTTCCATCCTACAATAGTTATGTATATGCACTATTATATAGGAACCAATTCAAGTTATATGGAGAAAATACTCCAAGATAAATATTTTTTTAGAAGTAAATTACCCTCCTTAAATGGAGAAGAGATTTGAAAAACTAAGTTTGAAGAGGATAAACAACTCATAGAGAGTGGTGTTTTAGAATATTGAGATTAAAACCTTACTTTAAAGGTTTTCTAAAAGGATGAATATGGTTTTCTAATCGACCAATATCTTCTTTGCTTTGTCATTGGCATTTGGGTAAGGGTACACCATGAAAATGAATACTTTAGCAATCACATTGTTGTCATTACCATATGGTTGAAGGTACATAATGAGAATCAAGGGTGCATTACTTAATTGATATATTTTGATGGGCCTATTGTAATCACCTTTGCAATTGTTGACATTAGTCTGATTTTCATCATTCTTTTCTTGAGGCATTTCACTTGTTCATTCGGAAGTTGATTTGATCTTGTGAGTGACTCATGGATAGTCCTTATTTTTATGTTTCCGGGATTGAGACCCAACATATTTTTTAGGTAGTTATATATAATATGCATTACAAATGGTGCATTTCAAATATTAGTATATCATTCTATCCACTTGTATGGATTATCACAATCCAAAACTAGATTAGCGACACTTGATGGGTTTCAAATCCCATACCTCATGGATTATTTTTTAAATTTTTTCTCAAATTTCTTGATAAATGGTGACATCAATTGTTTCCATACCAACCACTTTGGCATTAAAAACCAAATGTAAATTGTAAGCTCTAGAGAAATTTAGTTATCAAGCATGTTTGATGATTTTTAACATGAATGAACATAAAGACCATAACCAGATCATAAGGACTAAGAACATTATAGAAAACCAAAAGCTAAAATATTTACAAGATAACATGATCTTACAACAACTTTAAAACTGAATTAAATATGATAAATAAATGAACATGAGGACCAAAACACTTCAGTGATACTGAATGCCTTCAACAACATGCATAAATAGTGTTATGTGTTTTTTAATAGAAATAGAACTGTCTTCATAACTATTTGAACTCATATAATTGTATTTACATATAGTCACAATTTTAGGTCCTTATCACAATATGCAAGATGACTGAACATGAAACAATATGTAGTGTACTAGAGTTGAAAAACACCTGTATGCCAAGTCAAGTGATTGTCAAAGAACTAAAATGAAGAGACCATCAACTGAATTACCAAACCAATACTACTGACTTTTTAACCAATCAAGAACATATTATTATCTTATTGCTTTGAAATTAATGGAAACACATGCCAAAGGGGACAGCACAAGAGTTATGTAAAATTTGTATTCAAAACATATGAAAAGATAGTGAACAAGACTATTTTTCTTAAAGTCTGATATGAAATGGATAAAAAATATGTGTTCCAATCACATGAAATTAGTATATATGCTCAACATAATTGTACAATAATTAAAGAAGCCCATGAAAAGTCTCATATGAAATGTATAACACCATAGTGTTGAAACATATGCAAATGGTGTATCTCTACACCATAATTGTTCAATATTCAAATAATGAAACCCACAGAGTAGAATCAGTATTCAGAGCCTGTCTCATCAATTCCTACGTTGCCTATTCCTTGCAATCGAGTTCAGGTCTGTGTAAAATATGAAACATTTCTTAGGGTCCTTGTGTATTTCGGGAGGGGTAATTCTAGATCCACGAACCCTCATAGATGATGAATGTGAAACAAAAATTTCTTCGTATTCTGTGCTTTGTTTGTGTCAAGTTTAACACCTTCACCCTATAGCAAAAAATTAATGATAATTAATGTATGCATGGAAACAATATATATAGTATGATATATATACATCAACATATCATTTATGTGTACCTCTGGAACAAAATGCTTCATATCGGTGAGCTGCCATATGAAAAAGCCACCCACGCACTCTCCGATGGTCTCTACGCTAGGCATGGGAAAAGGCACGTAGCATTGACCACCAATGGCCTCAACAATGCTAACTCGCACAATTTTTTGGGTGCTTCAAGCAGTGGGTGTGAGCGTTTCTGGCGACAACATGTACAATGCCTTTGGAAACCCATTTATGTGGCCTCCAAAGGTCAACGTGATCATTGACCTTAAAAGTTATGCCGTTGAACTCTATCATTTGTTCATCCACTGGATTTTCCTACAATGGAAACGTCATTGATGTGAAGCAAAATTGAAGGTACATTAAAATATTCCTAAATAAATAAAAACAGAGCATGGAAGTGTGTTGGGTCTCATACCGATATAGATGGCACACTGCACCTCTCCCCGTCCCCATTTCCATCTTTATTTCCATCTCCCCCTTGCAGGTCAACGCTCTCCTCCTCGGGTCCATTCTTATTACCCTCTCCCACTTGCAAGCCACTGCTCTCCCCATCCCCATGTCCATCTTTGTTACCCAGTTCCACATTCAAGCCAGTGTTCTCCCCATCCTGATGACCATTTGTGTTACCCTATCCCACTTTGTGGCCAGTGCTCTCCCCATCCGCATGTCTATCAGGGGGATAAGCGGGTTATTTTGGTTCCCCTCCCAACACAGCTCAACTATGCTTTGGTGCCTCAAGAATAGGAAGGTGGTGATGATAAAACCTCTGCATGTTGAACACTCTTCAATCATAATACTTTATGGTCCATTATTCTACAATACAATAATATATATATATATCTACCATTCACTGTTTCTCTTCTGTATTCAGCAACAACCTGCACAACAAATTTAGAAAAGAAAATCGCTTAATATATTTGATATTCAAACAAATTGAATGCACAACATATACACATAGCCAAACGATGCAATATTTCAGTTTTTATATCTACCTTCCCGTCCACCACATCACCTCGTGCTTCATTGGAACCCTCTCCATCCTTAGGGTCTCCCTCTACATGCTTTTACTTCTGGTCATGGACTATGGAAAGTGTGATCATCTCCCTAATTATTTTCCCGAATCAAAGGAACGATATGCCAAAATTAGAATATTTGTAATAGACATGATATTTTCAAACTAAAATTAAAAAGCATTCTAATTGACGCATAGGAAGGGAAGGGAAATTGCAAGTTCACAATCAATTACTGAACACGTCATTTCCTTAGGGTTGACCATTTTAATAAATCGAGGGGACTTCCTCCATACCTTGGTTGCTACCTCCTAAATAAAACATTCCCACTTTCCAATCAACGTCATAATGACTTATGAGAGATTAAAATTATACATTTGATTGCATCTTGTAATTACCAGATCTTACCTGCACGTTTCGTGAATGCAACTGCCCTGAAGAAGATGCACTACTACACAACCTTTCAGGTGTGTTGTCCACGTCAATGACATTCTTCACTGTAGGAACCAATTTCCATTTTACAGCACACATCCTTGGTTTCTTGTAAACTATAAAAATTTTGCAAGTGTTATGGACAGTTAAAGTTCCAAAATTTATTGCACCATTTTGTAGTAATCAAGAATATATTTTTTCTATGAAAAGAAGAATTTGAAACACACAACCCACACTATTGTAAAATGCTATACAAGTAAATCACTATGTTTTACAACATGCAATTATTTTTTCCAATTATTATTGTTAATCACATGAAGATACTGAATTGCAATTTATACCATAACTAACAATTGTAATTTTTGGAGGTGCCATTTTTACATCCATACAGTGTAAATAAGAAAATATTTTCAAGACACTCAAACTATTATCCAAATTTTCAGGTTGGAAAACACAGGATGTTATAAACCATGAAACCCAAAAGCTATTCTAAAACCCTTTACAAGAAACAACCCTATTGGTTACTCCCCCTGCCTCAATTAGGTTAACACAATTTTCCCTTGCTTCTCTATTCTTCTTCAAAGACAACACTTTTTTTTATGCAGACTATAACAAAACACTATATTGAAGTTCACATTCATATTTTATAACAACCCATCACATGCACCAAACATTCCATTTGAATATCGTAATACGTTCCGAAGAGAAGATGCACAAATTTTTTTGCACGATGGAAAACACACTAGGTTGTCCCACACTTTTCAAATCTTGTTCAATCACAACACTTAGTGTTATGCACACGATAAGAAAATAATTTATTCAAGGTCACTTTCATATTTTATAACTACCCTTGCTTGCAACAAAAGTTGCACCAAAAAAAAAAAAAGTTGCAGTATGGAAAACCTAGAGGATTGTCTGTTGCTTCTCAAAAGCTTAAATAATTATGGCTATTTAAAAGCTTTAGGATCATTTAGGTTATATATGATGGGAGCAAGCTAACTCTTGGACAAAATTCACATATGTATATAACATAGGATATGCCAGTTTCAGGCATTTGGTAGGCCCCGCACTACGACGTCTTGTCATGTTATGTATGTATCCATGTATGTTTTTCATGCATTTTTCAATGTGCATAGGTGAATTTTGTCTAGGAGTTAGTTGAAATGTAGGTTTGATAATGTTTTTATTTGTCGAGGGTTTTGAAATTTTTGTTTTGTTTCCTCCTCATAGGCTGGTTTTTGAATTTTTCCATTTCCAAATGAAATAAGTGACAACCCATTGTAGAAATATGAGTGAAATTACTAAATAATGTTTCTAGAAAGCATAATCTATGGGTTCTGCAATGAAATGCTATATTTTGAAAATCATGTAAAACCCAAAATGTCGCCATTGTTCGCATTGTTATTCAGAATGGATAAAAAGGCATAAAATGTGGCATTCGAAATCATAATTCAGAAATAGCAAAAAGCCCACATGACATCCCATTTTTGCTGTCATTTTATACATTGTTGTTTTGGAAATCACATTGTCTCCTAAAACTTGGACTATTGTAAAACCCATTGTTTCAAGTGTCTGGTGGGCCCCGCACTATGATGTTTCGTAATGTTATGTATGTATCCATGTATATTCTTATGTATGTTTTTCATGCATTTTTCAATGTGCATAGGTGAATTTTGTCTAGGAGTTTGAAACCAGCATATGCTGTCATATACATATGTGAATTTATGCCTGAAACCGACATATCCAATGTTATATACATATGTGAATTTTGTCTAGGAGTTAGCTTGCTCCCTCCTTAACTCTTGGACAAAATTCACATATGTATATAGCATAGGATATGCCACCCATACCACATGGAGAAAAGAGTCACGAGAGAAGAGGTGGGACCAGCGAGGGAAAAGGTTGTTGGACAGGAAGGAAAGACTTGAGGGCCAGACGTCTCATCTCGTGTGCCGTTTGTTGTCCCGTCATCGGGAAATCATGTCAGTGCCAGTGGGTTTTCAAATTAATTATTCGGCGTGGATGGAAAAAAATCCAAAAATGTGGCATTCAAAACCATTATTAGCAAATATCAAAAATCCCACATGAGGTCCCATTTTCTCCAGTTTTGGACAGTGACATTTTGGTGGATAGCAAGGGCAAGAGTTGCAGGCATGTAGAGCTACTTCAAGTATGTATATCCACTCTATGTATGTGCCATTTTTCCATTCTTCCATGAACACTAAATAAATGAATGACCATTCATTGCGGGGTTTTTATTTTATGATTTTCTGTTGAGGATTTTTTAATTTTGTTTCCTCTCGTTTACTGGTTTTGAAAATTTGCGATTGCCAAATGAAATAGATGAAAACCCATCGTGGAAATATGAGTGAAATAACTGAATAAGGTTTACAGAGACCACACAACATTGTGAAAATAAAATTAAGTGAATAAGATTTACAGAAGGAACCCGTGATGGAAAAGGTTTCCATTTGAATATCGTAATACGGTTAGAAGAGAAGATTGACAAAAAAATTGCAAGATGGAAAACACACTGGGTTGTCCCGCACTTTTCAAATATTGTTCAATGACAATAATTAGTGTTATGAAAACCATAAGAAGAGAATGTATTGAAGGTCACCTTCATATTTTATAAGTGCCCTTGCTTGCAGCAAAATTTTCACGCAAAAAAGAAGTTGCAGGATGGAAAACCCAGAGGGTTGTCCCTCGCTTCTCAATTCTTCTTGAAAGACAACACTTTCTATTATGCACATTGTAAGAACACAGCGTATTAAAGTTCACCTTCATATTTAATAACAACCCTTACTTGCACCAAACATTCCATTTCAATACTGTTATACATTTCAAACACAAGATGCACGAAAAAAGTTGTAGGATGGAAAACACACAGGGTTGTCCCCCCTCCCCCCCCTCATCGCAACAACATTTCATGAAAAATGGGAAAAATTCAAGCATAACTTTCTAATTTCCAAAGAATTCACTTCTCTTTATCATACATGGATGACACCTTCCAACAACACAGAGCTGAGTGGATGAGATTGTGGAAGAGGTGGTGATGTGTACTGGAGAGAAGAGCTTGTTTTACAAATATTGCAAAGTAGCTCGAAAGATGCCCAGTTGTCATGAAATGTTGACATGTCTTTTATCTAATGCTTGTATGGGGCATGCAGAGGTCGACATTTTCATAGAATGCCAAGGTCAATAATGTGTAATTGTAGATTGGAAAACACTGGGTGTTATTATACTTGCAAACCAAATACCATTTACAAACCCTTCACAATTAACAACCCAATTCATTAATCAGCCCTCAGTTGAATATGGATACTTTTATATATCTCGCACCTATAAATCCACCCCATGCTCTCAAACCTTCAGATTTCAATGTGCAAAATGAAAGAACTCACAACACATAGTGTTTTCCAGCCACCAATTATTTTCCACATTACGCTATCCCATCATAGGGTTTTTGCATGTTATGATACCTTTGACATGCATTCTTCTAGGGATAATAGTGATGTCCAATTGCAACACAAAAGCTAATCTCCCTATGAAATATAGTAAAATAAAGTTATTGTCCCTGAAAAAACATGTGTTTGAAATGATAACATAATCAGACATAAATGATATCAATTTTCCACAATCCATATTGATTATTGCTAGTTGATTTGTGGATTCGATTGTGTAAGAATTTTTGCATCAAAGTTTGGGATCACACTCTATGATCCAATATAAGGATGAAGAAGACAACATAACTCATCATGATGTTGGATCACAGAGTCTCATCTGCAACGTTGATGCAAAAATTCTTAGACAATCGAATTCACAAATCAGCTAGCAATGGTAAGAAGATATGTCTTATCCCTGAAGAAGGGCAATACATTATCATGTGTAATCCATGTCACAAGGAGATCACCTTCTTCAATTGGGAGCAGGCTATTCTCCCCACAAAAATGCTTGTCACATGCATCATAACAGTCATCTTGTTTTCAAAATAATTGTTTGGCATAAGGACAAAAAGCCCAATACATTTCATTGATAACCATTATTTCCAAATAAAAAATGAGGTGCCAAGAATATAATTAAATTGGAAAATTGAAATGGGACAATGTGTTTTCCAACACCATGCCTTGCAAGTATTATGTTATGATACTTGCAAGGCACAGTGTTGTTATAGATGGTTTGTAGTGTTGGAAAACACACTGTCCCATTTCAGTTATTTGAGTCCCTTGTTTAAATGTAGAGGGTTGTCTCATGCTGGGTTGCTTGCGTCTTAAAACCCATGGTTTTGCAATATGGAATGTTACAATATAGTATGAATTTCTTCAAAATCACACATTCCATTGTTGTGTTTAAATTTTAGTCAATTAAAAAAAAAACTACACAAAATAATTGTGAATGGGAAATAGAGTGTTGGGTTTCAGTTATTTGAATCTCCCTGTTTAAATGTAAAGGGTCGTCTCATGTTGGGTTGCTTGGTTCTAAACACCCATAGTTTTGCAAGATGGAATGTTACAAAATAGTATGAAAGTCTTCTAAATCAGACCTTCCATTGTTGTGTTTAAGTTTCAAGTATATAAAAAATTGCATGCTTCATAACATTGCATTTTTCAACCTCCACATCACAACATGTACCCAAGCCCTTTCTAGTTTTTAATCCAGTATATCTAGGTGTGCACGTTGTATAGTGCATGTTGGAAAACACAATGTGTTTTGAAGCCTGCCTTTACTTATATGGTATACCCAACCTTTGTCTTATAATGAAAATAAGCAAACGTATAGATGGTGTTTTATTTTCTCAGATAGCACATATCTCATTTAATGGGGACTCTAATAACCCTCAACACATAGTTTAATTCATAGTACACACTTCATTATGTTTCACAATAATTGATGTTGGAAAACCCTAGGTGTTAAGAAAGAAGCAACCCAAATAGTGTTGTAAACCCCTCTGCAACACTATTGGATAGTACCCATCACCTCAATTTGGTCATTATTCTCCTCCAAGTCATCCACGTGCACTGAGACCTTCTACTTTCCCTTTCAATGTGTAGACTAGAAACAAAACAAATAGTATTCACCTTTCTTTGTTGAAACATAAAAGGCCCACATCATTCCCTTCCACTTTTCCTACACCAGACAAAATAAACTTGTCGACAAAGCTAACCTGCCCACTTTTTTCACCCGACAACAAGTAGGAAAACCCACCCGACAACATCGTTAACTCCTACCTAACCATCGCCCGGACGTTTGGTTCCATCTTCCTATTTCATCACTTTTTGTTTCCATGTATGCTGTTATTCTAATAGCTCTTTTACAATTTGTCTATAATATTTAAGGCCAAGTAATGTAGGCCAAATTATCAATTAAGTTATTCCTACCCATTGGCTTTACGAGTTCTATTTAATAAAGTGCATAGAACTATTTCAAGTAGTCACTTGTTATATGTGGACATCTTTTTGCAGTGTGGTCATCAAATCAAAAAATACAGAAAAAGAGTAGAAATAGGATATAGAAATAGCATTCTACAAAATTTCCATCAGATGTTAAAAATGAACCATTTATAACTTACTAAATATTCTAGACAAATAGAGAAATTGTAAAAAGAACTATTATGAAAAAACTTATGAACCACATATAAACTCTTTTGGTGAAATATTTCAAATTAGCGCAAAACACTTAAGAATCACATGAAAATGACAACTAATTGAAAACCCCAACATTTCACAATTTCAAACAAATCGACACTTCTAAATGCATATTAAATTTTGGAAATTTAACTATCGACTACACTTGCGATTCAAGCTATGGTAGCCATAATCACCTATATTTACTACAGAAGTTTCACATCTCCTGAAGCATCCTTCTCAATCCACATGCCCTTGTTTTGTTCAATTTTCTTTCCTGGCCTATATAAACCACCTAGAGGAAAGAAAAGTGTTAGCGATAGATTAAATTGGCGAATTAAAGACATTTGGTGCTAGAAATAATTTTATTTCTTCTAAATTTCCCCAATATACAATCTATGTGTTTTGCTGAGTACAAAATGCCAGCTTGCACAAACAATAAACAAACATATTAAACTATACATTGGTAATTTAATTCCCAATTTAACCTATCGCTAACACTAGTATATATATCAATAATCATATGTGCCATTTTTCCATTTTGCTTGAACTGTGAAGCAATGAACATTCATTTTGTTGGACAAATTCATTTGTTCCAATCAAGAGAAAGCTAACTCATAAATAAAAAGCACCTATATATGTAACATGAGATAAAAAATGGAATTTCATTTTCCTCATCTGATTCGACCAAATAAATGCTTGCACTATTTTCAGTGTTGGAAAATACAATGTCTCCATATAAGGTGTTAAGAAACAAGCAACCCAAATAGTGTTGTAAAACTCTCTACAACAGAGAGGAGACAATGTGTTTTCCAACTACGACGTCTCATCATGTTATGTATGTATCCATGTATATTTTTCTTGCATTTTTCAATGTACATGTAGGTGTAATTGTATGTCTAGGAGTTAGTTGACTCCTTAAGAAACAAGCAACCCAAATAGTATTGTAAAACCCTTTGCAACAGAGAGGAGACAATGTGTTTTCCAACTATGCAAATAATGAGAGCAGTTCAATTGTTCCAATCAAGAGAAAGCTAACTCATAAACAAAAAGCACCTATTTATGTAACATGAGATCAAAAAGGAATTTCATTTTCCTCATCTGATTCGACCAAATAAATGCTCACATTATCTGCATAGTTGGAAAACACACTGTCTTGATATAAGGTGTTAAGAAACAAGCAAGCTAACTCATAAACAAAAAGCACCTATTTATGTAACATGAGATCAAAATGACATTTCATTTTCTTCATCTGATTCGACCAACTAAATGCTCCCATTATCTGCACAGTTGGAAAACACACTATCTCGATAAGGTGTTAAGAAACAAGCAACCTAAATAGTGTTGTAAAACCCTCTGCAACAGAGAGGAGATAATGTATTTTCCAACTGTGCAAATAATGAGAGCAATTGAATTGTTCCAATCAGGAGAAAGCTAACTCATAAACAAAAAACACCTATTTATGTAACATGAAATCAAAAATTCATTTCATTTTCCTCATCTGATTCGACCAAATAAATTCTCACATTATTTGCATAGTTGGAAAACACACTGTCTCGATATAAGGTGTTAAGAAACAAGCAAGCTAACTCATAAACAAAAAACACCTATTTATGTAACATGAGATCAAAATGACATTTCATTTTCCTCATTTGATTCAACCAACTAAATGCTCCCATTATCTGCATAGTTGGAAAACACATTGTCTGGATATAAGATGTTAAGAAACAAGCAACCCAAACAGTGTTGTAAAACCCTTTGCAACAGAGAGGGGATAGTGTGTTTTCCAACTGTGCAAATAATGAGAGCAATTCAATTGTTCCAATCAGGAGAAAGCTAACTCATAAAAAAAAATCACCTACTTATGTAACATGAGATCAAAATGGCATTTCATTTTCCTCATCTGATTCGACCAAATAAATGCTCACATTATCTGCACAGTTGGAAAACACACTGTCTCGATATAAGGTGTTAAGAAACAAGCAAGCTAACTCATAAACAAAAATAACCTATTTATGTAACATGAGATCAAAATGACATTTCATTTTCCTCATCTGATTCGACCAACTAAATGCTCCCATTATTTGCACAATTGAAAAACACATTGTCTTGATATAAGGTGTTAAGAAACAAGCAACCCAAATAGTGTTGTAAAACCCTCTGCAACAGAGAGGAGACAGTGTGTCTTCCAACTGTGCAAATAATGAGAGCAATTCAATTGTTCCAATCAAGAGAAATCTGACTCATAAACAAAAATCACCTACTTATGTAACATGAGATCAAAATGGCATTTCATTTTCCTCATCTGATTCGACCAAATAAATTCTCACATTATCTGCACAGTTGGAAAACACATTGTCTCGATATAAGGTGTTAAGAAAGAAGCAACCCAAATAGTGTTGTAAAACCCTCTGCAACAGAGAGGAGACAATGTGTTTTCCAATTGTGCAAATAATGAGGGCAATTCATTTGTTGCAATCAGGAGAAAGCTAACTCATAAAAAAAAATCACCTAAGTATGTAACATGAGATCAAAATGGAATTTCATTTTCCTCATCTAATTCTACCAAATAAGTGCTCACATTATTTGCAGTGTGGAGTTTAAGATAATTGAAACCCCAATTTGCTTCATTCTTCTTAATCCGTTCATTGTTTGTAGTACTCCAAACAATCAATATTTCCTCTGCAACAATGGCTCATAAGGGATAATCATCAGAAGTGTAAGATCAATATTGAATCTTTCTCATTCTCTGCCTTCACCTACTTAGGTATTTTCATGGATTGCTACATAAATGAGTGGTTTTGCTAGTAATAGGAAAGGAATGAAAAGAGATTTCAGCACAATAATTTTAGAGAAAAAGAAGGCGGTGAATCGGTTGGTTGTGGACAAAGCCATTAACGATGATAACTCCGTTCTTTGCCTACACCCAAAAAAAATGGAGAAATTGCAATTGTTCCGTGGAGACACAATCCTTATTAAGGTATTTTCCTTTGCCCTTTGCCCTTTTCCCTTGAGTCACTACGGTATTTTTTTGCACTTTAGATGCTTAGGTTTTTTACTTTGCCCTCAATCTCTCCTCTAGAATGTTGCAGGGAAAGAAGAGGAAGGATACAATCTATATTGCTCAGGCAGAGGAGACTTGTGAGGAGCCCAAGATTAGAATGAACAAGGTCATGCGGTCAAATCTGAGGGTTTGTTTGGGAGACGTGATTTTTGTTCACCACTGTCCCGATGTTAAGTACAACAAGCGCGTCCATATTCTTCCCATTGATGATACCATCGAGGGCGTCAGTCAGAATTTGTTTCATGCCTATTTAAAGCGTGAGTCTTTTTGTTATTTCTTTTCCATGTTTTCGCAATGCATTCTATACCACGTTTTTTTTATATTTAATTTTTTGTTTTTTGTATGTAAATTGCACACGTTGGGGGAATTTGTAAACCTATACTTTTTTTCTTCGAATCTGAACCCTCCCCTTTAGGTCTCCTATTTTCTAGGTTCTTTTTTCAGTCTTATCAGACTATTTTTTTTATATACTGATGCATGTTATTTTTATAAGATCAGATGAGTGCACAAAAATTATTAAAAATTAACACAAGAACACAACCGATACCTTGGGAAAACCCTCCAACCTAAGGGAGAAAAACCCATCCAATAAATCTCTTATATATTGATCAAACAGGAGCAAAAATATGCTTACAACTTAGGCACAATGCAATGCCAGTTTGATACAATGAATAGTAGCACCTCTCTAAGATGTAAGATAAAAATGAATATGCTTCTCCTTATGATCGATTTGTTGCTTCAAATAAAGATCTACTTTCTGAGTGAACTTGTCCTCTTGCTGGGCGTGATCTTCTTCTCCTCAATAATACGATCTATGAATGAACTTGATGATTATCATAAAGAAGAGATCCACACATATATATATGCAATTGCACCCTTTCATAGAGGAGAGGTCGGCCTCAAGAAAGACGTCCTTTCTAGAAGGGCACAATTTTCAATGAGAGGTCGACCATTATAAATAATTAACTATTATTTATTTTGACTTTAATATTGTATTTTATGTTCTTTAATGGAGGCGCCTCTTCATTGTATAAGCTATAAATAAATTTAAATAGCTAGAAGCTATATTTAAATTTATTTCTCAATTCGCTTTGAAGTATTCATCACGAACCTGTACAATAACATTAACAATGCAAGGGTTAGTGCCTTGGGTGAAGACAATTGTTCAAAATGTTTTTTTATTTGCATTCCATTTCATTGTAAGCATCAAATATATAGTCAAATATATTGCAAGTAGGGTAAACAAGATTCAAATATGTGGTAGCCTTTTTTCCTTTGTGAAGTCTATGTGCTAAAAGACTTTACCGATTTATAACTTGTAGCCTATTTCTTAGAAGCTTATCACCCAGTGACAAAAGGTGATCTTTTCCTTGTAAGAGGTGGTATGCATAGTGTGGAGTTTAGGTAATTGAGACAAACCTAGGGAAAACTGTGTTGTTCCTCCAAATACTAAAATTTTCTGTGAAGGGGACCTCGTAAAGCGGGAGGATGAAGATAGATTAGATGAAATAGGTTATGATGATGTTGGTGGTGTATGAAAACAAATGGCTCAGATACATGAATTGGTAGAACTTCCTCTCAGGCACCCACAACTCTTCAAATCAATTGGTGTGAAACCCCAAAAGGGTATTATGCTTTATGGACCACCTAGTTCTGGGAAAACCTTAATTGTTAGGGTAGTTGAAATGAAACCGGTGCCATATTTTTGTGTATCAATCAACTTGAAATGATGTCAAAGCTGGCTAGAGAAAGCGAAAGCAATCTTTGAAAGGCTTTTGAGGAGGCTGAGAAGAATGCACCTTCCATCATATTTATTGATGAAATTGATTCCATAGCTCTCAAGAGGGAAAAAACCTAGGGTGAAGTTGAGAGGAGAATTGTTTCTCAACTTCTTATTGTTATGGACAGACTTAACCCTCATGCTCATGTTATTGTGATTGTAGCAACTAACCAACCAAATAGTATTGACCCGACACTCAGAAGGTTTGGAAGGTTTGATAGGGAAATTGACATTGGGTTTTCGGATGAAGTAGGCAAGTTGGAACTTCTTTGTATCCATACGAAGAATATGAAGCTCTTTGATGATGTACGTGTTGTAGAACCTAAATTATTTTTTGTACTTCTAGATGTAATGTCAAGCAGTGCTTGGATTTTGAGAGAATTTATTAATCTTTGTTTTTCTTGGTGAGAGTATATATTAATCTTTAGGATTCTTGGTATAGGTTGATCTCAAAAGGATTGCTAAGGATACTCATGGATACATTGGAGCAGATCTTGCAGCTTTGTGCATTGAGGCTGCACTTTAGTGTATTAGGGAAAAAATGGATGCCATTGACTTAGAAGGTGAGATAATAGATGCCAAGATTCTAAATTCAATGGCCCTGACTAATTATCACTTCCAGATTGCATTGGGCTCTAGCAACCCATCAACTATCCATGAAATTGTGAGTTTTTCCAAACCATGTCTAGACATTCAATTTTTCTCATATCAATTAATTAGGGATTGTATTTTTAAACTATTGATCTATTGGGCCCCTAAATTTTAATTTTCTAAGTTTGTTTGTTTTCGATGATTTTAATAATTGTAAATTTTCTTATGAATATTGGGAAAACATTGACAGGTTGTTGAAGTTCCAAATGTCACTTGGGAAGATATTGGAGGGTTGAAAAATGTCAAGAGGGAGCTTTATGAGGTATGTTGAGATATGTGGTTCACTATATTTATGCTTTGCTTTTCTTTCAATGCAAAAAACCTGCTTTTCAAGGAGATATCAACTAACAAAAATCATTATGAGTTATGTGTAGACTGTTCAATATCCAGTGGAGCATCCTGAGAAATTTGAAAAATTTAGAATGTCTCCTTCAAAAGGAGTGCTATTTTATGGCCCACTGGGTTGTGGAAAGACATTGCTTGCAAAATCCATTGCCAATGAATTCTAGGCCAATTTCATCAGTGTGAAGGGCCCTGAATTGTTAACAATGTGGTTTTGAGAGAGTGAAGCTAATGTGACAAATTGTTTTTAAGGCCAGAGGGTCAGCTCCTTGTGTCCTATTTTTTGATGAGCTTGATTCTATTGCTACGCAGGTGTGTTTATTTTTTATAAGTAAAAGTTTAAGGTTGACTATAAATGACTGGAAATTTTGTTTGACCTTTTCGAAGTAGGCTATAACTTGTGATGCATAATTGGTTTGCATGTTTGTAGCGTAGAAGTAGTGTTGGGGATGTTGGTGGTGTTGCAGACAGAGTCCTTAATTAGTTTTTGATGGAGATGGCTGGTATGAAAGCCAAGAAAACATTTTTCATTATTGGTGCTACAAACAGGCCTGATATCATCGATCTTGCATTGTTACAGCCTGACCAACTTGACCAGCTGATTTATATTCCCTTACCTGATGAGTCCTCACATTATCAAATCTTCAAATCTTGCTTAAGAAAGTCACCCGTATCAAAGGATGTAGACCTAATGGCACTGACCCGTTATACCCAAGGATTCAGTGGAGCCAATATCACTGAGATTTATCAGAGGGCTTGCAAGTATTCTATTAGAGAAAATATTGAGAAGGTGAGTTCCAATTGTGTCATCTTTTGCAAACTAGATTTGTTTATGAATTTCTAATGGTTTTTATTTTGACTGTTATGTTACCAATTTTTAGGATAGAGCAATAGTCTACCTATTGAACTTACCTCAACTTGTAGCTTGTTATTTCAATTCGTCATACTATCATGCGTTTCAATTTTACCATAACCTCTCCCCCCACACTTTCAAGAAATTGAACGTGAATGAAAAAGAGTAGAGAATCTTGAGGCAATGGATGAGGATGATAGTGATGAGGTAGCTGAAATAAAAGCTGCTCATTTTGAGGACTGTATGAAATATGCCCAAATAACTATCAGTGATGTTGATATTCAGAAGTATCAAGCCTTTGCATAAACACTACAAAAATCTCGAGGCTTTGGTTCTGAGTTTCGATCTCTAGACAGACCTACTGGTACTGCTACTGGGGCTTCAGATATATTTTCTACAACAGATAATAAAGATGACGATGACTTAGATAGTTAGGAAACTTTTTACACAACTATCATCTTAATGAAGAGACAAATGTGTATGTTCTAGCAGGGACCTTCCACTGACAACTAGCCAAAGCTATTAAATTTGGCTTGGCTTTGCTTGTATGATTTTAATATTCATATTTTCTAAACTTTTATTTAATTTAGCAACCCTTTAGTAGTGGACTAAATACTCTTTAGTAACTTGTAAGTTTTTAGAGAAAATCAACTTTATGGCAAAGAAAGTTACTTAGCTATGGAAACCTTCATTCAACTGGTAGATAGTGCTATGGAAACTTTGCTTTTTCTTTATGCTATTATAAAATATGTTTTACTAAAATAAACTCTGCAACAAAGAAATCCTTTTTCAACTCTGGTAGATATGCTATAGAAACTTATTATTCTAAATACTTGTTCAACTAGCAGGTGTGCTATTTTTCTTTACCTTGTGAGGAATATTTTTTCACTAAATCACTTTACAACAAAACCTTGTTGAACTTTTGTTTATATGCTATGGAATTCTAATTTATACTAACCCTGTTAGGATATAGTTTACAATAAAATGTCAATTTATGTTCTTACATTTATTAACATTACTATGCATCCACTACACTTGCAATTCAAACTATCATAGCCAAAATTACCTGTATTTACTGCGCAAGGTTCACATCTCCTGAAGCATCCTTCTCAATCCACCTACCCTTATTTTGTTCAATTTTCCTTTCCTACCCATATCAATCACCTGGAAGAAAGACAAGTGTTAGTGATAGATTAAATTGGAAAATTAAAGATAATTGGTGCTAGAAATAATTTTATTTCTTCCAAATTTCCCCAATATACAATTTATATGTTTTGCTGAGTGCAAAATGCTAGCTTGCACAGACAATAAAAAAACATATTAAATTGTACATTAGGAATTTAATTTCCAATTTAACCTATCACTAACACTAGTATATATATTAGCAATCATATGTGCCATTTTTCCATTTTGCTAGAACTGTGAAGCAATGAACGTTCATTCTGTTGGATCAATTCATTTGTTCCAATAAGGAATCAAGAGAAAGCTAACTCGTAAACAAAAAGCACCTATGTATGTAACATGAGATAAAAATGGCATTTCATTTTCCTCATTTGATTCGACCAAATAAATTCTTGCACTATTTATAGTGTTGGAAAATACAATGTATCCATATAAGGTGTTAAGAAACAAGCAACCCAAATAGTGTTGTAAAACCCTCTGTAATAGAGAGGAGACAGTGTGTTTTCCAACTATGACATCTCATCATCTTATGTATGTATCCATGTATGTTTTTCATGTGTTTTTGGATGTACATAGGTGAATTTTTTCTAGGAGTTAGCCGTCTCCTTAAGAAACAAGCAAACCAAATAGTGTTGAAAAACCCTCTGCAATAGAGAGGAGACAGTGTGTTTTCCAACTATGAAAATAATGAGAGCAATTCATTTGTTCCAATCAGGAGAAAGCTAACTCATAAAAAAAAACACCTATTCATGTAACATGAGATCAAAATGGAATTTCATTTTCCTCATCTGATTTGACTAAATAAATCCTCACATTTGGAAAACACACTGTGTTGATATAAGGTGTTAAGAAACAAGCAACCCATATAGTGTTGTAAAACCCTCTGCAATTGAGAGGAGACAACGTGTTTTCCAACTCCACAAATTAATGCAAGAAATTTATTTGTTCCAATCAGATAAAGAAAGTGAAATGACATTTCGACTATAGCAAAGAGTTGTTCAAAAACTCATGAAAAACATACATGATGAGACATCGCAGTGTAGGGCCCACCAGAGCGATGATAAACACAAAAATGGTAGATGAAACAAAATTTTTGGGTGATGGTCAAGTAGGAGTTAATGGCACCATCAGGTGGGTTTTCCCGCCTATTTCCAAGCAAAAAAGTGGGTGGGTTAGCTTTGTGGACAAGTTTCTTTTGTTTGGCGCAGGAAAAGTGGAAGGGAATGACGTGGACCTTTCTTGTTTCAAGAGAAAAAAAGGTGAAAATAATATTTGTTTCCTGCTATTGGGACTTTTTTGTTTCAAGAAAGAAAGGTGAAAACACTATTTGTTTCCTACTATTGGGCCTTTTCTGTTTCAAGAAAGAAAGGTGAAAATACTGCTTTCTAGCAACAAATAGTCGTTCCTTTCTTCAGTGTTCATGGTAGAATGGAAAAATGGCACATACACAGAGTGGATATACATACCTTAGGGAGCTCTAAACACCTGCAACTCTTCCCATTACTATCCATCAAAATTTCACTGTCCAAAACTAGAGAAAATGCGAGCTTGTCTGGGCTTTTTGATATTTACAAATAATGATTTCGAATGCCATGTTTTAGGCTTTTTGTCCATGCCGATAAACTATTTTGAAAACCCGCCAACATTGACATGTTTTCCCAGTGATGGTTGCAGATATTGGGCCTTTTCTGTTTCGAGAAAGAAAGGTGAAAATACTATTTGTTTCCAATCCGCACATTGAAAGGGAAAGTTGAACGTTTTAGTGCATGTGGACAAGTTGGAGTAGAAATCATACCAAATTGAGGTGACAAGTACTATCCAATAGTGTTGTAGAGGGTTTTACAACACTATTTGGGTTGCTTCTTTCTTAACACCAAGGGTTTTCCAACATGAATTGTTGCAAAATAGAATAAAGTAAAGGCAGGCTTCAAAACACATTGTGTTTTCCAACATGCACTACCCAATGTGCACACCTAGATATACTGGTTTAAAAACTAGAAAGGGCTTGGGTATGTTGTGATGTGGAGGTTGAAAAATGCAATTTGTTAAATACTTGAGACTTAAACACAACAATGGAAGGTGTGATTTGGAAGACTTTCTTACTGTTTTGTAACATTCCATCTTACAAAATCGTGGGTGTTAAGAACCAAGCAACCCAACATGAGATGACCCTTTACATCTAAACATGGAGATTCAAATAATTGAAACCCAACACTGTGTTTCCCATTTAGAATTATTTTTTGCACTATTTTTTTCAATGCTGCAAAATTTAAACACAACAATGGAATGTGTGATTTTGGAAAAATTCATATTGTTTTGTAACATTCCATGTTGCAAAACCGTGGGTGTTAAGAAGCAAGCAACCCAGCATGAGACAACCCTTTACATTTAAACAAGGAGATTAAAATAATTGAAACCCAGCATTGTGTTTCCCATTCAGAATTATTTTGTGCAGTTTTTTTCTTCAATCAACTGAAATTTAAACACAACAATGGAATGTGTGATTTGGAAGACATTCAAGAAACTTAAATACTCCACATTGTGTTTCCAAATAAAATTACCCCTCACCTAAATTTGGTTGATATTCTACTCCAACTCCTCCACATGCACTCAGACCTTCAGCTTCTCATTTACATTTAAACAAGGAGATTGAAATAATTGAAACCCACCACTGCGTTTCCCATTCACAATTATTTTGTGCACTTTTTTTTCAATCAACTCAAATTTAAACACAACAATGGAATGTGTGATTTGGAAGACATTCATACTATTTTGTAACATTCCATGTTGCAAAACCATGGGTGTTAAGAAGCAAGCAACCCAACATGAGACGACCATTTACATTTAAACAGGGAGATTGAAATAGCTGAAACCCTACACTGTGTTTCCCATTTAGAATTATTTTGTGCACTTTTTTTTTCAGTGGTTTGAAATTTAAACACAACAATCAAATGTGTGTTTTGGAAGACATTCATACTATCCTGTAACATAGCATGTTGCAAAACCATGGTTGTTAAGAACCAAGCAACCCACCATGAGACAACCCTTTACATTTCAACAAGGACATTCAAATAAATGAAACCCAACATTGGGTTTTCCAAATTGCAATTATTTTGTGCAATGTTTTTTTCAGTCTTCCAAAATTTAAATGCAATTTTTGCCCAAATTAAAAGTCCTTAAAATTTTTGAAAGGGATTTTAAATACATTGAGACTGTCTATATTACAAAAGCTCTTTAAGACATTGTTTCTATTTAGTAAGAATGCATGTTGGAAAACCCTAGGTGTTAAGAAACAAGCAATGCATATACTGTTCTAAAACCCTCTGCAAGTGAGAAGAGACAGTGTGTTTTCCAACACTGCAAATAATGCAAGCATTTTATTTGTTCCAATCAGATAGAGAAATCGAAATGACATTTGGACTATATCAAAGATTTGTTCCACAATTTGAAAGTGGACTACATTACATTCTTGGAGTAACGAAATAAAAATCTTCATAATGAACTAACTGAAATGGGACAGTGTGTTTTCCAACATTGCAAACCATCTATAATAACATTGTGCCTTGCAAGTATCATAATACCTCATGTTTTCCAGTTTAATTACATTCTTAGCACCTTGTTTTAATATTTGAAAATAATGGTTTTCAATGACATGTTTTGGGCTTTTTTTCCATCCACACCAAACAATTATTTTGAAAACCTGTCGGTGCTAAAACATTATCCCAACAACGGGGCAGGAAATGACAGACGGGATGAGACATTTGGCCGTCAAGTATTTCCTTCCATCTAACCACATTTTCCATCATGGGTTCCTTCCATCTAGCAACCTTTTCCGTCATGGCTCTTTTGTCCATTTGGTATTGGGGGCGATATAACATATATAATATGTTATATACATTGGTGAATTTTGTCCAGGAGTTTGCTCTCTCTGCAGGCTCAAATGAAACGCAAAGAGTATCATTACATTCCTACTATCAAAATCCCAAAAGGTCCTCCACACAATCACTCATATTTATACAATTGGTTGTCTCTTATTTCATTCGGAAATGGAAAAATTCGAAAACTAGCATACAGGGAGGAAACAAAAAAAAAAATTAAAAACCCTTTACACAAAAAATATTATCAGACCTGCATTTCAACTAACTCCTAGAAAAAATTCACCTATGCTCATTGAAAAATGCATGAAAAACATACATAAGAATGTACATGGATACATACATAACATGACGATATGTTGTAGTGTGGGGCCCGCCAAACACTTGAAATAGTGGGTTTTACAATAGTCCAAGTTTTAGGAGATAGTGTGTTTTCCAAAACAATAGTGTATAAAATGGCGGCAAAAATAAGATGTCATGTGGGATATTTTCTATTTCCAAATTATGATTTCGAATGCAACGTTTTGGGCTTTTTTATCCATTCCGAATAACAATGTGAACAATGGCGACATTCTGGGTTTTACATGATTTTCAAAATATAGCATTTCATTGCAAAACCCACATATTTTTCTTTCTATAAACATTATTCTATAATTTCACTCATATTTCTACAATGGGTTGTCACTTATTTCATTCAAAAATGGAAAAATGTGAAAACTAGCATATGGGGAGGAAACGAAATAAATTTTTTAAAACCCTCCACACAAAAAATCATTATCAGACCTGCATTTCAACTAGCTCCTAGAAAAAATTCACCTATGCACATTGAAAAACACATGAAAGACATACATAAGAACATACAGGGATACATGCATAACATGACGAGACATCGTAGTGCGAGGACCGCTAGACGCTTGAAATGGTGGGTTTTACAATAGTCTAAGTTTTAGGAGATAGTGTGTTTTCCAAAACAACAATGTATAAAATGGCGGAAAAAATGGGATGTCATGTGGAATTTTTTCTATTTCCAAATTATGATTTCGAATGCCACGTTTTGTGCTTTTTATCCATTCCGAAAAACAATGCGAACAATGGCAACATTCTAGGTTTTACATGATTTTCAAAATATAGCATTTTATTGCAGAACCCACAAATTCTGATTTCTATAAATATTATTCAATAATTTCGCTCATATTTCTACAATGGGTTGTCACTTATTTCATTCGGAAATGGAAAAATTTGAAAACAAGTATACAAGGAGGAAACAAAACAAAAATTTCAAAACCCTCGACATAAAAAATCATTATCAGACCTGTATTTCAACAAACTCCTAGACAAAATTTACCTATGCACATTGAAAAATACATAAAAAAAAAACATAATAACATACATGGATACATACATAACATGACGAGACATCGTAGTGCAGGGACCGCCAGACGCTTGAAACAGTGGGTTTTACAATAGTCCGAGTTTTAGGAGACAGTGTGTTTTCCAAAACAGTAGTGTATAAAATCGTGGGAAAAATGGGTTTTAATGTCGTCTTTTTTCTATTTCCAAATTATGATTTCGAATTCCACATTTTGTGCTTTTTTATCCATTCCAAAAAATAATGCGAACAATGGCGACATTCCAAGTTCTACATGATTTTTGAAATATAGAATTTCATTGCAGAACCCATAGATTCTGCTTTCTATAAACATTATTCAGTAATTTCACTCATATTTCTACAATAGGTTGTCACTTATTTGATTTGGAAATGGAAAAATTCAAAAACCAGCAACGGGGAGGAAACAAAACAAAAATTTCAAAACCCTCCACACAAAAAATCATCATCAGACTTGCATTTCAACAAACTCCTAGACAAAATTCACCTATGCACATTGAAAAGTGCATGAAAAAAATACATAAGAACATACATGGATACATACATAACATGATGAGACATCGTAGTGCGGGGACTACCAAACGCCTGAAACAGTGTGTTTTACAATAGTTCAAGTTTTAGGAGACAGTATGTTTTCCAAAACAACAGTGTATAAAATGGCAGCAAAAATGGGATGTCATGTGGGATTTTTTCTATTTCCAAATTATGATTTCAAATGCCACGTTTTGCGCTTTTTTATCCATTTCGAAAAACAATGCGAATAATGGTGACATTTTGAGTTTTACATGATTTTTGAAATATAGCATTTCATTGCAGAACTCACATATTCTGCTTTCTATAAACATTATTTAGTAATTTCACTCATATTTCTACAATGGGTTGTCACTTATTTCATTTGAAAATGGAAAAATTCGCAAACTAGCATATGGGGAGGAAACAAAACAAAAATTTCAAAACCCTCGACACAAAAAATCATTATTAGACTTGCATTTCAACTACCTCCTAGACAAAATTCACCTATGCACATTGAAAAATGCATGAAAAACATACATAATAGCATACATGGATACATACATAACATGATGAGACATCATAGTGTGGGGACTGCCAAATGCCTGAAATAGTGGGTTTTATAATAGTTCGAGTTTTAGGAGACAGAGTGTTTCCCAAAACAACGGTGTATAAAATGGCGGCAAAAATGGGATGTCATGTGGGATTTTTTCTATTTCCAAATTACGATTTTGAATGCCACATTTTGCATTTTTTTATCCATTCCGAAAAACAATACGAACAATGGCGACATTCCGAGTTTTACATGATTTTTGAAATATAGCATTTCACTGTAGAACCCACATATTCTGCTTTCTATAACCATTATTCAGTAATTTCACACATGTGGGTTGTCACTTATTTCATTTGGAAATGGAAAAATGCGAAAACCAACATATGGGGAGGAAATGAAACAAAAATTTCTAAACCCTCCACACAAAAAATCATTAGCAAACTTGCATTTCAACTAACTCCTAGACAAAATTCACCTGTGCACATTGAAAAATGCATGAAAAACATAGATAAGAACATACATGGATACATACATAATATGATGAGACATCGTAATGTGGGAACTGCCAGATGCTTGAAACAATTGGTTTTACCATAGTCTGAGTTTTAGGAGATAACGTGTTTTCCAAAACAACAATGTATAAAATGGTGGCAAAAATGGGATGTCATGTGGGTTTTTTTCTATTTCCAAATTATTATTTCGAATGCCACATTTTGTGGTTTTTTATCCATTCCGAAAAATAATATGAACAATGGTGACATTTCGAGTTTTACATGATTTTCAAAATATAGAATTTCATTACAGAACCCACCGATTCTACTTTCTATAAACATTATTCAGTAATTTCACTCATATTTCTACAATGGGTTGTCACCTATTTCATTTGGAAATGGAAAATGTGAAAACCAGCATACGAGAAGGAAATGAAACTGTGTCGTTAGAAAATATGGATTAATTAAGCAGTAAACTAACACACCAAGGAGACATTATATTGAAAGAAAACTAATTAAAGAACATAAATGCAAACTCTAATGATAGTAGCTTCTTCAAATTCGTCCCATTGTCCTCTATCTCCAAGGATTTGATTAAAGGTGCTGGCTCTTAGCTGTGTAAGTAGCAGCTTGTTGAAATGGCAGCTTAGGAGAATGAGATTAATTGAAAATGCATGTGCATGACTATATGATTTAAGCTATGAAATTGAAATACTATGATGCTAGAATGCTGATAGTACTCGAATGCAGCTATAGTAACTACATATGAAATCTAGGATTAGAGGTCCTTTTCAACTCATAAGAGGGTTGTATTTATAGATTTTTGAAGGCAAGAAATCCAGTTTGGTGAGGATCAACGGTTGAGATTCAAACTTGTTAAGATGAACGGTGAGAGATCGAGAAGTTGAGAAAACGATGGAAGGTTGACAGAAATATGGGAGATGTTTCTTCAAACACAACCTTTTCCATTCAAAAATGAAGGAAAGTTGCCACTTGTGCATTTCATTTATGAAGAGTTAGTTGAGAGTTGAGGAAAATCCATAATTTATTTAATTACATGAGACAAAGAACTAGAAGTTTCCATAATTTAAATAAATAATATTTAATTATGTATGAGAGATGATAAAAAGCGCTTTAATTAAATATATAAAATACTTAATTAAATATGAAAAGAAGAAAGCTTTCTAATTAAATATTTTTAGAATATTTAATGATGGAAAAAGAAAGCTTTTAATTAAATATTTTTAGAATATTTAATTAAGTGGAAAAGAATAAAGAATTAGAAAGAAAGCGTTTAATTAAATACTGGAAATATTTAATTAAATGTGAAATGAAGAATATCATTTAAATTTTGAATTTAAATTTGTGATAATTAATATAAATAAATTGTGAAATCTATTTAATTAATTAAGAGGAAGATAGTAATAATTAAATAAACTTATTTATTTGGTTAAACTAGAAGAATTGGAAAAATGAACAGTATAAATAGAAAAATAAATTTATTTATATGTAGATGACTTAAGGATATTAATTAAATAATTCATATTTAATTAATTAGCAGGTCTGGTTAACTGTGACCATTTTTAGATGTGTACATTTTGCCCCTCTTTGAAGTGATGTGTTTTGTGCATTGCTTCAAAGAATTTTTCCCTAGAATTTTGAAATTACCGATGCTATATGCCCCCTCAAGAGATAAATCGCATGATTTGAATGATAATGAGGATGTTTTGAAAGGATTTTGATGATTTTTGGAGAGATTAGGTGATTTAACTCTCGAAACAACACTTTGCCTGGTAAAAATTTGAATATTTTCACATTTTTACCCCCTTAAAAGGTGGAAAAGGGGAAAAGTCTTGGTCATTTGAACAGTAAACTTTAGTAATTTGTAGAGCTCTAAGAGAGATATTCACGATGTCGATCCATTATGAGCACCACAGATTCTAGTGAGCCCGCTGGTATCAGAGACCACCCACGTACGAACCTCTGGCAAGTCGTCCATTATCCTCTTCATAAATTTTTTTGATTGATTTTCACATTTTTTGGATTTTTTTAAATTTTTCACATCCTGGTTTAGTGCATATGAGCCATAGTATAGCGCATAGGGTAGACAAAGTCACGCATACAAAGTAGTGCATAGGTGTAAAAAAATCACGCATAGCGTAGAATGGCGCATAGGATATCTGAGGTAGCACATACAAAAATGTTGCCCGCATAGGATGTTAGATTAGCGCATAGCGTGACTTTTTTGGTGCATCCAGTTGATATAATAGCGCATAGGTGAATTAGCACATAGAAGGTCTGTTTTAGCTCATTTGTTTGATAAAATAGTGCATTGGTGAATTAGCACATAGAAGGTATGTTTTAGCGCATCCATGGTGTAAAGTGGCGCATACATGGTTTAGCGCATTGATGGCCTATTTTGGCGCATCCATTAATTTTTGCCGAATTTGAAAGTTTGAAGAAACTATGATAAGTGCTTGATGAGTGTTGCTAGATTAGACAACTAAATTTATGCTTTTGAAAGACATCAAGAATAGATTAGCTTGATTTCAGAAACTTGTCTTCGTGCTTGAAGAACAAATAAGTTTGATAAATTTTCTTTCCTATTTGAAAGACAAATAGTAATGATAGATTTGCTTTCCCGATTGAAAGTTAAATAGATAGATATTGAGTCATATTGACTGTTAAATTTGTTTCCATGCGATATGAAAAAAAAATAGTAGAAATGATAGATAGATTTGCTTCCATACAATATGAAAAAAAAAAAGTGGTGATTTTGATTGAGCTGATTGCCTGTTGATGTACTGATTTGATTAGAGATTGCTTGTTGATTGATTTGTATGATTGCTTGATGATGTTGTAAAGGAGGAATTTAACCTCCACCATATTAGAGAGAGATTTCCTCGTACGTGGGAGATGATTCCTCAACTATCACAAGACAATTTAGGGGTTATAAACTAGTGTGGTTTGAGTTCACTATTGAGGATCCCGTAGTATCGGGTCAACAGGGGGCTATTGACTGTGTTGGTTGAGAGATGGCACAATGAGCATACCACTTTTCATCTACCGATAGGAGAGATTATCGTGACGCCAGAGGACGTATACAGGATTTTGGGTATTCCTATAGTTGGTGAGCTTGGAGGGACCGATGCTTTGACACGAGTCTTCTAGGATCCTCATGCCGGTGGGTATGAGATTGCCTGGAAGGATATGGTATCGAGTTATGCCCCACTACCGTCGGTTTTAGCAGGTATGATCGGTGGTTTCCTTTGTCTTGATCGTAAGGAAAAGGGACTATCAGTTGGTTGGGGTAGGATTCTGGAGGACATGCTTCTCCATCAGACCAGATATGCATGGGGATCATGTATGCTTGCCCATCTTTACCATGATTTTCATCAGGTCGTGTACATAGATGGGAAGATTCTCTCCTATGGAGTTACTCTTCTATAGATATTTGCATGGGAGCATTTTGCTATTACGCATCCCATTGTTTGGAGAGATCGTCCCCTTGGGTTTCCATATGTTTATGCCTGCACCAGGCCCCTTGTCTAGCCGAGTCTAGGCAAGTTAGAGTATTGGTGACGCATGTTAGATGATTTGGATATAGTCATCTGGAGACCGTATGTAAATTATGATCCATGGGAGACGGATGATATAGAGTTGCCCTATTGCACGAGATCCAGGTATTTGATTGGATGCACCCCATACAATATTGAGCGGTTCTTAGTCATGTGGGTCCTGAGGCAACTTGGGTTAGTACAGATGATGCCGCAGGGTGTGGCACATTATGCCAAGTGTCGGGAGGATGTACCAAATTGGGGTCCCATTGTGATGATTGAGGCGATCCGAGCAGAGTATTTGGAGTTGCATCCAGATCAGTGGGCTATACATTTGGAGGTTACAGATGCAAGGATGACAGATGAGTATGCAGAATACTTTTACACACATCCCTTTTCGAGGTTTACTAGTCCAGAGGAGCCCGCTCCATTATTCGGAGGGCCAGTTATACAGTGCGGGCGAGGGTAGGCACAGGCACAAGCAGCAGTAGGGCAACCACAGGGAGAGGCTCAGGCAGGGGCAGAGGATGTAGCGACCATGGATATTGATGAGGAGGGAGATGAGGGGGATGACTTTGGTAGCCAGGATGATAGTAGTGATGATAGTGGGGATGATGGAGGTGGTGGGGGTGGAGGACAAAGATTTTTCTTTGATGTTCCCTTCAGGACACGACCACAAACATCAAGATTAGTGGACCAGTCGAGTACTTCGACCCCACAGATCATTATCAGGGTGCCCTCACAGGGACAAATTGATGCTTTGTAGGCAGAGTTTTAGACTCTTCAAATTTAGTTAGCACAGGCTCAGGGGATGATCAGTCCGTTGTAGGCATAGGTTGCATAACCACCACCTCCTGACCCACAGGTAGCTTAGCTTACAGCCGAGAGAGACAGCTTTTGAGAGAGATGTATACAGGCTGAGGGGATGGCCAAGAGACTCCTTAGATCAGTTGAGAGCACCTCTATTGGAGAGGTTGTAGTAGAGGGACTAAATACTGCTCGGGAGGCCGAGTATTATAGGATGAGATACTTCGAAGTAGTACCACTCGAGAGGAGGATTGCCTTTACACAGTCGGGTACTTGGTCTCGGACCCATTCACACAATCATTCCAAGAGTGCTACTAGGAGTGTGGGTCAGCCAGTCAGATGAGAGATCATAGCTTCTTGGAGCAAAGATCAATCGATACCCACTACCTCAGGAGGCAGCAACAACCATGCTCCATGGCCAGATGCCCCTCAGTGATGAACATTTTGACACATTTATTCCATTGTATTTGATATATCTTTTTGAAACATTTGATATCCTTGTACTTTTGGACATTTGTTTTGATCAGATGCAGTGGTGATTTGATTATGCACATGCTATGGATGATGTTATGATGTATGTTTATGAATGCATGTTTATTTTTGTATGCTATGTCGTGTATGATGATGCAATAATGATATGAAAATGATGATGGTTTATTTTATGTATGATGATGTAATGATGATATGATGTAATCTAAATGATTTTCTTTCATGATGTATGATAATGCAGGATGTATTATGATGTAATGATTCTAACATGGTGATATATGATGCAAAAATGATTTTCCTTTATAATGGATATAATGAATGCAATGAATGTTAGATGTAATGTTGAATGCTTTTATTGAGATGATATGATGTAATGATGAATGATTTAAATGGAAAATTATGATGAAATGAGATAAATGGATAAATGATATGATGATGAAGAGGTAATCTTTAATGAATGATATGCACATGACATGGATAATGATGTAATATGATAATAATGATAATGTTGTAATTGGTGAACTAATGATATATGATGTAATGGAAATGAACATGATAACCTAAATGATGATGTGAAATGAATGTAAGGGATGCAACCTTATTATGAATGTTTATGTATGTGATATGATGTGTATGCAAGTGTAAATTTTAATGTTTATGAAATGATAGTGTAATATGAGATGAATTATCAAATGAGTGACTTATGCATATGATATGAATATGATGAACTAACAATGAAATGATGATGCAAAATGTAAATGCAAGAATAATGATAAAATGAATGATGGTGAAATGATGTGAATGATAATGGAATGAGATGTAATAAATGTCTAGGTGTACTCAATCGTTGTTTGAAAAGATATATATGAAATTGTTACCAACCTTCAAAAATCTACCTTATACAACCTTCAAAATGCAAACCTAAATGAATCATGCAGTCCTAGAATGCAGTGATGAACCATTCTCCTTTGTTTTCATTTCATGTTGTGCTTGATTTTTGTCATTGAGCCTTTTGATATGTTGAAAGTTAGTACAAGCATCAAAGGGTATGTTAGCACCTATGATGACTTGAGTACTACTTTCATGATTTTTGATATAGCAAGTTAATACAAGCATCGAGGTATAATTGAACCAAAATGACCTGAGTATTGCTTGCATAAACAAACAAAAGTTAACCATTTTCCTATGCAAATTCTGAAATGTCATCAATGATACATTGTAGAGCATGTCCCATGACCAATTTAA
Organism: Sequoiadendron giganteum; assembly: GCA_007115665.2. Lineage (NCBI taxonomy): Eukaryota > Viridiplantae > Streptophyta > Pinopsida > Cupressales > Cupressaceae > Sequoiadendron > Sequoiadendron giganteum. The sequence continues at coordinate 4,417,174 of CM021108.1, forward strand.
ACCATACTAATGATTAGCTTACAAACAACAAGCAAAGAAAAATAATACTTCTTCCTTGTGATCCTAGTTCAGTACATCATTGAATCACTCCAAAGATATGATGTCATCAAATATCAAAACAACAATTGCAACTTATTGCTTTAAGTTTATCATTCATTTTATTCAGATTAAGATCATCCAATTTGTTTATCTATCAAAATAGTCATACAACCTCATTGTAATTGGACAAGTTTGTTGTTTCTGACATTCTAATTTCGAACACATGCTACCAATTACTTGCTGGAAAAATCTCCAAGAAGCGAACTGCCTCTCCCAATGACCCTATACTTTGACTCCCACTAGACACAACTACTGCTAAGGACAACCCGAATCATCAAGCCATGATGAGATCCTTGTTGTTTCAAGGAGATGATGTGATGTATGATGTGAATGTAATTGCTAGGCATGTATGTGATGCCGATGAAAAATGGATATGCAGAATGAATCCTTAATAGAGGAGAGAGCCAAATGAAATCACAAATAATGGTTGTTTGTCAAGTTTTCACCATTTGTTTTATATTGCACTTTTTCCTGATTTTATGATTTTATGATTTTCTTTTTCTTCTATTTCCAATTTTTTTGTATTTTTGCTCTTTTTGATTTTTTTGTATTTTTGCTCTTTTTTTATTTTTTTTGTATTTTTGCTCTTTTTGATTTTTTTTGTATTTTTTTAGGACTTTTTATATTGTTTTTGATATTTTCAGGCATAAAACTTCTTCATATGAATGTTGTTGGTTGGATCTTCAAATAGGTCCCCTTTTGATGTTGACAACTGATATGCCCCCGATCCATATGCTACGATGATAACGAACGGGCCCAAGCAATTAGGTTCAAACTTGCCTTTCTTTTCTCGATCTTGCTGATTACGAGGGTTTTCTTTGAGAACCAAATCACCGACTTGAAAATTTCATGGTTTGAATCTGTGATTGTAGTTGCGGGACATAACTTGTTGATATCCCTTCAAATGATTAACTACAATTTGACGCCATTTGTTAAGTAGTTCTAGCTCTTGCAACCTTGATACTCTATAGTCTTCATCATTGATTAACCCCTTGAGTGATACTTGAAGTGAGGGAATCTTGACTTCTAGTGGTAGAATAGCTTTTGCTCCATAGACCAAAGCATAAGGAGTAGCACCTGTTGGTATGTGAATGCTTGTTCTGTATGCCCATAATGCTGGATTCAATTGGACATGCCAATCACAACCTGCTTCATTTACTATTTTCTTCAAAATCTTTAGAATTGTTTTGTTTGACGCTTCAACTTGACCATCCCCTTGTGGATAGTAAGGCATAGAGAACCTATTTTGGATGCGAAATTTTTCACATAGCTCATCAACATCCTGATTTTTAATGGGTCTCCCATTGTCTGTGATAATGGAGTTGGGAATGCCATATTGGTAGATGATATATTTCAAAATGAATGAAGAGATTTTTTTGCCAGTAAGAGTTGTTAGGGGAACAACTTCAATCCATTTAGTGAAATACTCAGTGGTTGTAATGATGAATTTATGTCCATTTGAAGATGATGGGTGTATCTTGCCAACCAAGTCCAATCCCCACTGAGCGAAAGGCCATGTTGTGGTGAAAGGTTGTAATTTCTGAGCAAGAGCATGAACGAGATTCCCATGAATCTGAAATTTTGCACATTTCTTCACAAAGATGAATGATTCCTTCTCCATGGTCAGCCAGTAATAACCCAATTGAACAACTTTATTTGCTAAGGTTAGTCCACTTGAGTGCATCCCACAAATTCCACCATGTAGCTCTTGTAAGGAATTTTCAGATTCATCATGTTTGAGACATCTAAGGAGGGTACCATCCAAACCACGCTGGTATAAGACGTCAGCAATTAAGGTGTAACGGGATGATTGATGGATGAAATTTCTTTTTTCATTCCTAGACAAGTCTAAAGGTGAAATAGTATCCTTTAGGTAAGTGTAAATTTGGCCATATAAGGGAGAATCAGAACTGGTTATATGGAAAATGATTTGAGTTTTTGGATTGTCATAGGCAGGAGAAGACAATTGTTCCACTAGGAAATCATACCGTGTTTGATTCTCTATCAACTGGAGTAGAGAGATGATTGTAGCCATAGCATCTGTTGCTTTATTGTCAATACATGGAATCTGTATGGACTTGATATTAACAAAGTATTTCTTGAAATTTTCCACCATTCTTTTGTAAGGTATCAACTTGTCATCTTTAGTGTGATATTCGTCATTGATTTGATTTATGACAATTTGTGAATCACCAAAAACTTGAAGTTCTGTGATTTTCTAGTCTATTACAATTTTTATGCCAATTACCAATGCCTCATACTCAGCTATGTTGTTTGTGCAAAGAAACATTAGCCGATAGGAATTTGGAATTGTATGTCCTTGTGGTGTAATAAAAAGAATCCCTGCTCTTGAACCATGTTGAGTGTAAAAACCATCAAAGTAGAGCACCCATGACTGCTGGATAACTGTTGTGAATACGTTGACATTAGGAAAATCAATGTGTATTGGGTATTGTGCTGGTAGTGGTGCTTTCGCTAATTGATCCACAATTACCTGTCCCTTTATAGCTTTATGATCCACATAATGAATATCAAATTTGCTTAGGATCATAACCCATTTAGCCAACCTGCCAGTTAAGGTTGCCTTACTTAGAAGATATTTGAGTGGATAAATCTTAGCCACAAGCTTTACTGTATGAGTTAACATGTAGTGTCATAACTTTTGAGAAGTGAAAACCATTGCTAAGTAAGATTTTTCAATGAAGTTGTAATTTATCTCATGACTTGTCAAGGTTCGACTGATGTAATAGATTGCTCGCTCTTTTCCTAAACTATCTTCATGTGCCAATAAGGCTCCTAAAGACACTTCTGTGGAAAAAATATATAATATGAGAGGCACACCTTGTACTAGTGGAATCAATACTAGTGGATTCATGAGATACTGCTTTATCTGATCAAACACTACTTCAAATTTGTCCTCCCACTTAAATGGAATATTCTTGTGTAAGAGGTGTGTAAATGGTAAAATTTTATTTGCCAGTTGAGCAATGAATCTTCGAATGGATTGTAACCATCCTTGCAAAGAGCATAGTTGACTAATGTTCCTTGGTGGTGGCATATCAAGAATTGCTTGTACTTTAGTTGGATCCACTTCAATTCCCTTTTCTGATACAATGTAACCTACTAGCTTTCCAGATTTCACTCCAAATACACATTTCTTTGGATTAAGTCTCACTTTGAATTGTTCCATTCTTTTAAAAATTTTAGATAAGATATCTATGTGTCCTTCCCTGGTGTTAGACTTGGTGAGGAGGTCATCAACGTAATCTTCCATGAATGTATGCATTATATCATGAAAAATAATTGTCATTGCTTGTTGGTATGTAGCTCCTGCATTCTTTAGCTTGAATGGCATTACGTTCCAGCAATAGGTACCACAAGGACATGTGAACGTTGTTTTATCTTGATCCTCTAGTGCAATCTTTATCTGGTTGTATCCTGAAAATCCATCCATTAATGAGTACATCGCATGCCCAACCATCAAATCAATAATCATATCTATGTTTGGTAGAGGAAAATCATCTTTAGGACATGCCTTGTTCAAATCCCTGAAATCTATACAAATTCTAATCCTTCTGTCTAGTTTTGAGACACGTACGATATTGGAGATCCATTCCGCATAGTCAATAGACCGAATGAAACAAACATCCAAAAGTTTCTTTAACTCTTCTTTAACCAATAATGCAACACGTGGATGCATTTTTCTGAGTTTCTATTTTACAGGTTTTGCCCCCGGTGTAATAGATAGATGATGCATGATGAGATATGGATCTAATCCAGGCATATCCATAGGACCATGCAAAATTGATTTGATTATTCTTGAGAAATTCTATGAATCCAGGTACTTCCTCTTCTGTTAGAGATGTAGCCAATTGCAAGACTTTGGGATTTTCTATAGTACCTATATTGAGTGCCTTTGTTGGTTCGATTAGAATGGAAGACCTTTCCTGATAATGCTCTAGAAGAGTGTCAAGTTTCCCATCCTCTAGCACCTTTGAAAGGTTTTCACCATTGGATACGCTTTTTTATTTTTCTCTTTTATTGATCTAATACTGCCTCTGTTAGGTTTTCACCATTAGATCTTTCTTTTATTTTATTTATTTCATAGCTGAGAAACTTGACACTTTCTTGTTGAAAGCTCCGTTCCTGTGATTCCCTGGTGGAACTTGTTTCTGGTTGGTATGAACAAAGAAATTTTATGATGGTTTCGTCATTAGGAAAAGTTGGGACATCAATGGGTGCGATTTTTTCCCAATCAATGAGTTCGGGATAGACCAAAGGAAATGGATCATTAGGATGAGTAAGGTCACTGGCCATTAGAGTCATGATACTATTGTTAACATCGTTATAGGGGAGGTCTAGGATGGTATCCTCCTGTGAATGATTTGTCTCACTTTGAATCGAATTGGTCTCACTTGAGTCATGATCACTTTGTAGAACATAATCAAGCAGAGGCCTTGAGCTTTCCCCTTGTAAGAATGCAGGTTTGAATTTGTGTATGACATCAACCCTTTTCTTTGAGATAAAAGTATCATTAGAGAATTCATCCCATTAATATTCATTGGAGTCAGTGTCAGAATTGTTTGCTTGAATTCTCAGGATTGTTTTAGTTAACTCCTCTTTAGACATTCTTTGTATCACTTCTTGCTTTGTGTCTTCACCATATCCTAACCTAGTCTTATCATTTGAGTGCATTGTTTTTAGTTGGACAGGTTCAACAATACCCTCTTTCCTTTTACCTATAGGGTCATTTCCTTCATAACCCATTTGTTGCATGATAACATAACCCTTTCCATATTGTTCTGCGGGCAACTTGACATGTTGTACCTATTCTTCTTCATATTTATAGAGCCAATCAAGGATAGCTCTATCTTCTATTTCATTTTCTTTGATAAACACTCCATTAAAGTTGGTGATGGGAACTGAAGCTGAGGCTAAAGCTGTTGTAGCTTGCTGCATGGATGTTGATGGTTGACCATGGGATCTTGGAGATATGGGTAAATTAGAGAGAGATAAAGAATATTCTCCCACTCCATTATCTTTCAATTTTAGCTTGGTGCCAAAATTACTTATCATTTCGCTTGCTTGTTCATTGTACTTGGAGGTATAGATGGCCAAGGCCTCTCTATTATGAGGGACTAGTGTGTCCTGAGTTGCTCTTAGGTTAGAACAAGTTTGACTACTAATGTGATCAACATGTATTGTTACTTCCTATCCATCATATGGGAACTTCAAGCATTGATGATAAGTAGGTGGAACAGCTTGCATGTCATGGATCCATGGACGGCCCAAGAGTATGTTATAAGTTATATCCCGATCTAGAACTTAACAAAAGGTATTCTTCACAATAGGTCCCACTCTGACTGGTAGCATGATGAGGCCTTTGGAGGTACTTTCCTCATCATCATATGCCTTTATTGTAATATTCCTTTGTGAATCTATAGATTCCTCTAAATATCCCAAAGCTAGGACCAATTTTAAAGTACAAATGTTTAATTCGGCTCCTCCATCTATTAGGACACGTCTAATGCGAGCTTTGTGAACCATGACTTCTAAGTAGAGTGATGAATTATGTGGATGGGTTATGGATGAGTCATCCTTTTCAGAAAAGGATAAACATGTGGAAGAGGACAAGTGTCCCACCATGGCTTGAAATTTATTGATATCCAGATAAGGGGATACAGTTATATCAACATGTGCCTTTTCCATAATTTCCTTATGTGTAGGTGATAACTTTAAAAGCTCCAAGATAGAAAATTGGGCTGATGTTTTTCGTAGTTGATCAACCAAATTGTATTGACTTGGAGGGGGAATTTCTACTTTAGATGAGCTTCCTTTGACAATGATTTTGGATTGTCCCCTTGTCGTAGCATTAACCTCTCGATATTCTTTCTTACCTTTGATTCGGATAGCATTTATTTGTGGATCGTCAGTATAAATATGATTGATAATGACATCATGGAAATAATTAACATTCTTTCCCTTGTCACCCGAAGATTCCCCTTTTGATAATTGGGGAGAGGATCCTTGAATTCCTGATGGTCATTATTGACATTATGTCCCTCAACCATGATGGTATGGTTATCAATCAAATCCTAAACAATATTCTTCAACCCTTGGCAATTGTTTGTTTTATGACCTTTACACCTATGATAATCACAAAAGTGTGAGTCATTCCATGATGGTAGTTTAACTTGAGGCTCATAGTCTCTTTGTGGTGGCAATGTAATAGCGTTTTGATTCAATAACTCTTTGAGAATGGATTCCAAAGATTGGCCCAAGGGAGTGAAACTCCGTCGATTCTAAAAAATATGAAGATCTAGGCACATTTGAATTTTGATTATTGCCAAAATTATTTCCATGATTATTAGTTGTATTTCCTTGATTGGAAACATTTTCTTGGGTACTAGAATTTCTAGCATTATTGCTACATTGAACACCTGACACATTAAGGATGGTAGGCTTCACATTCATGTTGTTAGCATCCACTACCCCATCATTCACAAAATTATTATTTCGAGTCCAAAATCGTGACTTTTCATTGTTGTTACTATAGTTGTTGTTGTTGTACGAATTTGAACCCTCTTTATCAATTTTTAGAAGTCCACGCTTGATCAAAGCACTTGCAATAGTAATCGTGTTTTTAATCAATTTTTCAAATGATTGAGGAAAGTGAAGGTTTAGTCTGTAACTCATTTCTTGATTCAGACTATCGATAAAGATCTGCATCTTTTCTATTTCAGGAACAGGGCGAGAGTATCTAGCAAACACCCTTCTCCACCTTTGTAAAAATGTAGTGAAATATTCCCCTACTTTTTGTTTCACCTTACAAAGATCAAGCATGGTTATCTGGTGTTGGATGTTGTAGGGTATTGTGATATAAACTTATTTATTAACTCCTCAAAGGTTTTGATGGGGGGAGTGATATTTGAAAGCCACTCCATGGATTGTCCACCCAGACTTTGTGGAAACAATCGCATTAAGTAGGTATCTTCATGAACGAATTCTAAGCTCATATTTCATAAATCCCTCACATTTTCAATGGGGTCGATTTTCCCATTATACCTATCAAATATAGGGATTTTGGAATGTTTTGGAAAAGGAATCATTTGAAGAATCCTATCAAATGGATAAGGACATATGTCATCCAAAACATACTTCTTTGTTGCACCCCCTTGCATTTCTTTTATTTTCCCTTGTAATTCTTTGATCTGTTGAGTAAGGGCACTAAAATCATTAGGAGGAGTTTCAGGATTTTCTTTAATCCCTTCTATGTCAAAATCAGTAGGTAACTTAGCTCCTTGATTAGCTAATGAAAGGAAATATCTTTCCTTATTTCATTCTAAAATCCTTTCCATAAGAGTATGGAATAGGCGATCCTACTCTGCTTCTGGAGCTTTTCTTCCGTTATCTCTTCAGTATTTGAATTATGATAGGGGATCTCTTCCCTCTCACTATTATCACCCATTTTGCTTATTGTACTTTCTCTTTCATCTTTTTCTATGTGTTTTTGAGATCTCGTGACAACAGGCATAAGCTTTACTCAAATTCTACTAACCTTGATCAAAAGAATGAAATAGTGCAATGTTGATGGATATGAAAGGTGGGATAGAATGAAGATTCTATGACTTAAAATACTTTTAATCTTTAGCTCATGATTCCTTGATTGAAAATCCTGTTTGCGGGAGTTAAACTAAAGATGATTTTGCACTTTGTGAGGTTTGATCATAGCTTTGTAAAAAGATGGATTTGATGAATGCCTAATGCATTTGAGTTCTCTATTGCAAAATTTGATTGGGATGAGTAGCGTACGAAACTCCAAGTTGGGGAATATAAGAAGAACGAATATGTTGACCGTGGTTGTTCCTTTGAGAAAGGGCTCTTCTTTGAAAGAAGGCTCATGAGTATAAAGGTTCTACAACATAGTCATCAGTTAAACCTCTAATATAGTCATGATATCGATGAATAAAGGTCTTGTGTTCAAGCAAGACCTTTTGACTTTGGTATAGAAATTTCCTCTTCTTCAATAACTTCTTATAACTGAGAGATTTTTTTAGCTTTCTAATCTTCCTTTCTAGAGACTTCTTGGAAAAAGTTGTAGACTTCCAAACTCTGAGCATAGAAAAGACTAGACTGAGATGACTGATTTCCAAATGTCATAAATTTACCTACATTCGGAAAACACATGCACCGAAATAGAGCATGAATGCGCCAAAACAAACTACCTATGTACCAAAACAGAACACAAATGCACCGAAATAGAGCATGGATGCGTCGAAATAGAGCACAGATGCACTGAAATAGAGCACAGATGCGCTGAAATAGAGCACATATGCACCAAAATAGAGCATGGATGCATCGAAACAGAGCACAGATGCGCCGAAATAGAGCAGCGATGTGCTGAAACAGAGTAGCGATGCACTGAAACATAGTAGCAATGCACTGAAACAGAGCAACAATGCATCAGAATAGACCAGGGATGCGCTAAATTATCCGTTTAGACTTTTGAGATAGACATGTTTGGACAATTTTATATTTTTGGATGATCTTAATCTAATTTAAATGTGAAAAATACAACATAGAGAAGCAGACAGTTATTTTGTTAATCCTAAAATCTAAACAAAGAGTGTATGTTCTTGAGATTTTCACAGGTATTGAAGAAGATAAGCACTTCAGTCAGACTCACTCTTAGTTTTTCAAATAGGTCATCATAGTAATCACAACCCACAGCTTAAAATCGCGTCGACTCACATAGCCATGTCACCCCCTAGAGGGCACCCGTTTTTTTGTCTTTTCCAAGTGTGTACTCAAGGTGACGAAAGTGGATATTGAATCCCCTAAGCAAATGATCTGTGGTGATTATATGGTGAGTGTCTTGGGGGAAGATTCTTCCCTCCCCTTGCATCGTGAGTAAAATAATGTTTGGATACTAACACGACTAGATTTCTACACTATGGTTTGTAGTCAAGGTTTTCGTTCAACACGACAATAGATAAACTCCCTTAGGAGACCTCCCAATCTTTAGAACAAAGATTTTGGGGATGGTTATCTTGCACACTGTTGTCAAATTGCAGACTTTCCCCGAATTCACTTTTGATTATAGTGGGTTGGAAAACCTGGCTTTGGTTGTTCCCACTTAGGTCATTCCTCTTGGGTGAGTACTTTTTCCCACAAGAGCAGGCCCTCTAAAGGATGTAATAAAGCATAAACATTGCAGGAAAATGAAAAAGGCACTCTAGTATTCTGGTCACCCAATTAAGGGAGAGCATAGACCTATTGCCACAGACAAAGCAAACAATGTTCTTTTTATAGCACCAAATGACAATGATCTAAACTAAGTGAAGATGTTGCTTCACAATAGGCATGGGGTTCATTTTAACTGCAAAAATAGTGTGTGGTGACTACCCTAGGATTGATAGATTCCAGATTTTAAATTTCTATCCTAGGGTTGGTTCATTTTTCTTAAAAAAATTGAAATGAAAATTTTTGTCCGCGGATGACGTTGGAATCAAAATTTATGTTTACAAACCCCCTACATGCACTAGGACATACCCCCAATGCACCAAAACAATTACTAAATGTGCTAAAAGATCAATCTGGGATGTGCCGAAACAGTCCTTGAATGCGCCGAAATAGTCCCTAAATGCATCGAAATAGTTTGGGGATGCACTGAAACAGTTCGTCTATGCACCGAAAGAAAGCTCGTATGTGCCAAAGTGCAACTCCAGTCCGTCACCTGTTAGAAAATTCCTGTAATAAAAAGATTAAAATAGGGGGATGCCCCACGATGGGTGCCAAAAATATGTCGTTAGAAAATGTGGATTAATTAAACAGTAAACTAACACACCAAGGATACATTATATTGAAAGAAAACTAATTAAAAAACATAAATACAAACTCTAATGACAGTAGCTTCCTCAAATTCATCCCATTGTCCTCTATCTCCAAGGATTTGATTAAAGGTGTTGACTCTTAGTTGTGTAAGCAACAGCTTGTTGTAATGGCAGCTTAGGAGAATGAGATTAATTGAAAATGCATGTGCATGACTATATGATTTAAGCTATGAAATTAAAATACTATGATGCTAGAATTTTGATAGTACTAGAATGCAACTATAGTAACTACATATGAAATCTAGGATTCGAGGTCCTTTTCAACTCATAAGAGGGTTGTATTTATAGATTTTTGAAGGCAAGAAATCCAATTGGCGAGGATCAGCAGTTGAGATGAGATTCAAACCTATTAAGATGAACAGTGAGAGATCGAGAAGTTAAGAAAAAGATGGAAGGTTGAGAGAAAGATGGGAGATGTTTCTTCAAACACATCCTTTTCCATTCAAAAATGAAGGAAAGTTGCCATTTGTGCATTTTATTTATGAAGAGTTAGTTGAGAGTTGAGGAAAAATCCATAATTAAATAAATAAAGTGACAAAGAATTAGAAGTTTCCATAATTTAAATAAATAATATTTAATTATGTATGAGAGATGATAAAAAGCACTTTAATTAAATATATAAAATACTTAATTAAATATGAAAAGAAGAAAGCTTTCTAATTCAATATTTTTAGAATATTTAATTATCAAAAAAGAAAGCTTTTAATTAAATATTTTTAGAATATTTAATTAAGTGGAAAAGAATAAAGAATTAGAAAGAAAACGTTTAATTAAATATTGGAAATATTTAATTAAATGTGAAATGAAAAATATCATTTAAATTTCGAATTTAAACTTGTGATAATTAATATAAATAAATTATGAAATCTATTTAATTAATTAAGAGGAAGATAGCAATAATTAAATAAACTTATTTATTTAATTAAACTAGAAGAATTGGAAAAATTAACAATATAAATAAATAATTAAATTTATTTATATGTAGATGACTTAAGGATATTAATTAAATAATTCATATTTAATTAATTAACAAGTTTGGTTAACTGTGACCATTTTTAGATGTGTACAGAAACAAAAATTTCAAAACCCTCCACATAAAAAATCATTATCAGACCAGCATTTCAACTAACTCCTAGACAATATTCACCTATGCACATTGAGAAATGCATGAAAAACATACATAAGAACATACATGGATACATGCATAACATGACGAGACATCATAGTGCGGGGACCACCAGATGCCTAAAATAGTGGGTTTTAGAATAGTTCGAGTTTTAGGTGACAGTGTGTTTTCCAAAACAACAGTGTATAAAATGGCAGAAAAAATGGGATGTCATGTGGTATTTTTTCTATTTCCAAATTATGATTTCATATGCCACGTTTTGTGCTTTTTTATCCATTCTGAAAAAAAATGCGAACAATGGCGACATTCCGGGTTTTACATGATTTTTGAAATATAGCATTTCATTGCAGAACCCACAGATTCTACTTTCTATAAACATTATTCAGTAATTTCACTCATATTTCTACAATGGTTTGTCACTTATTTCATTTGGAAATGGAAAAATGTGAAAACCAGCATACGGGGAGGAAACAAAACAAAATTTTCAAAACACTCCATAGAAAAAATCATTATCAGACCTTCATTTCAACTAACTCCTAGACAAAATTCACCTATGCACATTGAAAAATGCATGAAAAACATACATAAGAACATACATGGATACATGCATAACATGACGAGACATTGTAGTGCGGGGACCACTAGATGCCTGAAACAGTGGGTTTTACAATAGTCCGAGTTTTAGGAGAGTGCGTTTTCCAAAATAATAGTGTATAAAATGGCGGCAAAAATGGGATGTCGTGTGGTATTTTTGCTATTTCAAAATTATGATTTCGAATGCCACATTTTGCGCTTTTTTATCCATTCTAAAAAACAATGCGAACAAAGGCGACATTCCGAGTTTTACATGATTTTTGAAATATAGCATTTCATTGCAGAACCCACAGATTCTGCTTTCTATAAACATTATTTAGTAATTTCACTCATATTTCTACAATGGGTTGTCACTTATTTCATTCAAAAATGGAAAAATTTGAAAACCAGCATATGGGGAGGAAATGAAACAAAAATTTCAAAACCCTTGACACAAAAAATCATTATCAGACCTGCATTTCAACTAAATAGTTTCCCAACGAAAACCCTACAAAATTCAAAATAAGAATGTGAAAAATGGCGATGTTCTGGGCTTTATGTGATTTTCACAATAGTTTGTGGTCTCTATAAACCTTATTCGGTTATTTCACTCATATTTCCACAATGGGTTGTCATCTATTTCATTCGGCGACCCCAAAATTTCAAAACCAGCAGACGGGAGGAGACGAAATTAAAAAATCTTCAACTGAAAATCACAAAACGAAAACCCCGCAACGAATGGCTGTTCATTTCTTCAGTGTTCATGGAAGAATGGAAAAATGGAACATACATAGAGTGGATATACATACCTAAAGGAACTCTACATGCCTACAACTCTTACCCTCGCTATGCATCAAAACGTCGTTGTCCAAAAATGGAGAAAATGGGACCTCATCGGGGCTTTTTGATATTTGTTAATAACGGTTTCAAATGCCACGTTTTTGGCTTTTTTTCCATCCACGCTGAACAATTATATTGAAAACCCATCGACACTGACACAATTTCTTGACGATAGGACAACAAATAGGATACGGGATGAGAAGTCTGACCGTCAAGTCTTTCCTTCCGTCCGATAACCTTTTCCGTCGCGGGTCCCACCTCTTCCGTCGTGACTCTTTTCTCCATGCAGTATGGTGGGCATATCCTATATTATATACATAGGTGATTTTTTTCTAGGAGTTAGTTGGCTCCATCGCCTCTTATCTCTTTTTTTAAAGCTTAAAATCTTCTCCTTTTGGTTAACTCTTCATCTCCCTCTATTGGGCGTTGAACAATTTTAAAATTTTAAAACTAATTTCAAACTATGTGCCCCCCTCTTCTTTTCCTTTGCATTAATTAAATTTTGTATTACTCTGCATATTTTCTAACTTTCAGGCTGCAAGGAGCTTTAAAACATTCATTTTTATATGTAGACTTTTTCATATACATTGCTCCAATCTATCATTCTCACATTCAAAAGAAAATATGAAAAATAATTCATCTAAATTGCATTTGAATTGGACTCTCAAAGCTGACTTTGAACTCCAAAATTCAACATGAAACTAAAATCAGACTAATATAGAATAAAACCAAATCGAGTTGTTTTTGGATGATGTAGATAGCTTGTTCGCTCGAAATGCTCCTGCATCATGCATATGTATATCTATATATGTATATTTATATGTGTATGTGTATTTATGTATGTATGTATGTATGTATGTATGTATGTATACACATACATACATACATACATATACATGTGCATGCATATATGTGTATATATATAATTTATCTATTTTAAACCCTAAAATATTGAATTGAAAACCTAAAAAGCTACTATGAAACCCTAATTTAAGATAAATACATGTAAATTTACATGCACATTTATGTATAAATATATGTGTGTAAATTATATACAATATACATGTACATATATGACTTGGATAGATCCAATATATATTGTTTGAAACTTTTCATCCACTATTTTTTAGCTTACCCCCCTCAAAATCTAAGTTGTGATACGTATATCGATGGAAGTTTGATAATAGATAATTGGGAAACATGACCAAGTGAGAAGCGAGTTAGATATCATCAACACAAATTAAAAGAGGGTCTATTTTTTCATTCTCATAAATATTAAATTATGCTAAAGGAAGTACAAATTTGTGTTGATAGTAATATTTTTTCTATTATTTAAGTACTAATAAATTGGGTGAAACATGTGAAATTAGTAAGTATTATGATATAGAGGATGAATATGCATACCATAATAAAGAGACAAGAATAATAGATCTATGAATAAGGAAATTATGAGCCATTTATAGTGATGAATTTAGACATAATTCCTAATTTCGTGAGGAAGGATTTAGGCCCAAATAGATGCCAAGCTCCATTTCCATGGCCACTAACTCCATTGTAATTAGTGGATTCTCCAAAAATTTTCCCCCACCAAGAGGGAAATTAGATAAGGAGGCCTAATTTCCCCTTTATTATATATTTATGAAAAAAAACTAGAAAGGCCCTTAAGAGAGAGGTTGTATCATGTAAGAACATAAGAGGACTATAAGTTTCATCAAAGCAAGAAAATAGAACTCACCTCTAGTTTGTGTATGATTTACTTCTCTTTAACAGATTTCTTTATATATTGAAGCTACAAAAATAAAGATAATGTTTGATAAGTATGAAAGGGTGGTAGAAAAAACAATTAATCCCCAAAAAATATCCAATATATTTTCTTTTTCATTGATTACAAGGAAGAATAACACATCCTAGAATTTTAGGGGAGTAAGATACCTAGTCTTTACTTGGTTATACCACTGTTGAATAATAAGAACTAAAGTGTTTGAATTGGAAGAAATTTATTGATGGAGTTGATAATAAGCTCTGTTTGTGGAAGGGGAAGTGGTTTTCTTTGGCTAGTATTCATCTCATTAAAAAAACTCTCTGGGTAATATAATTTTATAATATTCCAATCTTCCAAATACCTCTAGTAAGGTTTACAAAACTATTTTTCCAATATTTATAAGGGATTTTATCATGTGTTTCTAGTGGCCAAAAAAATATGCCCTAGTTAAATAGAAGAAAGTATGTAAAACTAAAGAAACAAGTCTTGGTTTTAGGGGCTACAAATTAATGCATAAGGCTCTAGTGATGAAGCTTATCTATAAATATACAAAGAGAATTCAATAAATTTTTAAATATAAATATATTAAGGGATAATTACAATATATTCTTTACTCAATATGTCACTCCTAGGGTGGTAGAAATCTATAATTTTGTGTTCATGTACAAAATTATGGTGATAAATCAAATCAAGTGAAGAATTAGGGTAGGGGACAATGCATAGTTCTTGAAGGAATCATAGGTAGTATATTATACCTTCTTATAACTTGACTCCATCCATCTACTAGATTAAAAAAATTGAGCATTTATTTAGGCACAAGATGAAGGGCCATGTCAAGGAGGGTGTTAATGGAAGGAAATGACACACCTGCTTCCTACCATCCACAAAACTTGGAGATTATTGTAGTAATTAATAGAGGTATTATGTAGATGTCTCTTCAACTCAAGTAATAGGGAATATTGTGATGAAACGAGACTCCCCTTAAAAATCTAACACAACTCAAATTTGCACAACATATGCAAGAAGGAAAACAATATATTTTATTGCAACAAACATGAAATGGAATTATAATATGTTGAAGCTCACAAGCTTCCCTTACAACATGGGATTTTGATTACAAGAATATGCAACAATGGAGTCTCCATCCTATGCTCAATCTAACAACATCTGGTTATGTAAACCTACAACTCCTCCGAAGCCAACTTCTCCAAATGAGCAACATCAATATATAGAAATTGTGTGAGAAGAAACCACTATTGGTTTCTCAAAACAACCTCTGCAAAACTACCAAGAAAACTTGCCACTTTCTTCCTATCAACACTCTGTCAATTGTCAAAAAAAAATTCAAAATGGTTTTTGGGTTTGGTACGCCTAATTTTCATCTTTTCGAATCATTATGAAATTCTTAATTTTGTTATCATATGATAAATTTATGGTTGTTTTACTGAGATTGGGTCTCACAATTATGACCTAGACATGCAACAACATGCAAAGCTTGTGGCCAACATGCAAGTAGATGCAAGATTCTTTGCAGCCCATTTGATGACATTTTATGACACATGTACATGCAAACAAGACTTTTTGACCTTCTCCAAAAGTGGACACCCAAAAGGCATATTCCCCTCCAAGATGCTTTCACTATTTTACCAAGACTTATTTCCCATCTCATTTAAATTTACAATTTCACACCAAGGGAATTTACATTGTTGCAAATTAAAATATTATTCTCCTAACCCATAATCCCTTATTGAAAATAAAAATAAATTGAAATAATAATATTTTTGGTGATGCAAGATTGCCTTACACCTTGGATGCGCCTGCATCAGACACTGAGGTAGGAATTTTTTTGTGAATATCGATTCACAAAATGGAGTTGAGTGGTAGTACCACCCTTCTGGATTGCAAGCGATCCTCAACAAACTCCATCATTGAATTTGGTACCTTTGATTTGTTCTTCCTTCTCTTCTTCCAACACTTAGCTGGAACAAAAAACCTCCTCCTTTGAAAAATTTGCACTCCATTCTTCTCTCATCTCATGGAATTTTATTCACCATGTGCCATCCTCCTCCAAATAATATCTCTACTCCTCTCATCTTTTGTGGGTTTTGACCCACCACAAACTGACCACCTCCATCAAATCTCTCTTGTAAATTCCTCCATAGCCTCTAGCTGGAAGTATATGTTGGAAAAACAAGGATAGACAACTGAGAGGAGGGGGGGGGGGGTAAATCAGTTGTTATAAAATTTTAAACTTATTCAACCTTAATCAACCTTTAATCTCGGATCAGATAATTAATAGTGAAAGCATAAATCAACAACACATCAGAAACACATGAACACCAAGATTTTATATGTGGAAATCCTGTTAGGGGAAAAACACGATGGATGTTAGTCCACAAGATTATACCCTATTAGAAGTATAATGAAAAATGAATAAGGAATGGACATGCATTAAGGCACACTGCCTCGAGCTCATTGCTCAAAGGGAAGGCTCACTACCTTACATAAAATAATCAGATTAAATCCATCCAATGAGGTTAAACTAAGAAATTAGCTTCTACAAAAGCCTAATGGTATTTTCAGTTAGGCACAAAAACACTTTTTCACACTTCGCTCAATCTTCTTCACACTCTGCTCTTAAATCAAATGATTTGATCTTTATTCGCACATTTCGTATTCACACTTCACATACATTCACCACAAAATCACACACTCTTCAAAAAAATCGCTCTTATATATCCACTACATGAATTTACATCAACAACTCTGTTAGCCACAAGTAAAAGAATAAATTACAACTATCAGCCCAATTCATGAACAAATCTCAATGCGCACCAACCTAAGTTGGTCACATCATAATGAAGACCTAAATCAACGTCCTCAAAAATTCCAAACAATAAAAGATTAATTTATAAGGATCCACAACATGCTACCATCATCATGTCAGCCAAGAACATGAAAACCTCAAACACACAAAGGAAAATATTTGATCACGAGCACATCGATCAGCGTAGATGTACCACAATGATAGAGAACGATCTAGAAACATCACTGAACATCATGGTATGATACACAATAATTCAATTTACCAGAATTGCATTCTCTTCTTCCAGAAACACTTGCTATAGTAACAAAATAACTGTAGGAGCTTAGAAACTCATAACTCACTCCAATCTTGATGCGTACCACTGAAAATTTTGGATAACATGTACTAGATAGGCTAAAAAACAAACCCTTTAATGTGTGACCTTTGAATATCAACGTACACAAATTTCCACCATTATGATCTTCTCAGCTTCACAAACTGCCTACAACATATTTATTCTAATTTTCTCAATATCCTTGACATATACAACCTTAAGAATCAATAATGCTAATAGTGTTGACATCAATGACAACCACATATCAACAACACAACCACAACATCCAATAGTATATATCTAGATACCACTCTGGATCCTCACAATCCTTTTTCTTTTCTAACTCTTTTCTCATCTCACAATGCAAATCCTTTACACAAATTCAACGTTATAAAACTCACAAAAATCAGATTTTACCTCGATGAATTTTTCTCACATCTTCTTCCTCACTATTGAATTCTTCTATCTTTTTTGTTGCATTGAACAACTTCTCTATCTATGTGATCTCTTCCTCAAGAAACTCTTGGTCTTCATCAGGTTCCTCATCAAAAACTGGTCCCTATACATCACTACATACTTTGTTCTGACTACAACATCCTCAACTGCTACAATTTGGTTTTCCCCTTCTTCAATGTCCTCCATTTCGCTATACTCTTTTGTTGTTGTTGCAACCTTACTTGCCACACACTCTCAAACTACAACTTCTTAAGTATAGAATACCTCACATTCGACAATCAATCTACACACCACACACACTCCACCCCCAGGTCCTGGTGCAAACTACCTCACATCAACACTTCTTCCTACACATAAATCACACACACTTCACCACCATAGGTCATGGTGCAAACTACCTCACATCGACGCTTCTACCTGCATACTCAAGAATTCCTACTCTAATACCACTGATGAAAGGGGACTCCCCTTACAAATCTAAAAACTCATAACACAACTCAAATTTGCACAACATATGCAAGAAGAAAAACAATATATTTTATTGCAAAAAACATGAAATTGAATTATACTATGTTGAAGCTCACAAGCTTCCCTTACAACATGAGATTTTGATTACAAGAATATGAAACAATGGATTCTTCATCCTATGCTCAATTTGACAACATCTGGTTATGTAAACCTGCAACTCCTCCAAAGCCAATTTCACCGAATGAGAAACATCAATATATAGAAATTGTGTGAGAAGAAACCACTATTGGTTTCTCAAAACAACCTCTGCAAAACTACCAAGAAAACCTACCACTTTCTTCCTATCAACACTCTATCAATTTTCATAAAACAATTCAAATGGTTTTTGGGTTTCATGTGCCTAATTTTCATCTTTTCGAATCATTTTGAAATTCTTAATTTTATTATCATATGAGAAAGTTATGGCTATTTTACTGAGATTGGGTCTCACAATTACGACCCAGACATGCAACAACATGCAAAGCTTGTGGCCAACATGTAAGTACATGCAAACAACATGCAAGATTCTTTGCAGCCCATTTTATGATATTTTATGACACATGTACATGCAAATAAGACTTTTTGACCTTCTCCAAAAGTGGACACCCAAAAGGCATATTCCACTCCAAGATGCTTTCACTGTTTTACCAAGACTCGTTTCCCATCTGATTTACATTTACAATTTCACACCAAGGGAATTTACATTGTTGCAAATTAAATATTATTCTCCTAACCCCTAGGCCCTTATTGAAAATAAAAATAAATTGAAATAATAATATTTTTGGTGATGAAAGATTGCCTTACACCTTGGATGCGCCTACATCAGACACCCGAGGTAGGAAATGTTTTGTGAATATGGATTCACAAAATGGATTTGAGTGGTAGTACCACCCTTCTGGATTGCAAGCAATCCTCAACAAACTCCATCATTGAATTTGGTGCCTTTGATTTGTTCTTCCTTCTCTTCTTCCAACACTTAGCTGGAACAAACAACCTCCTCCTTTGAAAAATTTGTGCTCCATTCTTCTCTCATCTCATGGACTTGTATTCACCATGTGCCATCCTCCTCCAAATAATCTCTATACTCCTCTCATCTTTTATGGGTTTTGACCCACCACAAACTGACCACCTCCATCAAATCTCTCTTGTAACTTCCTCCATAGCCTCTACCTGGAAGTATATGTTGGAAAAACAAGGATAGCCAAATGAGAGGGGGGGGTGAATCAGTTGTTACAGAATTTAAACTTATTCAACCTTAATCAACCTTTAATCTTAGATCAAATAATTAACAGTGAAAGCATAAATCAACAATACATCAGAAACACATGAACACCAAGATTTTATACGTGGAAACCCTGTTAGGAAAAAAAACATGGTGGATGTTAGTCCACGAGATTATACCCTGTTAGAAGTATAATGGAAAATGAATAAGCAATGCACATGCATTAAGGCACACTTCGTAGAGCTCACTGCTCAAAGGGAAGGCTCACTTCCTTACATAAAAAAATTAGATTAAATCCACCTGATGAGGTTGAACTGAGAAATTAGCTTCTATGAAAGCCTAATGGTAGTTTTAGTTAGGCAGAAAAACACTTCTTCACACTTCGCTCAATCTTCTTCACACTCTACTCTAAAATCAAATGATCTGATCTTTATTTGCACATTTCACATTCACACTTCACATACATTCATCACAATCTCACATACTCTTCAAAACAATCGCTCTTATATATCCACTACATGAATTTACATCAACAACTCTGTCAGCCACAAGTAAAAGAATAAATTACAACTGTCGGCCCAATTCATGAACAAATCTCAATGCACACCAACCTAAGTCGATCACATCATAGTGAAGACCTAAATCAAAATTGCCGAACATGCCGAACAATAAAAGATTAATCCATAAGGATCCACAACATGCTACCATCATCATGTCAGCCAAGAACATGAAAACCTCAAACACACAAAGGAAAATCTTTCATCACGAGCACACCGATCAGCATAGACGTACCACAATGATAGAGAACAATCTAGAAACATCACTGAACATCATGGTAAGATACACAATAACTCAATTTACTAGAATTGCATTCTCTTCTTCTAGAAACACCTGCTACAGTAACAAAATAACTATAGGAGCTTAGAAACTCATAACTCGCTCCAATCTTGATGCGTACCACTGAAACTTTAGGATAATATGTACTAGATAGTCTCAAAAACAAACCCTTTAATGTGCGACCTTTGAATATCAACGTACACAACTTTCCACCATTGTGATCTTCTCAGCTTCACAAACTGCCTACAACATATTTATTCTAATTTTCTCAATATCCTTGACATATACAACCTTCAGAATCAACAATGCTAATAGTGTTGACATCAATGACAACCACATATCAACAACACAACCACAACATCCAATAGTATATATCTAGATACCACTCTGGATCCTCACAATCCTTTTTCTTTTCTAACTCTTTTCTCATCTCACAATGTAAATCCTTTACAAATTCAACATTATAAAACTCACAAAAATCAGATTTTACCTCGATGAACTTTTCTATCACATCTTCTTCCTCACTATTGAATGCTACTATCTTTGTGTTTGCATTGAACAAATTCTCTATCTGTGTGATCTCTTCCTCAATAAACTCTTGGTCTTCATCAATTTCCTCATCAAAAACTAGTCCCCATACATTACTACATACTTTGTTTCAACTACAACATCCTCAATTGCTATAATTTGGTTTTCCCTTTCTTCAATGTCCTCCATTTTGCTATACTCTTTTTGTTGTTGTTACAACCTTACTTGCCACACACTCTCAAACTACAACATCCTAAGTATAGACTGCCTCACATTCGGCGATTATTCTACACACCACACACACTCCACCCTCGAATCTTGGTGCAAACTGCCTCACATCAACACTTCTTCCTGCATATAAATCGCACACACACCACCACCACAGGTCCTGGTGCAAACTACCTCACATCGACGCTTCTACCTAGATACTCAGGAATTTGTACTCTGATACCACTGATGAAAGGGGACTCCCCTTACAAATCTAAAAACTCATAACACAACTCAAATTTTCACAACATATACAAGAAGGAAAACAATATATTTTATTGCAACAAACATGAAATTGAACTATAATATGTTGAAGCTCACAAGCTTCCGTTACAACATGGGCTTGTGATTACAAAAATCTGCAAAAATGGATTCTTCATCCTATTCTCAATCGGAAAACATCTAGTTATGTAAAGTTGCAACTCCTCTAAATCCAACTTCTCCAAATAAGTAGCATCAATATATAGAAATTGTGTGAGAAGAAACCATTGTTGGTTTCTCAAAAAAACCTCCACAAAACTACCAAGAAAACCCATCACTTTCTACCTATCAATGCTTTGTCATTTGTTAGAATTTTTTTCAAACTGTTTCTTGGTTTTGTGTGCCTCATTTTCATCTTTCTAAATCATTTTGAAATTATTAATTTCATTACCATATGAGAAAGTTATGGTCGTTCTATTGAGACTAGGTCTCACAATTACGACCCAGACATGCAACAGCATGCAAAGCTTGTGGCCAACATGCAAATACATGCAAGAAACATGCAAGATTCTTTGCAGCTCATTTTATGACATTTTATGGCACATGTACATGCAAACAAGACTTTTTGACCTTCTCCAAAATTGGACACCCAAAGGCATATTTCCCTCCAAGATGCTTTCACTATTTTACCAAGACTTATTTCCCATCCAATTTGCATTTACAATTTCACGCCAAGAAAATTTACATTGTTTCAAATTAAAATATTATTCTCCTAACCCCTAAGCCCTTGTTGAAAATATAAAAAAAATGAAATAATAATAGTTTTGGTGTTGCAAGATTTCCTTACACCCTAGATGCTCTCGCATCAGATTGGTTAGTATGGAGAAAAACCGTTTAGAGGAATTAATAGTGTGAGATACATACTATAGTTTTCTTAGACTAGTTAAGGAAGTAGAGGACTTATTATTCAGGTTAATCTAGGAAAATAAGGAGATCCCTATGGAAATTTCATTCCTCTAGGTTACTTTGAATTAAAGGGCTCTTAGATTATTAAGAATGGATCCATCTAGATGCATCATGTGTAAAAAAGAAAAGGAATCCAATAATTTATTCCTTTATTCTCCTTAATGAAAATATTTGGACCTAATTTAAGTGTTGGGAGGATATCTAATCCTCTCTCAAACAACATACATTAGGATTTATTTCAAGTTGGAATCTAAGAATAAAAAGTCTAGATCTAAGATTCATCTATAATTTATCCTCCTCCATAATTATGTCAAATATATGGTGAGAGAGAAAATAAATTATTTTCAAGGATAAGGAGGGTTTCAATTGAGGATTTTAATGTTTCAAAATAATTGTTTAGGGTTTTAAATAAATATTTCAAGGTTTCAAAATAGTTTTTTAGGGTTTTAATTCAATATTTTAGGGTTTCAAATAGTTGTTTAGGGTTTCAATTGAATATTTTAGGGTTTCAAATTAAAAATTTACGGATTTAAATTTAAAAATTTAGGGTTTCAATTGACTATTTTAAAGTTTAAAAATAGATGTTTAGGGTTTCAATTAATATTTTATGGTTTCAAAATAGTTTTTTTGGGTTTCAATAACTATTTAGTGTTTTAATCTCATATTTGTGTTAAAATTTGGTGTAGGGGCACCATGCCAACTTATGTAAATATGGTCTTAAGTTACATTTTGGTGTGTTGATTCAAAATATCAAGAAATAATTTCATAATAGACCATTTTATATGTAATTAGAGTCATTCGGGGTCAATCTTGCTAGTATTGTAAAATCTGGAAAAAGTTGTCATAGTGCAAAATTGCAAAAATGCAAAATGGGAAGTTGAAGGGTCACAAAGTGTAAGGGATGTTAAGAGTCAGTTTTTTCGGTTGGGGGAAGTTGAGATGTGTTTAAAAAGGAATTGTGAATGTTGTTTGAGGGTTGGTGGATGTAAGAATTTGAATTTGAAATACAATACTCTATTTTCCTTGTGTTTTATAATAAAATCTACTACTCCAACGTACTGTATGGCCTGGTATGAACTTTGGTTGAACTTTGATGCATTGGAGTTTGTGAGGGAATGAATTAGCTTCAGTTTGTTTTTTTTTTCATAAATTTTCATTATATTTTGTGAGATTTAGAAGCAATTTTTTGAAACTGTCTGGGATACCCTAAATTTAAGGGTTTGATTGCATAAAATAGAGTTATAGGCCATTCCATGTGGTGAAAAAAGTTCTAACTTGGTGAAATGGAATATTTAGGAATAGGATTTTATGTTCATGTGCTTGCAGGGGCAAGGAAGGTAGTTTTTTGAATTTAAGGTGATGCCCTAGTGGATTTCATTCATATTTCAAGCAAAGAATGATGGCTAAGAGTTGGAGTTTGATTAAAATGCATTGATAAAGTGTAAGAGTTGATTTAGAAAGCATGTTTAGACCTAAAGTGGTGTTTTTGAGGTGTTTTCAAAGTGGTTTGAGGCCTGGAGTATAGAGTTTCAATAAACCCTCTTGTAACTAGCCTAAAGAGGCCTAAATAAGGGTTTTGGGGTTTGGTGAACTAGAAAGTGTTTTTGTTGGTAAAAGTTGTTTCTTCTGGCTATTTGTGGCCTGGTTGAGGTTAGGGAATAGAGATTTTTGTTTAAGAGAGTATTTGGTAAGTAGTTTCTTTGTAAAATAGGGCTAATTGAGCCTCAATCCAACGTCGTAGCAATTTTTAGGAGGATATGTTTTGAAACAACCCTATCTTTAAATTGGATATGTCAAAGTAGAGGATAAATGGTATTTAGAATGTCAGTCATTTTGTGGGTTTAAAGTTTCTTTTGAGAGATATGCTCAATTTTCACTATTTGGAGTACTACAAGACAAAAATGGAGAAATTATGAGAAGTTGCCAAGTTAGGGTCTTAAAGATTAAAAGATTGTTCGAAATTGTTTGAATTATGTTTGTTTTGATTAACTCCTCTCTTCTCTACATCAATTGGTATCAGAGCATAGGTTTTTATCTTTTGAAGGAGGAAGGTTGCAATTTGAAGAAGTGAAAAGTTGCAGTTTGAAGTATCAAGATGCCTCCTAAAGGTGGTGTAGTTATTGCTAGAGAAATAAAGTTGGTAAAGCAGTTAGAAGAAGCACTTTTAGCTAGATTTGCAGAATTATAGACAAATCAAAGGAGAGGAAAGGCCACTGAAGAGGAAAGCGACCGAGAGGAAGAGGAAGGGAGTGAGAATGAAAACCCTCAAGGAAGAGTCCAAGATGAATAAGAGGAATTGGGCCTTGATGAGAAGAAGATGGTGAAAATGTTGAAGGTTGTCAAGGGAGATGCTTCTGATGTGAAACTAAATTTGCCAATGTATAATGGAAAGTTGGATGCAGAAAAAGTGTTGGATTGGATACATGCACTGGACAATTATTTTGAGTATAAGGAGGTTGCAGAAGAAAAAAAGGTAAAGTTTTCTAAGACTAAGTTGAAAGGCCATGCTCTAACTTGGTGGAACTATGTGCAAGAGGAAAGAGTGAAAAAGGGAAAAACAAAAATCCAATTCATGGGATAGGATGGTGTCAAAGATCAAGCGCCAATTCTTGTCAGGTGATCATGCAATACAAACTTTTAAGAAGTTGCAAAACTTAAAGAAGAAGGAAAAGGATGTCATGGCCTACACTGAAGAATTTCACAAGTTGAGCATTAGAGCTAGTCATGTTGAAGATGAAAATGAGAATATATAAAGGTATATGAATGGTTTGAGATTCCAAATTTAGGATGAATTGAGTCTTGCTACTCCTAGGATGGTTCAAGAATGTTTTCAGCTGGCTGCTAGGGTAGAAGAGAAGTTAAAAAGAAGGCAAGAAAGACAAGGAAGAGGCATAGGCAAACTAATAGAGGAAGAGGTTCAAGGCAGTCCTATGAAGACCAAGAAGATGCAAGTAAAAGAAAATACCAAGTTGTTGATCAAAGAGATGGATTTAGAGGCTTTAGAGGAAGGTTTGGTGAACAAGGTAGAGCTTCAAACACATTTTCAAGAAGATGTTATCATTGCAATCAGTTTGGCCATCAAGCATGGAAGTTCCTGGAGAAACAAGCTTCTACTTCAACTGGTGGTGATAAGAGAGTTCAATTGGTGCAAGAGGAAGATTGTGAGAGTGTTAACTCTCTTAATAATCTTGTTACTCTAGAAGTTGGAGAATCCTTAATGGTTAGAAGAACACTCCTGAAAGAATCTAAGGAGAAGGATCCATAGCAAAGGAGAACACTATTTAGGACAACTTACAAATGCAATGGAAAGGTATGTAAAGTAGTAATAGAATCTAGAAGCACAAACAACATGGTGTCCATAGAAATGGTTGATAAACTTAAGTTGGAAAAGATACCTCATGAAACACCTTATAAAGTGTCTTGGCTGAATGAGAAAGCTTGGGTTGAGTTTAATATTGGTAGATATAAGGAAAAAAATATTTGTGATGTGTTGCCAATGGATGTTTTCCACTTGTAACTAGGAAGACCATGTCAGTTTGATAGACATGCAATGTATGATAGTAGGAACAATACTTATGAGATTGAGAAAGATGGAACTTCTTTTACATTAACACCATTGTAGGAGGATGATAAAGGACAAGCTAAGAAATCCAAGGTGATAATGTTAGGTAAGAAAGAGTTTATAAATCTTGAGGAAGAAAAACATGAGGATTTTGTAGCCACCACTAAAAATGAAGATGCTAAGATAGAAGGTTTGGAAAATGATTCAATGTTGGAGGGAAAAAATGATGAGTTGGTGTCAAAAACAAATATGGAGAAGGTCAAGGATGAATTGATCTTGAAGATTCAAGATGAGTTTGAAGAGTATGTTTCTAGAAAGGTAAGGGAGGTGTTCCACTCCTTGGTTTCAAAAAGATATATTGGCCAATTCATTCATGTTATGGCATAGGCTCATAGGTTTGATGAAATAACAAATGTAGATGCACCACAACAGGGGGAAGAGATAGAAGGAAATAGTGAAGAGATCAAAGGTGAATTACAAGGATATGTGGGTAAGTTCAAGCATGCAAAAAAGGTAAGGAAGAAGATAGTTCATGGTAAATATGACAGAGGTATGTTTGTAGGTACCCAATCAAGTTTAGCATCAGTTCCAAATGAAGATATGGTCATACAAAATCCATCAAGTTAGCTTATAAAGTTGGAGCAATGTCTAGGTGGCAAAAAGTTCAATAGTGTAAAGAATGATACTAATCTTCAATACCTGATCCAATGGAAAGGGTTCCCATATGGAAGGATATTGGGAGATCAAAGAGATGAAGTGATCAAACATGATTTACTGCAATACAGTCCTCAAGGGACTTGAGTTCTTTTTTTGTTCAGGTGTATGGTGCAGGGGCACCATGTCAACTTATGTAAATATGGTATTAGGTTAAGTTTTGGTATGTTGAGTCAAAGTTTCATGTAATAGGGTAATAATATACCATTTGATATGTAATTAGAGTCATTTGGGGTCAATCTTTCTAATATTGTAAAATCTTGGAAAATGTATCATAGTGCAAAATTGCAAAAAGGAAAATTGGGAAGTTGAAGGGTCACAAAGTGTAAGGGATGTTAAGAGTCAATTTTTTTAAATTGGGGGAAGTTGATATGTGTTTAAAAAGACATTTTGGATGTTGGTTGAGGGTTGGTGGATGTAAGAATTTGAATTTTAAATACAATACTCTGTTTTCCCTACGTTTTATATTAAAATTTATTGCTCCAGCATACTATACGGCCTAGTACAACCTTTGGTTGAACTTTGATGCATTGGATTTTGTGAAGGAATGAATTAAATTCAATTTGGTTTTTGTTTCATAAGTTTTCATTAAGTTTTGTGATATTTGGAAGCAATTTTATGAAACTGCCTATGATACCCTGAATTTAAGGGTTTGATTGCATAAAATGGAGTTATAGTCCATTCCACCCGATGAAACAAGTTCTAACTTGGTGGAGTGGAATATTTAGGTGTTTGATTTTATGTTCATGTGTTTGCAAGGGCAGGGAAGGCAATTTGTTGAAGTTAAGGTGATGCCCTAGTGGATTTCATTCATATTTCAAGAAAAGAATGATGGCTAAGAGTTGGAGTTTGATTAAAATGCATTGATAAAGTGTGGAAGTTGATTTAGGAAGCATGTGTAGACCTAGAATGCTATGTTTGAGATTTTTTCAAAGTGGTTTGAGGTATGGAGTACAAAGTTTCAATAAACCCTCTTGTAACTAGCATAAAGAGGCCTAAATAAGGGTTTTTGGGGTTTGGTGAACTAGAAAGTGTTTCAGTTGGTAAAATTTGTTGCTTATAGCTATTTATTACTTTGTTGAGGCCAAGGAATAGAGATTTTTGGCTGAGAGAGTTTTTTGTGTGTAGTTTCTTTGTAAAATAGGGTTAATTAAGCCTCAATCCAACGTAGCAACAATTTTTAGGAGGATATGTTTTGAAACAACCCTATCTTTAAATTGGATATTTCAAAGTAGAGGATAAAGGGTATTTAGAATGTCAGTCCGTTTGTGGATTTGAATTTTATTTTGAGAGATATACTCGATTTTCACTATTTGGAGTACTACAAGACAAAAATGGCAAAATTATGAGAAGTCGCCAAGTTAGGATCTTAAAGGTGAAAAGATTTTTCCAAATTGTTTGAATTGTTTGTTTTGTTTCAATTGAATATTTTAGGGTTTCAAATTAAAAATTTAAGGATTTAAATTAAAAAATTTAGGGTTTTAATTGAATATTTTAAAGTTTAAAAATAGTTGTTTAGGGTTTCAATTAAATATTTTATGGTTTCAAAATAGTTTTTTAGTTTTTCAATAACTATTTAGTGTTTTAATTTCATATTTGTGTTAAAATTTATCTCTTTAGGGTTTAAAATTGATATTTTAGGGTAGAAAATAAAGCAAATAAAGTTTTATAATATTAATTGAAAACCATAGATTTGGTATTGAAAAATATGCTAAATATAAAATTTTACAAGTAGGTGGACAACAAAAATTTGTTTGAAGCCACGTGGTAGAATCATAAGATAGATGAATGCCTAAAGATCCTTATCTACATTGTCAAAGTTATCTTATGAAAGCAATGGGAACTCCATCATTCATCATGCTAGAATATACACTGTGAAAGTAAAATGATAATTCGTCATCTCACTTTTAGTTTTTTATATTAAATAATGGTATTATTTTATTTTCTTGACAAAAAAATCACCTTCAAAGAAAGGAAACCTCTAAATAGAGGTAACCTTAGTTTGACAGTGTTTAAAATACAATCTTCAAATGAAGGCACCATTGTTTGAAGGTTCTTGGTAAGTTTGAGCCCCCCACAAGATTAGAAAAGTGATGTCCCAAGTTTGAGACTCACTATTATGGGACAACCCCTTCCATTTGTGTAAAAAATAAATACCAAGTGGTATCTTCAACCACTCAATTTTACTTGGGCTAAGCATTTTCAAATTGTTTGGAAAGTAGTTTTGGAGCCCAAAGTTTCCCATTTTACTTAGAGTTTGTTATATTGGGGCCTTCTATTGGTACCCATTTGATACATCTTGGCCTTTGTAATCTAAGATATGAATTTAGTGTAAATTTTCATTTCTAGTCTTTAGTTGCTCAATTTTTTTGGGTTGTTTTTTCAAAATATTTGGAAAGTGTTTGTGGAGCCCAAAGTTTTACATTTTACTAAGTGTTTTTATATTAGTCCCTTCTTATTGGTACCCATTTTATATGTCTTACCCTTGAAAATCTAAGATGTTCATTTAGTGGGAAACTTGATTTCTAGTTTTGTGCTCATGGGAAAGACGTTTGATTATAGATCCATTATTTTTTTCAACCTCTAAGGTTTGAACACTTTACTTGGCACAATGTCCTTGGTGATAATTCCAAATTTTCAACAAAATTTTCCTAGCTATGCCATGTTTCTAATTAGAATTTTTGAATGTATTTAGAAAGATAAGAAATACACTACTTTCTAATTCTATTGTGGATACTTAATTTTCTATTCACATTAAATCATTAGTGATTTCTAATGTGCTTGTATATATTTACTTTCAATCCAATAAGGTGGTGTTGATGTCCAACATATTTAAACCATGTTTGGTCACTATGAGAATGCTCCAAGTTGCAATATGGCTAGGGTTCCACCTTCTCCACACTCCCATCCTAGATCCCCTTATTTGAACCAATGACATCTTTTTTGAGTCTTCTCAAAACCACCTTCATATACATTAAACAACCACTATTTCTTTCCCACCATTGTTGATTTGACAATGCTCTTGCTAGACTGATTACCACCTCCACCTTCTAGCTAATGATGGGTGGTGTTTTCCTCTACGTATATTATATTTCTTCTCAATGGCATGAATAGGCCCCTCCTTGATTAGGAAAAAAATGTCACTTGAGTCTTGTGATATCCCTATTGAGGAATGTACATAACCAATTACAAGAAGATATAGAGAAAGACAATAATATTAGTCTTACTAGTTGAGAGCCCATAAAAGGATGACAAGGATTTGCCAAGGTGAGGGTGGGATAACCTTGATGGGTAAGACCTCATATTATATTGTATTAGTGTTGCCCTTGTACCATAATTGTTATTGTTTCCTTTTCAACTTGAGGATTATTTCCCTTGTAGGGACTAAAATCTCATTATTATTTTATTCCCTTCTTTTAATTTTGATAAATATTTTCATTAAAAATAATATACTATATTAATAATTTATACCAAATATATTAAAAAATGTACACATGTACCTCAAGTTTCTAAGAGCTTATTTAAAATAAATGATAAAAGAAATAATTAGGTTCCTCTTGTCAAGGAGTCCAAATCTTGAAGACCTTAGAACATGTAAAAGTTTATTATTAGTAGTATTTTCTTTTAGACAATACTATTGTAATATTTTTTTAAATTAGATAATAGTAATTGTACTTCTTAACAAATTATACATTATAACTTTTTTGTAATTAAAAAATATTTCTTTTTTAAAATAAAGATGCAAATATTTTAAATAAAATATTTTAAAAATTAATTATTAACAATTTGATTGAACTTTTATTCTTGATTTTCTAAAATAAGATCCTAAGAGAAAAAGTAGATGTCATAGTAAAAATCAAGAATCACACTTCTTATTCCCTCCACATTCCTTATTTTATGAGAAAATTATTGTTTTTGGTTCATTATTATTTTTTAATTAGTTCCACATATTTACTTCCACATAAAATGATAGTTTCATAATTAACTCAACAAACTCTTTTTTCTTTTTCTTTTTTGATAACTCAAGTTATATTTATATTATATTATATAATCAAATTTTATTATAATATATTGATAAGTGTTATAATGTTATTAATAATCTAATTAATATATTAATATTATTATTTCTATTAAAAATTATTGATTGTAAAAAATAAAATAAATATATAAATGTATTGTATTTATATTTATATAAAAAATGTGATTTTTTGGTGTGAAATAATTTAATATTTATTAATTTAACTATAATAATCAAATATTTGTTTATCTTTAACTAATTATTGTAAATTATATTTTCCACATTCATGAATTGACTAATCAATATAAATAGTTTATCTATTATCAAATCACTTGGTCATCAATATTTAAAAAATATTATTATAAAAAACAAAATCAACTTCAACTAGGCTATTAGAGATCTTACCATCAAACACAACTTTAATTATACTAGTCATACTTGTGCATGGTGTAAATCAAACTTGGATTCAAAGTTAGACTTAACAACTTTAATTTTCATTGATCCATTAAAATCATTATGTATATGATTTGTTAGATTGTTGATCTCAAATTATTATCTAGTGTGTCCTTGAATCACCTTGTCATAGCTCATCTATAAACTAACCATCAAATATTATTATTGCAATACTACAAACACAATTATGCACCACTATAAATTACTCTAGAACTATTTATTTATTTTCTCTTATTTGGCTATTAAACTCAAAATCAACTAATTAAACTACAAACAAATTATTTGTTCATCAATATTTAACAAATATTTATTATTATTGTTATTTATAAATGAACTAATCAATCTACAAAGCCACTCTACTAACAAATCACTTTCTCATCAATATTTAACATTTATTTATTATAAAAAACAAACTCAACTTCAACTACACTTCTAGAGTCTTAATATCAAACTCAAAATCAACCAATCAATCTATGAGACTCTTTACTAACAAATCATCTGCTCATCAATATTTACCAAATATTTCTTTTAAGGAACAACTCAACTTCATCTATATTAGTCACGGTTGTACTTGATATGAATCAAACTTGGAGTCAACATCGGCCCTCCGAACTATAATATTTATTGATGAAAATAAAATTATGACACAATACTTGAATAAATTTCAAACTATTAACTAGTTTGTTTTTCAAACTATTACAATACTACAAAGACAAATACTCACCCATATTCTTGACTAAATTTCAAACTATTAACTCAACTTCATCTATACTAGTCATAGTTGTACTTGCTATGAATCAAACTTGGAGTCAACATCGAGCCTTCGAACTATAATACTTATTGACCAAATAAAATTGTGACACACTGCTTGAATAAATTTCAAACTATTAATTAGGTGACGAGAAAAAAATGTTCATGATCAAATCCATAAATCAATTCATTATAACTATTAATTAGTTTGTTTTCGAATTGATATTTCATAACTCATCTATTGACTAACCAACAAATATTATTATTACAATACTACAAAGATAAATACTCACCTAGATTCTTGAATAATTTATTTTTTTGATGAATAGGCAGATATCTATATTAATATAAAGATATAATTACAAATTCACAAAAAAGGGGTGGGTGGTGAAAAGGCACACCGCAAATGTCACATGGGCAGAGCCCAAAAAAGCTAAAATATCAATGACATGGGCCTAGCCCAGAAGTCTAATAAAAGAAAATAAAATTAAGTGGCCAAAGCAATGCCAGTAGAGCCTGGGGGATCCCTATCATCCAAATTTTCCCCCATACATTAGTGGGGTTTGGAGTGACGTCAGGAGGTGCACCCCAACCATCATCATCTTTATCTTTATCTTTTCTTCTTTCTCGCACCAAGGCGAGATTTCAAGAGCCAGCCATGGAAAAATTTTGCCACTGGTAGGCCAGCCAAAACCAAAAGCAGGCGGAGCATCAGATGGCCACCCAGAACCGCCACCACCACTCCCCATAGCACCACTAGAGTGTCAGCCTTGAACAGGACGCGACAAAGGAGAATGAGCCCACCTGATAGGCTGGTAATCCCGCCGAGTAGGAGGCTGGGAGCGGGAACGCACAAAGTCACTCCACTTCTAGCCCTGAGAAGGCGACCGACCGCGGGAGGAGGAAGAATCAGGGATCTAAGCCATAGTACAAGGGTAATTGCCCCAGTGGTCCAGGAGGACCTGTAGGTGAGCCACTTCCAGTGCAACCTTGTTGGCTTGCACTTGAATTTGTAAGAGAACATTAAAACAAATAACTTCTTTAGCATAAAGAGATACATTAACATCTAAATGAGGATGAGAAAATATACAAGCATTTATGTATTTCCAGATATTGAAGAGGATTTCCACCCTGAAAGTGTGCCAAAGCTAGGTGAACTTAGTCGGGGTTCCAGGCGGGTCCCCCAACAGAACCATATGCCAAGAGATGGGTTTCGGCCGAAAAGGCCAAAACAAATCATGAATCCAAGTCCAAAGTTGTTGAGCTCTAGGAAAAAACCAAAAAAGATGCTTAAAGCTTTCAAACTGCCCACAAAAAGGGCAGTGAGGGTCAGGAACCCCATATGAACAAGCCGAGAACCCACAGGCAAGCCTTGGAAAAGAATACACCAAGCAAAGTGGGCCAGATTCAGATTAACAATTACAGACCAAGTGGCATCAAACCTCTTATGCCAAGTATGGGTAGAGGAATTAAGAAGCCACCTGTGGTTGAAGGAACTGATCATAGGAAAATGGGGTGAAAGCCATCTGTAACCAAGCCGCGACTTGTAGATCCTGAGAGGAGTGTCTGGAAACCATTTCCAGTCTTTCCACCAAGGTTTGTGCCCACAAATGCCAATTTTGTGAAGCATTTCTGCCGGAATGATGCTCACCAGCCTGTCGAAAGTAGGATGGTCCTACTTTTGAAGACTATACTGGGCTTTGAAAGCATCCCACTGCAAGAGATGCATGGTAGGCTAGTGAAAGAGTTGATGCAGTGTTTGAATTCCTTTTTTGTTAAATGTGATGGCCTTGAGCCAAGGAGACTTGGCTAGGGGTTGAACATTCTAAGCCAGAAGGGGAGACCACCATAAGTTATGTTGGTTGATGGAAATCCCATCATGAAATCTAGCTCCGACCCAATGGAGCCAAGGCTTAACAGTTTCCCAAGAGTGCCAGGTGCTCTTGGCCACAAAGGAGCCAACAATTTGAACCAGCTCCCTCATAACCAGGAGGGTTTAGAGACCGATTCCTTTCTAGGAGGGCCTATGAATAGGAAAACCAAACTATATACAATGCCTAAGGAGAATCTTCCAGGCTTCATCCCTAGTGAGAGCTCAGATAATCCATTTGACACAGAGAGAAGTCCCTTGTTGTTGAGTGGAGAGAAATCCAAGCCCTCCAGAGTCCTTGGGGAGACAGCAAAATTCCCAAGCGACCCAATGAAAACCCTTGTGGTTTTCAGAAGAGGCCCATAAAAATCATGAAACAACTTTTCAAGCCTACTATAGGTAGCTTTAGAAGGAGTCCAACATGAAGAATTGTAGACGTGAGTGGCAGCCAAAATTTTAGAGCACACCTAGAATTTTTCGGCCAACGAAAGAGGCTTAGTAATAAAATAGGCCAGCTTCTACTCAACCCTGGAAAGCACGGCTTGCCAAAGCTCCCGAGGAAAATCCTGAAAGGCGAAGGGGATGCCCAAAAATCGAAAGATTTCTCCCTACCCAATCTACTTCCAGTTATAGGTTTGGAGCTACGCAGGAATGGGGAGCACCGATTGTCTATAGCACAAGGTCTTGTGTCATTGAATTGCAGAACCGAAGGCAAGACAAAAGGTATTAAGGCAATCAAGGGCAGCAGTAATGGAAAATTCATCCTCCAAGAGAGTGAGAAAAGAATCATCTACAAAGTGGCCATTGACAAGCTATTCCTGAGAGTCTGGGAGAGAGATCCCTTTAACACATTGTTAGGAGACAACATGGGCCAGGAGATATCCAAAGCCCTCAGCAGCCAAAACATCCAAAGTAGGGGCAAGAGGGCACCCCTGGCGAATGGAACGAAAAAGACCAAAAGCAGAAGACTAGCGATCATTAATGGAAATGCAAGCTGAGGCATCAGAAAAAAGAATATGAATAGACTGTATAATGTTGGGCTTAAAACCCAAGGCTTGCAACATCGCAAGAATGAAAGGCCATTCAATGTGGTCATAAGCTTTGGAAAAATCAATTTTAATGAACACCGCTTTCTAGTTCAACTGTCGGGCCCACTCCATGCCTTCCCAAACTACAATAATGTTATCCAGAATAAACCTGGATTTAATGAAACCAGTTTGCTCAGGATGCACAACCTAAGGCAAGAGGTGGTGAATTTTTAGAGCCAGGGCTTTGCCAATGATTTTGTAAGAAACATTGAGAAGCGTGATGGGTCGCCAGTTGCAAATATCCTTTGGATCCCCAGGCTTAGGTATGAATTTAATATTTCCTTTATTTATTAAATTGCCTAGAGAATTGGTTTGAAAGGCTTCAAGATAAACATGGTGCAAGTCACTCCCAACATAGTCCCAAAGAGCTTTGTAAAATTCACAAGGAAAGTCATCAATCCCAGGAGCCTTATCATCGGCCATGGAGGAAATGACTTCCTTGAGACAAAAATTAATCTCGGCTGAAGAAAGCCTATGTGGCACAACAACAAGGCAATCCTTAAGGGCTTGCTGGCATGTAGGCGTGGGGTCCTGAGCAGTGAAAACCTGTTCATAGTGACGTACAAAAGCCTGGAGAATGTCAGGTAGCTCAAAGAGCACCTAGTTACCATCTTTGATTGCTTTGATGTCTGGGGATGAGTGCCTGGCACGAAGGGCCAAAAAAAACTCTTTGGAGGCACAATCACCAATTTTGAGCCAGTGAAGCGGAGCTTTGATTTGAGCGCCTTTGGTAGTATAGTTATTTGCCACTTGCTTTTGTTTTCTTAAATACACCACCCTGACTTGATGTGACGGGGAGAAAGGAGTGGCTGCCAAAGCCTCCATAGCTATACACAAGTTAGCAGTGGTGGCCTCATAAGAATGCCGACAAAAGATAGCAAGTCGACGCCCATAAATGCGCAAGAAATGGGTAGTACGAATGATGGCATCATTCCACAAAGAAATCCAGCCCGTACGGCCAGGTGGCCTTCACTCTAAATTCCATACCCAGTGAATGTGGGCCAGGGTGGGCTTGTGACAAAGCAAAGACATGTTCAAGAAGAATTGAGTCTTACACGTGCGAGGTTGACAAGATGCCCATTCAATGCGAAAATGAATTGGGAAGTGATCAGAAAGAGTCACATCCACTAACAACTTTACAGGCAAGGCAGAACTAGTAAAGGAAAAAAAATATTGAGTCGAGATCATGGCATGATCAAGGTATTTAAAGACTCTATCAGAACCAGCCCTGTAATTGCACCAAGTGTGCCAGAGAGAATGAGAATGGTGGCAACCCATATTGGGATCAAAAAGCCCCAATTTATTGCGCATGTAAAACCATGCCTCCCTTTTACCCGCTGCCCAACAAAAAAGAAAGGTGCCATTCTTGTCATACGCCATCTCTACCATGTTGAAATCCCCACAGAGTAACCAGGTGGAAACTGGCAAAGAATCAGCAATCCAGTGCCAAAGCAAGTAGCGCTCCACAACATCATTAGAGGCATAAACATTAATAATCTCAAAGGAATGATTCTCAATATTGAGAAGAACCTAGAATACCCGCTGGGAGGGTTCAACCCCATGGTCCACCACACAAAAATGCAATCGTGGGGCCAAAAGAGTAGCAGCTCCACCATGACCAACCTCATGCAAAGTGAAAAACATAGTACTAGCTGGCTAAATAGAGCGACAAGCCAAAGCAAGAAAAAAACCTAAAATTTTAACTTCCTGGAGACAAAACACTTCAATCCCTAGGTAATTCTTCAAAGTATTCCTAACATAATACTTCTTGGAGAGGTCAGTTAGACCTCGAACATTCTATGAGATAAAATTCATGGAAAATCTTCCATACTTGCAGAATCTCGGTCCTCTTCACCCAGGGAAGAGAATTTATTCTTCAAAAACTCATGTGGAATAGAACCAATCTAAATAGAAGAAGAGAAAATCTATTTTTTAGGCACATATTCACCTTCTTCCGATGGAGGAGATGGGCTGTGAGACCGCCGTTGAGTCCCCGTTGTGGAGGAAAAAGTTGGTTGAGCACACAAAACAACTACAGGATGAGGCGTGGCCTTTGACCTGGGTTGTACAACAACAGAAGTAACTCCTGAGGGAGTAGATATCCCCTTCTCTAAATGGTTTGAAACTAGTTTAGTTGGTTCAGGGGCCTTGGGAGCCGACCCAAAACCAGATGACTTGTTTTTCCGGTTGGAAATCATAGTCCACTTTGTTTCAGCCTTAGCATAAGGCTCTGTCAGATGAGGCTTTTCAACATCCTGTGATTGAGAGGATGTACGAGTAACTATCTAAAGGCAATCCTTGATCTTGTGGTCAACTGACTGGCACCGATAGCACGTGTTGGGCAGATTGAAATATGTGACTTTCTAGGTGTGTCTAATATAACCAATTTTAATGTCTACAGACTCTTTCAAATCCTTGGTTAAATCAACTTCCACACAAACCCTCTTCTGAGGATGGGCTTGGGAGAACTTATCAGGTTTGATACAAGCGACCCTCCCCAAACAGGAAGCAATATGGTTCAAGAAGGGCACGCATGGCAAAGGTAAGCTGAGAAACTCAATCTAGATCGGGACACACATTTTGGAGTCTTATGAGATAGCAAAATCCTGGGTCCATGCTTGGAAAACCAACAAGGAAGACCGAACATACCAGGGCCCATGACCCAAAATAGCTTGGACATGACTAACTTCTGCAAAGGGGAAAAAAAAAAAACCTTTGGTCAGATTTTGGACCATATCAAGGTAGACCCCATGAGGGACCTAGGCCTTGTTGACCCAATCTTTCAGCACACTTTTAGGGGGAGTCCACCCAACAAAATAACCCACAAGGGTGTGTTGTTCAAGCCATTGGCATGCAAAATCAAAATCAGGTAAAGGTAAAACTACATCAGCAGGGGCATCAGAATGCTTACCTCGTGAAAGACTTTCATAACAAATTTCCAAGGGTGTTTGTTCAGTGGGGAAGCCATTAAAATACGTAGATGAACCGCTAACACCAACATGAATTGTTGGGTTAGTATCGGTTGAAGGCATAATAAACCCCTAAAACCATAGTAAATGCTACTGTACTCAATGAAGGAAACAATTTTCTGCGTAGGAAGTGTAGTATGACGCAGGAGGGGCCACGGATGACCTTAGAAAACATAAAACCCTAGCATAGCTCATTCATCGAATCGCCTCCATCTAAATTTTTGAGTTCTCTATTTGAAATTTTTGAAACCATTCTTGAATAAATTTCAAACTATTAGCTAGTCCATTTTCGAATTGATATGTCATAACTCATCTTTTGACTCGCCAACAAATATTATTATTATAATACTACAAAGACAAACACTCACCTAGATTTTTCAATTCACATTAACTTCAAAAAAGAGTCATATTAATTAGATTTCAATTTTAGCCAAGAATTCATTGCTATTTTAGGCAAGTGCTTTGAAAAATGAGGATACATGTCCCCCAATCCATTTCTAAAACAAGTAATGAATGTTGACAAGCTCATAAATGTTTTCCTTAGAAATAAAAGAACGAGCATATTCAATTTTGTAAGGCCAACGCCCAAATGAGATTTTTTATGTGAAGATGGGGACATCATTGACAATGGGGTCCACCGCACCAAATATAATATAAAATCCTGAAAAGGACAGGAGGTCAGTTCTAAAGATTGTGTGAATACAAAGGTAATAACGTTGTTGAAGAGAAACCAAACGACTTCTCATATGAGTAAAATTAATTAAATGTAACTAATATATCTTAACGATTCTAATTTTAAAAAAATAAAATAAAAGCTAAATGTGGCTAGTACATGAAAATTAAATTAGAATGTATATATACATATAATTAAAATCTAGATTAATTTAATATTTTTTTGGGTTGATGTATTTTAATATTAACTATTTAATTATATAAATATAATTAATGAATATGTTAAATTTATAAAATTTAACAAGTGTTAGGTAGTGGGTAGTATTTGTTTTTATAGTACTATAATTATTGTTTTCTAAGTTTGACAAAAAATGGAATAAAAATAAATGTAAGTTTTATTAATTATAGTGTTTTAGTATTGTTAATTAGGTTTTTTGAATGATCTAATCTTAAACCTAACTCACACCCTAACTCTAATTCTATTTCTAACTCTTACCCTAACCCGAACACTTACCCTAACAATAAATTCTAAACTACTGTCCTAACCCTAGACCTAGTTGTAACCCTAACCATAATCGTAACACTACCCATAACTATAAACCTAACTATAAACCCTGAATTATTAACCATAATCATAACCTTAACCTTTCTTTAACCCTAATGATAAACTATAATCCTAACCCTAACCCTAACTACATCCCTAATTGTAACCATAAACCCTAATCTTAATCTCATGTCTAATCTTAACCATAATTGTAACTCTAAACCTAACCCTAAACCCTAAACCCTAATCTAATCTTAATCCTAATTCTCATAACCCTAACCCTAACTCTGAACCTAACCATAATCTTAGCCCTAACTCAAACCATAATATAAAATAAAAATATTTGAATATTTAATCTAGAAATATTAAATTCTTCTAAAAAATGGTTCTATTAATTTAATTTAAATTTTGAAATGTTCATATCTTTAATATAAATTAATTTGTGCATTTTGATAAGAAATCAATTTTAGTTTCTAAATTTTTAATTTGAATAATAACAAATCAAAAAAATTGATGAAAAAAATATAATACTATAATATATAGCTATAATTTAGTACAACCAATTAAAATATATATTAAATCTAATATATTTAAAATTATTCAATATTATATTAAATTATTATAATCTAATAATATTATATTATTAATATTATTATTATTTTATTATTTTATATATGGAAAAATTCTTAGTATATTTATACTATTAATATTAGAAATATTATATATTTTTTTGGATAGGTAACAGGTTATTTTTATTGATATTTGACTATTTGAAAGAAAAGATTACAATGTTGATTTCAATACAAAACCAAATAAAACCTCAACTAGACCCACTCAAATTGAAACAAAAGCCATCGAGATACCCCCAAAACCCAACATTACACCTTCCCAAATAAAGAGAGGAGCTATACTGCAACTACAATTTAACCTTGAAAAACAAGCATCCAAAAGACCAATGAACGGTCAAAAGCTTTAAGCTTTCTTAAATCTTCCTTTGGTTTGTGATCGCAGGACCATGGCAAAAGCTTTCTTCTTCTCCATCTTTGCCTTCCTTCCCATTACCGTTTTCCACCCATCCTCGACCCTTGCGGCCTCCTTCTGCCAATCTAAATAAGTGAATCAGGTATTTCTCCAAGCTCCCTCCCCTATCCTCTGTTGTTGATGCTAGTTATCAACTTTCCTTTTGCCAGCATCTCTTGACTGAGGACTCACACCACTCTTCTTTTCACAGCATTCTGGTATTGCTGCCCCAACTTTAAGAGATGTATCCATGACTTCAGTCAAAATCCCATTTTGAATTGAAGCCAACTGAGACTGTTGTTGCTCCTTGCTAACTTCCTCTTGGAGCCGCGTTGTCCCAACCTGGTTTGGCTTCACAACAGCCTGAATCTTCTCCGCAAAGCCATTCATCTGGGAGTCCTCCTGCTGCTTAACATGTTTCTCCACCGTGTAGTACTATGTGGATGCATTTTTCCACCAAGAAGCAGGTTTTGTAGATCTGTGTTTGGCACATTCAATAACCAAATGCCTAGTTTGATGGCAAGTTTTACACCTCAAAGGCACCCCTTCGTAATCAAGGGGCTGGACCCAAGAACCCTTGCCTAATTTTAATCAGATGACCTTCGGGGGTACCCTAAAAACATTCATTTCTAGCAGAATACAGGCATAAATTGAGTGCATAAGATTTGAAGAGCCCTCATACACCATTATGAAATCACCTAAAGTGTTCCCTATAGCTTCCAAACAAGCATCAAACCAGAACTGTAGAGGGAGGTTAGGGTGTCTCACCCATAAAGGGGCTTTCTCAAACACTTCAGTAGCTGGGTTGAAATCTGGGTGCCATGGCTTTAGCAACAACATATTTTTATCATCCCATTCCCAATGAAAATCACAGAGGATCTTCTTTCTATCTTTTTCTTTTTCAAAAACTACAATAAAAAAACCCTTACCCATTGGATAAATTTATACATACCCTTCCAGTATGGGCTCCCAGAAGTTTGAAATCCATTTATGAAGATCAGACAGACTTGGCCAGAAACCCCTGAACCTCCTTATCAGTCCCAACCCAGAGAAAACAGTCTCATTGAAGGTCACTTCTTCAAGTAAGATCCCCACTATTACCCCCAGAAAGATTTCTGGAATAGTTTCTCTCAGCTCCAACAACACCAGAGATTCTTTCCTCAAAACGTGGATTTTTAGAACCCAGGGAGACCTCAACGCCGCCATGTTTGATACCTCCCTACTGCTAAAACGGTTTTTCCTTTACCTTCACACGACCTCCATCCCGTCCAACATCAGCATTGTCTCCGCCATTGTGCCAAAGAGGAGCCTCGTTCACCCTGGTTGCCTTCTCCTGCAAGCCTTGCGTAGGTTGAGCCCTAATCTCCTCTGCCAAAAAATGACCATTGGCGACCATGCTCACCTTCCGAGATATTAGAAATATTATATTAATAATATTATTATTTTAATATTATATTGTTATTATATTATTACTATTATTTTTTATATTTACAATAATATTTTTATATTAAATTATTGTAATTATTTTATTATTAATATTAATATTATAATTATTAAAAAAAGTATATATTTTTTATTATTATAATTAATTTGATTTTGTGTTTTATGTTAAAATATTAATTTAATCACTAAATTTTAAATAGAAAATATATTAAATAAATGTTATATTACAATTTATTATATATTAAAAATAATTAAAAGTAAAAAAACATTCTTTAAAAAATGTAACTAATATGATCTTAACGATGCTAATTTAGAAAAAAAACAATAACTAAATGTAACTAGTACATGAAAATTAAATTAGGAAAATTAAATTAGAATGTATATATAAATATAATTAAAATTGGCATGTAAATTTTGGCCTGAATATGATAGAGCATCAACAATGGCAGCCTAACGACTATATTCCAAACAGTGAAAGGAATTTGCATGCACAATCTGCATGAGATTCAGATTATTCTAGACAAATCCCTTAGCTTTGGGGTCCCACTGGAAATCTCTCAACTTTGGGGTCCCACTAGAAATCAATGCAAACATCATGCAGACACTCATTCCATTGTGCCACGACATCGATTTACAAGGCCAAATTGGAAGCCATTTCCTACTCACCAGACTCTTAGCAAGAATAAACAACCTATTTTTGATTTATATGAAGATGATCAATTTCTTGATGGGAAAAAATAGTTTTCAACAACAAACTAAGAGAAATAGACTCAAAATCATTAGATCGGTGATACATAGATTTTGAAGCAGACCTTAAAGATCCTAAAGTAGGGAAAAATCTATCGATCCAATATCATCAAGCAAAAGATACAAGGCAGAGTATTGATCAGCATGCATGCCCTAAAAAAGATACGCAAGGGGTTCCCTTCAATCCAAAATTGCAAGGAAAAAACCACAATGGGAACATGGGATATCATGCAAAAGTGAAGAATAGTAAAGGGTCAAAGCCTTAATTTGAACCTGCTTGCTAGGATAGACAATTGCCTCTTGAGACACAGTCAATGCAAGGGTTGGAGAATCATGCATCGGCCTTGAAGACTCGTTCTCAATCTACAAACCCTAAGAAAAAGAAACACAAGGAAAAGAATGCTAGGGCCAAAAAGAAAACAAAGCTACAATGGAAAAACAAGTATATATCCAAAAGGAAGCTTGTAGGAAACTTTGTAAATCAAAGTTCACCCAAAGGGAAGGCTCTAGGTCAGAAAACTCCAGTTTAGAAAGATCGACTTGCAGAAATTTTAAAGGAGGCACAATGCCTAGTGCATAATGGCGGATCAACAAAGGCAAAATCTATGTTAGAAATAACTTTTTTTGATGATCTGCTCCAAAATCAAATCTCAGATCTTCGCCATTGAGCTCTAATCTGTAAGTTTTGGGATCGAATTCTTGATATTGAGCTATTAACAGATTTGTTTTTTGAAGAATGGGATGGGGTTTCCAAATTTTTTTATTTAGATAAAAAGGAGGGAGTTTTTGTCATTTTATTTCAAACAAAAGATCAAAGGGATTCAATTTTCAAGGTTAAATCTTGGATCTATGAAGGTTCAGGCTTATGTATGTATATGTGGATGCCAAAGTTTAAGCCTAGCCTATTTTTTGCTAAGTTTATGCCTACTTGGGTGCAGTTGCATTCTCTACCTCTTGAATATAGAGAGTTAAATTTAATAGAGTTCATGGCAAACCAAATAGGGATTTTCCTCAAACATGATAAGGAATTTTTTGCTAATCCATCCCTACTAGTCAGATTTTTTATTTTACTAGATACCACAAAACCTTTCCCAAATCAGTTAGATATTAAGTCCAAACAGGGCATTTGGGAACAAGAGATCACAATAAAAAATAGTCATAATTGTTGTTCTCAATGCCATTCTTTAGAGCACATGGCTGAGGTGTGCCCTCTAACTGATAAATTTTCTAAGGGAAGAGAGTTTGGGAAAGCTTCACTTACTAGTAAGGTTAGTAAGTTGATTGTTCAGGAACAAAAAAGTCAAGATTTATCTCCCTCAAATGTAGATAGTCTTTCAAGAAGCCCAAATTGAGCTTTTGGTAAAAGGAAGAATGAGGGATAGTAAGGCAAAGAGACACCAATTTAGATAGTACACTTGGAGGATAAGATTGATCATTCACAGTTCATAGACTCTCCTTTTACTCTTTCGAGCAAAAAAAATAGATTGGGTATCTTCTCTTCGTTATCATCCAATCTCTCATTCACACTAGACCAATTTTAGTATCTGATCTCACTACTGTTTTGTCCTGTTGATAATTATAAGGAAACACTTCGCCCATTTACCAATATGGTTTTTCCTCCTCACAGGACTCCAATAAAGATCATATGTCATGGAATAGAAAAATTTGATTCAGAACAGGGGTTGCCCAACTTTGAGAACCTCTACACACCTAAGTGTCAGAAGCAAGTAAGGCATATATCTATTGAGAATACTCAAGATAGGATAAGTTAGAGTACATAGAACAAAAAATGCTTGATTCCATAGGCTTAGAGTTCTTTGATGAGATCGCATATGAAATCCTTCATGAAGAGTACATTACAAGAGCACAATCATATTAGCTAGATTCACATAGCAATGAATTATGCATC
Organism: Sequoiadendron giganteum; assembly: GCA_007115665.2. NCBI lineage: Eukaryota > Viridiplantae > Streptophyta > Pinopsida > Cupressales > Cupressaceae > Sequoiadendron > Sequoiadendron giganteum. The sequence goes on from CM021108.1 coordinate 4,461,350, forward strand.
GATTAAAAAAAGGAAAGGGGGATAGACACATGAGTGGATTTTGATTTTTCTTAGGAGCTATCTTTAGCTCAAACACCCATCTCTCAGGTAGTAATAAAAAAAATCCAGCCAAAAGAGGAAGGAAATCTAAGGTAGATAAATTAAAAGAAGATATTGAAGTAGGCATGCAAGCCACTTTAGATGGGGAATTCTCAATCAATAAAAGACCTAGGAGAGCATTTTTTTCTCCTCATATGCAATGAAGATTATATCATGGAATGTCAGGGGCATCAATGCCTCTAAAAAAAGAGCCCACATCAAGATTAGATTGATGCAAGTGGGGCAAACAATTTCTTAATTCAGGAAGCTAAACTATCAAATGAAGTTTTTGAAGCAACAGCCCTTAAATGGAGCAAATGGAAATTTGTTGCAATACTTGCCCAAGGGGATTCAGGTGGTTTAATCTCCTTATGGAACCCAAGTACAAGCACAATGGACATATTAAATTTTGATAATAATTGGCAGCTCATGAATGTTCACAGTTTTGGCATTTAATTCAATCTTATCAATGTTTATGGGCCAACAACAACACATGATAAAAAGAGGTTATGGGATACTCTGAAAAATATAACATAAAATATGGGTAATCAAAAGATTATAGTTGTTGGGGACTTTAATGCTATTGTCTCTTTGAATGAAAAGCAAGGAGGCATATTCCCTCTACAAAAAAAATGATGGATTTTGGATGCTTCATTACAGATAATGGATTCCAGGATATTCTTCCAGAAAAAGGAAGATTTACTTGGACAAATCAGAGAAGAGACTTATGTTAGATTTCAATAAGACTAGATAGGTTCCTAGTTTCTCAAGAATGGGCTTGTGCATCTCTAAACTTGGCTTCTTAGATTCTCCCCTTTATTGGCTCCGATCATTTTTCCATATCACTAAGTATAACATAGCCAATAGGGGTCCCATCTCATAAACCATCCTTCAAGTTTGAGAAGATGTGGCTAAGACATCCGTTATTTTTGCCTTTGTTAAGATAGTGGTGGGTGAATGCTCTAGTTCACAATGGTACAAAAATATTTCAATTCTTCAAAAATTTGCAGCATGTTAAAGGGTAGATAAAGGATTGGAACATTAGCACCTTCAAAAATATCTTTGTTCAAAAGGAAGAAGTAGCTAAACAGTTGGCAGATGTGCACAAACATATTAGTAAAAATGGTATGGACTCTAATACTTATGTCAAATAGAAGGACCTTCAACAGTTGTGGTCAGAATTGGTTAAGTGAGAAGAAGTGTATTGGCAAAAAAAATCACGAGAATTATGGTTGAAAGAGGGAGATCATAATAAAAAATTCTTTCATACATCAGCTCAGCAGAAAAGAGCTTCAAAAACATTTTTTCAATACAAGAGATAAGCTTAGGAAACCAAATCAATAAGGCAGAGGAAACCCAAAATGAGGGAGTTAAATTATTCATGGATCTTCTTGCACCCCTTAAGCCTGCTGCTCAGGGAGATCAACAAGAATAAGAAGTTCTTTCCGCAATACTAAATCTTATCTCCCAAAGTGATAATGAAGCTCTAATCAAGCCATTTACACTTGAATAATGAAGGAAATTGGTTTTTTCATTGTCACCAAATAAAGCCCCAGGTTTGGATGGGTTCATGAAATTATTTTATCAAAAATGCTGGGCTATGCTGGGGTATGATCTTCTCCTTGCTTTGGAGGAATCTCGCAGATCAGATACAATTTTGAAGCACTTCAATGTCACAAAAATAGTTGTCCTCCCAAAAGTAAAGGAACCTAAAAAATTTGTAGACTTCAATCCCATTTCACTCTGTAATATAGTTTATAAAATCTTCACAAAGGCGATCTATTTAAGGCTGCAACCCATCATTCCAAAAATTATATCTCAGGAACAAGGAGGCTTCGTACCTAGAAGAGATATTTCAGAAGGTGCACTAGTGGCTCATGAGGTACTTCATTCTATTAAATCAAATCATTTGTCTTCTTTCATTGTAAAATTAGATATGATGAAAGCATATGATAGGGTGGACTAGGATTTTCTTATCAAGGTACTTGATAAGTTTGGTTTCTCCAAGAAATGGTGTAAGTGGATATTGCATGCATGTCAAGGGAACATTTCTTTGTATTAATCGATGGTTCCCCTTGCGATTTCTTTAAGGAAACTCAAGGTGTTAGACAAGGTGACCCATTGTCACCCTTCCTTTTCATAATTATGGCAGAGGCTTTGAGTAGGACCATCAAAGACAAGCATTCCAAGGGATTATGGCAAGGAATTATCATCCCTCATTCAAATGTGTTAGTTACACACAATTTATTTGTAGATGACACCCTATTATATGGTAAAGAAACTATCCTAGAAGCTAAGAAAATACAAGAAGTCTTGGATAAATACTCAAAGGTGTCAGGTCAAAGAATCAATGCACAAAATTCAAAAATCTGTGTTCAATGCTAAAGTTTCCTTAAGAAGGAAAATTATCAGAATTATGGGTTTCCAAGAAGCAGATCTTCCTTGTAAGTATTTGGGTATTCCATTCTTCATGGGGTCCAATAAGCTAGCATATTGCGCTAAGATTTTTGAAAGAATAAAGCAAAAAATATGTTCATGGGAAGCTAGGTGGTTGTCTTTCTTCGGTAGAATTATTTTAATCAAGTTTGTCCTTTCTACAATACCTAACTACCTCATCTCAGTCTTAAGGGCACCCAACACAGTAGTGGATCCATTTTAGAAAGTTATAAGAAAATTTTTGTGGAGTGGGAATATGAATGACTCAAAAAAAAATTCTTTAATATCCCTAGACAACATGGTGTCAGAAAAATCAAAAGGGGGTGTGGGTTTACAAGATATTCCAAAACGTAATCAGGATTTTGGTGGGAGACTCATTTGGAAAATGTATTACAAACTAGAGTCAAAATTGTGTTCTTTGATGAGGGCTAATTAACTTGAAAACCAAGATCCCAAGAGAATTTTCACAGTTGTTGATCCTCCCCAAGGATCAGCCATGTGGAGTTTCATGATCTCATGCAAAAAGGTGGTTACATCATATATTTTATGGGAGGTCAATAAGGGAAATGCTGTTAATTTGTGGAGTGATTCTTGGAATGGGCATCCCCCATTACAAACTTGTCAAGAGTTGCAATCAACAATACCGGTGTTTTCTTAGTTATGGGGAATAAAATTAATATATTATGTTAAGCATGTTGAGCCCTTATCAAGGAGAGCAGTTTGGAAAGATTTTTCTTTGAAGAAAATTTCAAAAAATCAACAAGACTTATTGTCACAAATCATGAACAACAAAATAATATTACTATCAGGAAAATCAGATTGAGTAATATGGGCACCATCTGAAAGTGGATCTTATTCAGTCAAGCAGGGGTACAAGGAAGTTCTCAATTGGGAAAACTTAAATCAATCTTAGAGGGAATTCTCATTCTATTGGAATAGTGTGGTACTACCAAAAGTAGGTAGTTTTGCTTGGCTAGTGATGAGAAAAAGAGTTTTGACAAGTGAAAGGTTGGTCAAACTAGGTATTGCAGAACCTTTCAATTGTGTCCTATGTAAACAATCATTTGAAGATCACGATCACCTATTTCTCCAATGTCCATTTGCACAATCTTGTTGGTGTTTTGTTCTTGATAAAATGAATTACTCTACTCCATTGCCAAATTCCATTTGGGATATATTTTTTGCCTCGCTTGTTCTATACAAAACCTCCTTTTTTTGCATGCATCTGGCAAGCTATCCCAGCTTTGGTAGTATGGAACATATGGTGGGAAAGGAATAAACGCATTTTCAAAAAAACCTCAAAAACTTCTTAGTCTATAATTGCATTGATTGAAAAAATATCATAAGAATGTGGGGGTAGTGTTCTCATCATGGGATAATTTCATATTAAAGAACTATAAAGAGATAAAACTTCCTTTTAAAGGAAGCATAATGTAACCTCATAGTACAAAGGTAGACATAAGTACAATAAGATGGCTCCCACCATCGGAAGGCTACTAAAAATTAAAATTTGAAGGGGCTTCTAGAGGAAACCCAGGTATTTCAGGAGTAGGGATTTGCATCAGGGATACAAGATCCAGTGTCAAAGTAGCCAAATCAATAAGTTTACCACTGGGTACAAACAATATGGTGGAATCAATGGCTTTACTTCATGGTTTTCTCCTTGCAAAACAACTCCACATCAAAGCACTTCACATTGAAGGAGATTCTTTGGTAGTGATTAATGCTTGCAAGGATAAATCTTGCCTCAATTGGTCCATGAAGTATGTGTTGTAGATTGTTTAGAAATTGTTAGAGGAATTCAAAGATATTCAGATCTCCCATACCTACTAAGAAGGAAATTATCAATGATATTCAGGAACTAGCAGACTTAAGAGAAGTAATAAAAAAGATTGTATAGCATTGTACTAAGTCAATTTATCTAAGGAGTTTAGACCCTAATCATTTTATTTTAAATTTATAACTACCTTAGATGAATTTCTTTTAAATGGAAAATACCACATCACAAAGTATTTCAATAAACGTCATCAAGATGACCTCAACTATCTGGCAAGTGTTATCACACATGTGTAATCAGAGAATAAAATGACCTTGATAAGATGGATGGCAGGGGTTTTGATTTGAGTCGTATGCATTCAAACACAACTAAATTTGGAATTGGAATAGTGTGGTATTGATAATTAAGGGTTATTCCAAAATTTAGCGAAAGTTCAAATTTGGTGTTTTCCATATTTGATATCATATGCTCTATTATTAGTGAGTACAATATGGGATTTGATCATGTTTAATTGTGATTATCTCACATGCTTTAAATGAAGAGGTGGCATTCTGACATTATAGAGTCTACGTATGTCATGTGCATGGGATTTTTTTTGGAGATTTCCCATTGTAAAGACAGATATGAATTGTGCTTGCATTCTAAATTACATCTTATCATCAATCCTACAATTGGGAGTTGGGAATTCAAATGAATTTATTAAGAGAGAGGCTATCCAAAGTAAACCAAAGAATGGATTGCCTCTGTTTCGTGAGTGCAACTTCCTAATCTTTGCTTCTCTGTAGGGTTTTAGCTTAATGTGTGTTTGTAGACTCTTGGAGGATGGAGTTCCATGTGCAAAACTATAGATTCCCAATAGTGGTGTGGCCATGGGAGGAACCATTTTATGATTGCATTGAAAAATACTAGCTTCAGTGAGTCTTTAAAGTGAATTGTTCGTCGGTCTTGAGCAACATCAAAATAATTCTAGACTAGGAAATTACTCACACAAATTTTCAAAGAATCATCTTCCCAGCAAACATCCTCTCGGTCTTCTTTTCAAACACTTTAGACTAGGTGTAGAACTACACCACCCTAAAGGAGATAGAAAGCAAGGTTGTTGTTAGCAGATACCTAGAGGATGATGCCTTGCTGAGAGGAGTGCAACACTATGATTTCAATTCAGGTGATAGTTTTGTAGGAGGTTTGTTTCCCCGACAGTTTCTTCATAATAAGAAAAGGTATGCAGAGGATTTACAAGGTTTTATTCTGTCAAACATGCATGACTCCTCATCTTTTCTAAATCATGCACTTAATAAATACCATTCTAAATTTCATTGGGAGGAAGAAGATAAGTTTGAAACAAAGTATCATGCTATTTATTTCCTCAAGCTGCATGAGTGAATCAGAGGGTTGCAAGTTTCAGGTGGTCCACTGATTCGTAGGAGTAATAGACTAGTTCCTCAAGTGCCTGATAACATATTGGTTCCTCAAGTGCTTGATATTAATATAACACTTCACACACAAGCAATAGTATCAAGTCAAATGCAAGTTTTTTCTCAAGGTGTGCAGGATGAGAATTATGTGTATTTCCCAAGCAAGGGTAGAATTAAGTCTACTTATTTCTATAATATTTCAGTCAGAGAGGGTATTTAAGTAGTTTTCAGATTTTGTTATGTAAATACTTTAGTTAGGTTAAGGGCATGTTTCAAATTCAACATTGATATTGAGGGTTTTTTGGCAATCTTTGTATGGGTAGAATATAATCAATGTTTATATTTGGTATGGGCACAACTCAAATCCATAGTTGATATTTTGAAGGTTGGGGTTATTAATTTTGACATTGTATAAAAGGACCACTGAAAGTACAAAGGGAACTTCAATTAGGAGTATTATAATTAGGAATAGTTATATTCAGAACGTTTTGTAATTTTTTAGCCATAACCAGAGGTTTTCTTTCTGGCTCTTTCCTGCTGGTATGCTCTTTGAACCATATTTTGTATTAATCTATTAATAAATATAATATATATTAGTGGCTTGCCACTTTTGCATAAAAAATAATATATAATTGAAATCTAGATTAATTTAATGTTTTTGGGTTGATGTATTTTAATATCAACTATTTAATGATATAAATATAATTAATGAATATGTTAAATTTTATAATTTAACAAGTGTCAGGTAGTGGGTAGCACTTGTCTTTATAGTACTATAATTATTGTTTTTTAAGTTTGAAAAAAAAAATGGAATAAAAATAAATGTAAGTTTTATTAATTATAGTGTTTTAGTATTGTTAATTAATTTTTCACATGATCTAACCCTAATCCTAACTCACACCCTAAATCTAATTCTATTCCTAACCATTACCCTAACCCGAGCACTAACCCTAATAATAAATTCTAAACTATTATCCTAATCTTAGACCTAGTTGTAACCCTAACCATGGTCGTAACACTATCCATAACTATAAACCCTGAATTATTAACCATAATCATAACCCTAACCTTTATCTAACCCTAACGATAAACTTTAATCCTTACCCTAACCCTAACTACATACCTAATTGTAACCATAAACCCTAATCTTAATCCCATCTCTAGTCTTAACCATAATTGTAACTCTAAACCTAACCCTAAATCATAAATTGTAATCTAACCCTAATCATAATCGTAATTCTCATAACCCTAACCCTAACTCTTAGCCTAACCCTAAATCTAGCACAAATAATAAACTCTAAACCATAATATTAGCCCTAACTCAAACCATAGTGGTGTGGAGTATTTGGTGGGAGTGAAATCTTTGCATCTTTAGGAGAACAGCTTCATTGGAGCAGGTGGTAACTAATAAGATTGAAAAGGAAATTTTGGATGTGGTGAATACTTACATTTTGAAACAAAAAAATGTAGGATATGTGTTCACTAGCCAGGATGCTTTCATCTTGCAAAGAAGGAAAAAAATTGTGTTGCCATTTCCAGGAAGTCTGCTCATTCCCAATAAGCAAAAAGTAGATAGAGCATCAATAAAATGGAACCCTCCGCAAGATGATTTCATTAAATTGAATTTCGATGGTGCTTCGAGGGGAAATCTTGGTTTATCAGGAGCCGGTTGTTTGCCTAAGGGATCGCTGTGGTTCTGTTATTGCTATTATCTCTTCTCATCTCTCATGGGAGACTAATAATATAGCAGAAGCCAAAGCAATCCTGTTGGGACTCGACGAGGCTTTAAAGAGAGGTATTTCCAAGATTCATATTGAAGGAGAATCAACAATAATTGTTAATGCATGTAAAAGAAGAAACTTTTATAATAGAGAACTAAAGTACGTCTTACAAAATGTTTGGAGATTGTTGGAAAAATTTCAAAGTTTTGTAATTACCCACATGTATCTAGAGAAGGGAATAAGTTGGCAGATTATTTGGCCAACTTTGGTTGTGAATCGATTGAATTGAAGATCAATAATCATTTGTGTTAGGTCCTCCCATGCCCACAACTGAGGTTATAAGAAATGATGCACGTGCGTTAGCAGAGCAAGCTAAATAATGATGCATTAGTAGGGGAAGTTAAGTAATGGTGCATCAAAAGGGTAAATTAGGTAATGATGCGGCAAAAAATTAAGTTAAGGAATGGTGCATCCGTAGAGGAAAGATGACTAGGAAATTTATGACGACAGAGTGGATCATGTAATAAGTGTTTATTATGTCACAATCGGTAATAAGCATGATTTTATAAGTGTGGGGCCTCACGAGAATTTGATTTGTTCCTCACGTACGAGGGGCATGTGGCACGATCATGTATTTCCATCATCACTTGTTATTTACCTTCTAACATGTGTTTGTTGTTAGGTACATATTTAAATGATGATAAGACAAGGAAAATATGGGAAACTAAACTGAAAGCTTGCAAAGGATTTTTTGGAGATAATCTCTCAGTTTGCACGAGTATTCTTTCATATCGCAGGGGCTGGCATCGTGTGGATCTCTGAAATTTCCCATCATGATTTTAACTTGTTTCTTTTACGCTCTCTCTCGTACTGGATTTTCTCTCTATTTATACTCTTGGTTGTTTGTGTTTGGTCCATTCTAGGTCATTCATTTTGTTCTCAACCAGGTGGTTTGTGGGGCATTTGGGTTGCTAAATTGTGTGACATTTCCAATTTTGGGTGTGCTACTATTGCAATGGTATACTAGCCATGCAATTTTTGAGTCAAATTTAAGATGCAACTGTGGGAGTGGTCATTTGAAGGATATATTTCTCGGGATGATCTCGACCTCATTTTTAGGGTGGAGTGCCCGTAGATCAAAGATATCATTCGCACGGTGATTGGAGCTCATGTGATTTGTCCAAAGTCTAGGAGAGCTCTCTTTCCATCTCAGATAACTTGGAGGAAGGTAAATGAAGTGATAGAGGAAAGACAAGGGAACTGGTCTTAGGTTGTTTGTAGATAGCATGGAAGAAGATGATGCCATGGATCTTAAGTGGCAGAAAAAAGGTAAGGAATTGGCAGTTTGAATTGAAGATGTGGACAATGCAAATTCAGTTTCCTGAGGAATTGGTGGGTAATAATTTTTGTATGCGAGTTGGTGACGAAGTTAGGCTGATAATTTTATCTCATGGTGATAAGATTTTGTCTACACATATCAATTTTGAGTGTGTTAGGGATATTTGAGTTGTAATGTCTGTATTTACTATATCATAGTGGTCGAGCACTTGGCATTATGTATGAATGGTTCATTATAGCCTCGGGCACATGTAATTTTGGGTGGGATTATGGACTACATTGCCATGCAAATAAAAATCATGTTTTGGATACCCATTTATGGGTTAATTTTGGATGTAATTTTTTTAATTTTTTAGCTACAATCAAAGATTTTCTTCTTGGTTCTTTCTTGTCGGTATGCTCGTTTTAACCAGGTTTTGTATCGCCTTATCTATATTTAATATAATTATAGTGGTGATACCACTTTTGCTTAAAATAAAAATAAAAATAAAAATTTCTAACCTAAAAATATCAAATTCTTCTAAAAAATGGTTCTATTAATTTAATTTAAATATTGAAATATTCATATCTTTAATATAAATTAATTTATGTATTTTGATAAGAGATAAATTTTAGTTTCTAAATTTTTAATTTGAATAATAACAAATAAAAAAAATACTATAATATATTATTATAATTTAATATAACTAATTAAAATTATATTAAATCTAATATATTTAAACTTATTCAATATTATATTAAATTACTATATTCTACTAATATTAGTATTATTTTATATATGAATTTTTTTTAATATATTAATATTTATATTATTAATATTATATTAATATTAATATTATTATTATTATTTTAATATTATATTGTTATTATATTATTACTATTTTTTTTTATATTTACAATAATATTTTTATATTAAATTATTATTAATATTAATATTATAATATTATAATTAATAGAATATTATTATTCTTTTATTATTATAATTAATTTGATTTTTTGTTTTATGTTAAAATATTAATTTAATCACTAACTTTTAAATAAATAATATATTTAATAAATGTTATATTACCATGTATTATATATTAATAAATTTTATAAATTTTATAAATTAAATATATATTAAAAATAATTAAAAGCTAGATATTACATGTGTGAAATGTTTCTTCTCTTATTATTAATATAAAATTGTTATATATTAAAATAATTATTTATTACAAGGTTTTTTTTTTTGATAGATTAATAGCTAGGTAGGGCCAACACCCATTGTATTATAGTGAAAAGCTTCAAAAGTTATAGATTTGAGTTTAGCCAGACTCTAAAAACCCAACTACATAGAAAAATTGATGCACCCAGCCTTCACACTACTACCAAACCCACCCTTCTAAGAATTGCTAGCTACAGACTTCCTAACTACCCGAGATGCCTACCTAAATCCAATTATATCCAAAATAATATAAGAAAAAATAACAACACAGGGCTTAGCTTATCCTCCTTTTCTTCAGCTTCCTGGGTCACGAAGCACAGTGAAGATGGGGCTCCTCGCATCATCCCCAAATTTATGAATTCTTCTTTTTCTTTGATGATCTAAGTGTCATTTGTAGCTTTGGTTGAGAGGAATTTTTCTTCTTCACTTCTGCCCAACCATGATTTGTAAGTGAGGGAGGCTCCCTAACATGATCCACCAAACCAATTGAAGTTCCCACACCATCCTCAGGAAACACAAACTCTGATGTGCTCATGGATTTTGACAAGCTAACAGACCCATCACCCCCTGGATCTGTAGTAGTTAGTGGCTCAGTAGATTCTATGGAGCCAACCATAAGGAGAGGAGGCAAGTTAGCTTTCTCTATAATTGTAGGGGGAGTCTCCGACATACTTATTGCATCTTCCTCATGTGTAGACTGAGAGGATTTGTCAGTGGACCTTGGTGAGGGAGAGGAACAATTGTGTCAAATTGAGGGGCTGAAGTAATTTTATAATGGTGGGGCTCAACCCCAATCCACCAGGTTGACTTCTCCTGTGAAGCTTGTGATCCCCTTAACAAGGAGACCTTTTTGCAATGAGCAGTAATGTGATCTGCTAAAAAAAATTTCCTACACTTGAAAGGTATTTTTTCATAGTTGATTTGTAGCCTCCAAATTCTATTACCTACCTTCACATCAATTTCAGCAGGAAGACCAATAAAGAGGTCCATTTCAACACAAATTCGGGCATAGGTTTAGCTGTTGAATCCATCTTGTGCTATTTTTTCCTTGATGACAATTTGTATTACCTCTAGCATCTTGGTGGTTACTTTCTCAATTGATCTACTTTTCTGTTTGGCACATTTACTTCATTGATTATATTATATTTGGTGGCTCTGATATCTTGGCTCCATGTGCAGATCTCAGTTGAGGCATTCTGGTTACAGGTTCTATGTTCCATTATTCAGGTGACATGTTTCTGTTTTTATAATTTGTGCTTCGGTATTTCACTTGATTACAAGTGATTGGCATGATCAGTTCTTCTACAGGTTGATTTATTATGGCTTCATCAAGTACAAGCATCTTGAAATTGAAACATGTTCTTGATATTCATCAAAGGTATATTCCTCCATTTTCAATCAGTGGAATGGGTATGAGGAATAGTTTGTTAATGTTCTTGAGCTCTTGGTATTCAGATTTTGGCATATTATAGGGCATTGATCATTACTTTTCTTATGGGCTTTGAGATACACACTCTTCATTCTTGATTCACTTTGTGTATGGTAATTGGCTTTGAGAAGCACATTGCTCATTCCTTTGCATTTGCTTTATGGTATTTGGTATGGGATAATGGCATTCTGAATTTTGGATAATATCTAGCCTTTATTATACTTCTTAAGGCAATGGATATTATATTGCATTTGGGCTTTGAAAAAGAGAATCACTTAGTTCATTCTTTTACATATGGTATTGTGATTTTGGAAATCGACCTTGGGTAAAGGCATTCGATTTGATCTCCTATTTGCATTTGATTCGGGTCTATTGGTTGACATTTTTTTTGGGCCTCAAGGCCAACAGCTGGTATAAAGGTATTGATTATTTTATTTCACATTGCATGTGACTTAGGTTTGATCATTTGGAAATTATCATGCCTTAGGAAATCGACATTTGATATGTAAGGTGATCTTTTAAAATTCTTCAAAGCATATTTTTGGTCGATGTTTCACATTTTCATATAATAGACAAATGCAATAATGTTGGTCGACAACTAGTCTTTGATAAGCCCATAGACTTCTAAGGGCATTATGTGTTCATACATTATCATTTCTGTCCTTTTAGACTTCAAACAATTATCATACTTCGTCAAGGAATTCGTGTGTTTTTTCTCTTGGCAATTTAGGTCATATTTTTGCTTCTCTTGCACGAAGTGGTGTAGGAGCACCCCAAAGCCAATCACCTAGGAGGGTAATCAGCAGGTCAAGACCTAATAACTTATTTAGTTAACATTTAGCAAATCCCTTCCAATCCTTGGAATTGTGCCTTAGAGACATTTGAAAACTTGTTTTATATTCATAAGGTCAGGATTGATTATTTTCTAGATTGGGGTTTGGCTACAAAGATGTTTGTTGACCTTGTAGACCTCCCAAGGTGATAGTTTGTTTTACAAATTTGAAAATAAGGCTTATGCAAAGCCACTACTGGCCATGGAACGGTTGGGATTTGAGCCTAACTGAATTGGAGAGACTATTTAAGGTGTGCCTCGACCTGTGTGAAAGGTTGGAAGGCATTGAGAACTTTTGTAATTTGGAAATTTCATGAATGCCAACGAGGATAGTGTGAAAATTGGTTAAGTTTCTGTGTTTTTTTTCTTGGTAGTGTGTTAAAGGCATAACTAGGCATTGGTATATGTATGGAATGTAATGTAGGAATCTTCAAAACACTGTTTAGTTCTGTATTAGTTATTTTCATCATTTTCAAGCTTGTGGTTGTAGTTGGTTGGGTATTTTCCCATTGCTGATTTGACTGGCAACCAGTCAAAGATGGGGTCTTAGTTCCTTTTCCCAATGTACTTGGTGTACGACCTTTTGGGGATTGGAGCTAGACTCCATGTGTGTAAATATGGTAGACTTAGGGGTAGGCAGGAGGCATGGACACATTGTGAAAGACTTTTCCTAGGCGAGCTTGACTATGCCCGGTTAGGAAAGGTTTGAAGTGTAAAACATTTATCTTGTAGGGGTGACCTCTCCTTGCTAATCCACATGGTAGAAAGGTGGATGGAAGCCTTGTAGAGGCTTGGTATGAGGGAGGAGATCTCACAGGCCCATTTGGATAGAGAACAAAATAACAGTTCACCGAGTGGTCAGGAAATGACTCTATAAGCCCCAAATTTGCTAATGTGAAGGATGGTCCTATGTACGGTCAAGCAAGGGTTGAGACCTTGAAAATATTGAAGTGGTAGGTATCATAAAAAAGAATCCATAGAAAATATTCGGGGTTCATTGGAGAAATTAGGAGAGTTACTTCATTCTCTCAGAGGAAAGGCTTAATTCTGGAAGCCTAAAATTAGGGAACTAAAACCCTAGGTGAGGGTTTGGAGGTAGCGAATGACAAATGGAGCATGGGGAACTGTCAAGAACCCTAGGAAGATGATTAGAAACCCTTGGAATCATATCAACACCCCCTGCAAAGAAGAATTGAGTCATTTGAGAGAATTAGTCTTTAGGGAAGATTGAAGGCTAAGGGCAGATTAGAAGGTAGTGCACCAAGTTTGACTTGGTAAACTATTTTGACATGATACTAGGGTTGGCTAGAAGAACCAGGGGCACCTAGTTAAGATGAAGGTCCTATAGGTTCAGTTGGTGTAGAAAGACAACAAGGAGATCTTACAAGCAAGGATCTAGCGCATGGAACAGTGAGTGTTCCATCCAACCCGACCCTATCAGATTGGTATCAGAGCATGTTAAAGATTTGGGAGTGAACTTTGTATTTCAGACTTGTAATCTAGTGGTTCCACAACCATGGTGACCAACATTGAATTGGCAAAGAAATTTGAAGATCAGGAAGAAGATAATAGAAGGTTGAGAGAAAGATTGGCACAACTTGAGGAAGCATTGAACAATGTACAAATCAAGGCTGAAGAGGTCAGTGATAGATTGGAGGGCAGGGAACCAAAGAGTGAAGAGGTTGTAGAGGAAGACAAGACCCCTAAACTTGACCCTGTTCTGCAAGAGGATCCTTTCTTGAAGGCATTAAAAGCTTTGAGTGGGAAAGCACTTGAAGGTATACCACTATTTAGTGGAAAATTGGAAGTTGATTTGGTCATAGATTGGATAGAAGGTATGGAGAACCATTTTGAATGTGATGGAGTCACTGAAGCACAGAGAGTGAAGGTGGCCAAGTCTATATTGAGAGGATCTACCTTGACATGGTGGAAATTCATTCAGACAGAGAGGGAAAAGGAAGGAAAGAGGCCTATTTCAACTTGGAAAGGTATGGTGGCAAAAGTGAGAGAAGCTTACATACCAGATGACTATGAGGTTCAGTTACACAAGAAGAGGCAAAGCTTGAGGCAAAGAGACTAGGATGTGAACACCTACACTGAGGAGTTTCAAAAACTTTGTATGAGGTCCAATGTCTCAGAAGATGAAAGTCTCAAAGTAGCTAGGTATCTGAACGGTTTGAAGTGGAACATCCAAGAAGAGATGAATCTTCTATGTCCTAAGACAGTGCATCAATGCTATCATTTAGCTATCAAGATTGAGGAAAGAAGCAAGAGGAAACATGATCAGGCTTCTAAGAGTAGAGGCAAAGGCAAAGATCAAAGAGATCAAAGAGGACATAGGGGTGGCTACCAAGGTAGAGGCAATGAGCAAAGAAACCAAGGAGAAGCTAAACTCACAGAGCATGGAGGTGAAAAATCTTCTAGACGAGGTTATGGGAGAGGTAGAGGTTCTCAAGGAGGATCAAATAGAGGAAGAGGAGCAGGCAGAAGTAATTCATACTTTGCTACCATGAAATGCTATCATTATGGTCAAGTAGGCCATCCAGCTTATAGGTGCCCGGAGAAAGCATCATCTTCAAATACTGAGAAGAGGGTGGAATATGCACAAGAGGACACCATGAGCATCAAATCACCTAAGATCAGTCATATTGAATCTGAAATGGGAGAGAATCTGATGTTTAGGAGAGTTTTGATCAGACAACCGGTCAAGGAAGAACCAAAACAAAGAAGAGCTCTATTTAGAGTGAGATGCAAAATACTTGGTAAAGTATGCAAGGTCATTGTAGATTCAGGTTCAATAGATAATATCATCTCAGAAGAGGTAGTAAAGAAGCTCAAATTGGAAAAGGTACCCCACACCAACCCCTACAAAGTAACATGGCTAAACAAAGGGCAGAGTGTTCTTGTCAATGAACAAGTAACGATGGATTTTTCTATTGGAGGGTACAAAGATAAGTTAGTTTGTGATATATTACCCATGGATTCATGTCATCTACTACTGGGCAGACCATGGCAATATGACAAGAGTGCCATGTAAGATGGAAAGGAGAATACAATTTCATGTAAGAAGGATGGAAGACTTTTAAGTTGCAGTCACTGTCAGAAGAAGATGAAGGATAGTAAAAGACACCATGTGTTATATTAAGTAGTGGGAAGGATTTCCTTAACACCCTACATGAAGGAGGAGAAGGATATGTAGTCTTGTTGCAGTCCAAAGAGGAAGATAAGACTGAAAAACTAGTCATACCCGGAGCGGTCCAGAATTTGCTTGAGAAGTATAAAGACATAGTAAGTGATGGTACACCTGCAACTTTACCTCCTAAAAGAACTATTAGTCATAAAATTGACTTCATACCTAGAGCATCATTGCCTAACAAAGCAGCATATAAGCTTACACCAGATTAGAATCTAGAGGTGGCTAGACAACTGCAAGAATTGTTAGATCAAGGCTTGATTAGGAAGAGCATCAGCCCATGTGCAGTACTAGTGGTCTTAGCAACAAAGAAAGGAGGCAAGTGGAGGTTATGTACTAATTCTAGAGCAATAAATAGAATCACAATTAGGTATAGGTTCCCTATTCCTAGAATTGAAGACTTGATGGATTGTCTTGGAGGTGCTCAATACTACACCAAGTTGGATCTCAAAAGTGGATACCATCATATCAGAATCAAGGATGGAGATGAATGGAGAACATCATTCAAGACAAAAGATGGATTGTATGAGTGGAGAGTTATGCCATTTGGCCTCTCTAATGCCCCTAGTACATTCATGAGGCTTATGAATGAAGTACTCAAATACTTTATAAGGATATTTGTGGTTGTATATCTTGATGATATACTCATCTTTAGCAAGACAGCAGAAGAACACCTTAAACATGTGGAGATGGTTCTTAAAAGGTTGCAAGAGGAGAAGTTAGCCATCAACCTAGATAAGTGTGAATTCTTTAAACAAGAGCTGATATATTTGGGTTTTATAGTGTCTTAAGGATCATTGAAAATGGATCCAAGCAAGGTGGAAGCTATCCTAAACTGGCCTACACCAACAACAGGGATAGAGGTAAGAATTTTCCATGGATTGGCTCAATTTTATAGGAAATTCATTAGAAACTTTAGTGGTATATGTGCACTAGTGTTAGAAACAATCAAGGGTGGTTTGAAAACTAAGTTTGTATGGAATAAAGAGGCTGAGAAAGGATTTGAGAAACTGAAACAAGAAGTGGCAACTCAACCTATTCTCTTATTACCAAGCTTTGACAAATTGTTTACAGTGGAGTGTGATGCTAGTGGAGTTGCAGCGGGAGGAGTGCTTAGTCAAGAAGGCAGACCTATAACTTTCATTAGTGAAAAGCTCAATGAAGCCAAGCAGAAGTATTCTACCTATGATCTAGAACTGTATGCTTTGGTTCAGTCACTTAGGAAGTGGAGGAATTAGCTTCTACCCAAGGAGTTTGTGGTCTTTATAGATAATTAGGCACTGAGTTATATCAACACCCAAGAGAAGTTGAGCAATAGACACTTGAAGTGGATGGAGTACATCCAAGCTTTTACTTTCACCATCAAGCACAAGAAGGGACAAATGAACAAGGTAGCAGATGCATTGAGTAGAAGATTGCTGACAGTCCAAGAAATACAGATCAAGAGCATTGGAATAGAGAGTTTCAAAGATCTCTATGGGGAGGATGAATATTTCTTAGAGGCCTACAAGGTATGTTCTAACTTTGAGAATCATTTTCATAGCCAATACTCAGAGTATACTTTGCAAAGTGGATTGTATTTTAAAGGGAATCAGTTGTGTGTTCCAAAAGGGTCAATGAGAGAAAACCTCATTCAAGAAAAGCATAATGGTAGTCTTAGTGGACATTTTGGCATCAATAAGACTTTAGAACTAGTGCAAAGGTTCTACTATTGGCCTAAGTTGGCAAGAGATGTCAGGAGATATGTAGAGAAATGTGTTGTGTGTATGAAAGCTAAGGGAGGAGCTAGTAATGCTGGTCTATATCAACCCTTACCCATTCCTAACAGACCATGGGAGTGTGTGACCATGGAGTTTGTGGTAGGAATTCCTAAGACCAAGACTGGTTTTGATAGTGTGTATGTAGTGGTGGATAGATTCAGCAAAATGAGTCACTTTATTCCTTGCAAAACCACTCATGATGCTAGCTACATTGCTCACCTTTTCTTCAAGGATATTGTTAGGATTCATAGATTGCCTTTAAGTATTGTTTCAGATAGGGATGTTAAATTCATGAGTCACTTTTGGAAGACTCTATGGAGCAGATTGGGTAACAACCTATCCTTTGGATCAGCTTACCATCCTCAGACAGATGGTCAAGGTGGTTAATAGGGTGCTAGGTAACCTTCTAAGGTGCCTAACCAAAGAGTATGGACAGACATGGGACATGGTGATCTCACAGGCTGAGTATGCTTACAATGATAGTGTCAACCAGACCACAGGGAAGAGTCCTTTTGAGATTGTGTATGGAATGCACCCAAGAGGGATATGTGAGCTTAGGGATCTAGGAGCTATGGAGAATAGGAGTGGATATGCTAAAGACTTCACTCAGACCATGAAGGAGATTCAGGAGTAGGTAAAGAGGATAGTCACCGAGGCTACCTAAAAATTGAAAGACAAGGTAGACATGTCAAGGAAGGATGTGCAATTTGCAGTAGGAGACTTTGTCATGGTTCACCTTAACAAATCAAGGTTGCAGAAGGGTATGTCAACCAAGTTGCAAATGAAAAGAGTAGGACCATGCAAGATATAAGCCAAGTATGGGAAGAATGCATACAAGGTGGAGTTACCTTCTGATTTGGGGATTTCACCAGTTTTCAATGTTGCTAATTTGATCAGGTACAAGGGATCAGTCCAAGATATGGATCAGAACAGTAGGGAGATCTTCAAAGATGTAAGTAACATACCCTTAACTATTCAAGAAAAACTTCAGGAAGAAAAGATCTTGGAGTCAAGAGTGCAAAAGTCTACAAGGCATAAGGTGTACATGAAGCATCTTATCAAGTGGAAGAACAAGCATGAATATGAGGCTACATGGGTACAAGAAGATCAGTTCAAGAACTATGGCATTGATATGTCACTGGTCTCTCCTTCCATTCCTTAGTGTTTGGGAAGAAAGGGGGAGAATGGTGTAGGAGCACCCCAAAGTCAATCATCTAGGAGGGTAATCAGCAGGTCAAGACCTAATAACTTGTTTAGTTAAAATTTAGCAAATCCCTTCCAATCCTTGGAATTATGACTTAGAGGCATTTGAAAACTTGTTTTATATTCATAAGGTCAGGATTGATTATTGTCTAGATTCGGGTTTGGCTACAAAGATGTTTGTTGACCTTGTAGACCTCCCTAGGTGATAGTTTGTTTTACAATTTTAAAAATAAGGCTTATGTAAAGCCACTACCGGCCATGGAATAGTTGGGGTTCGAGCCTAACTAAATTGGAGAGAATATTTAAGGTGTGCCTCGACCTATGTGAAAGGTTGGAAGGCATTGAGAACTTTTGTAATTTGGAAATTTCATGAATGCCAATGAGGACAGTGTGAAAATTGGTTAAGTTTCTATGTTTTTGTTCTTGGTAGTGTGATAAAGGCATAACCAGGCATTGATAAATGTGTGGAATGTAATGTAGGAATCTTCAAAACACTGTTTAGTTCTGTATTAGTTGTTTTCATCATTTTCAAGCTTGTGGTTGTAGTTGGTTGGGTATTTTCCCATTGCTGATCTAACTGGCAACCTGTCAAAGATGGGGTCTTAGTTCCTTTTCCCACTGTACCGGATGTAAAAAATTTTGGGGATTGGAGCTAGACTCCATATGTGTAAATATGGTAGACTTAGGGGTAGGCAGGAGGCATGGACATATTGTGAAAGACTTTTCCTAGGCGAGCTTGACTATGCCCGGTTAGGAAAGGTTTGAAGTGTAAAACATTTATCTTGCAGGGGTGACCTCTCCTTGCTAATCCATGTGGTAGAAAGGTGGATGGAAGCCTTGCAGAGGCTTGGTATGAAGGAGGAGATCTCACAGGTCCATTTGGATAGAGAACAAAATAGCACTTCACTGGGTGGTCAAGAAATGACTCTATAAGCCCCAAATTTTCTAATGTGAAGGATGGGCCTATGTACGGTCAAGCAAGGGTTGAGACCTTGAAAATATTGAAGTGTTAGGTATCAGAACCAAGAATCCACAAAAAAGATTTGGGGTTCATTGGAGAAATTAGGAGAATTACTTCATTCTCTCAGAGGAAAGGCCTAATTTGGGAAGCCTAAAATTAGGGAACTAAAACCCTAGGTGAGGGTTTGGAGGTAGCAAATGACAAATGGAGTATGGGGAACTATCAATAACCCTAGGAAGATGATTAGAAACCCTTGGAATGATATCAACACCCCCTGTAAAAAAGAATTGAGTCATTTGAGAGAATTAGTCTTTAGGGAAGATTGAAGGCTAAGGGTAGATTGGAAGGTAGTGCACCAAGTTTGACTTGGTAAACTATTTTGACATGATAGTAGGGTTGGCCAGAAGAACCAGGGGCACCTAGTTAAGATGAAGGTCCTATAGGTTCAGTTGGTGTAGAAAAACACCAAGGAGATCTTGCAAGAAAGAATCTCGAGCATGGAACAATGAGTGTTCCATCCAACCTGACCCTATCACCAAGGGTTTGGAACCCTATTCTATCCGCCATCATTGATTTTTTTCTCACAACCATTTCACTCTTCATGTTGCTAGTTTACTGATCTTTGATAGTGTTTTGGAAAGTTTGGAAGACCATGACAATGGTCATTTCAGTTGTCAGTCTCCTGCTACTGCCATCGAGTAAAAGCTCGAATGAGAAAGGAGCTTGGGCTGCTTAGTTACTTTGCAGGTCTGGTAAATGGTTGCTTGACAAAATCTCCTCTAGGTATTCATCTTTTAAAAATTCTTCCAGAACCGTTTCTTATTGTTGACACAAAACATTGCTAACATGGGTTGGTTTCTATTTTTTGATAGTGGAAAATGAGGTCTTGTTGAGAGTTTTTGAAATGCTGCATGTCGACTTCACATGCTCAAAATTACATTTTACCATATCATAATTTTTGTGAAGGTTATCATGATAAATCTGCTGCTACACTTAAGGGATAGTGATTTCAGATCGTGGGTAATCATAAAATTGTTGGTAACTATTCTTGAATGCATCAGTTTATTATTTTCAGTTTCACAACATAATGGTTTCAGTTACTTAAAGTTTTGCAACCACTTATTAAGTAATGTTCTTGGAATATCTATTCATCTTCTCACCTGAGATCACGGGTAACTATTTTTGGGTACATTCTGTATGAGGCTTCATTTGCTCAAAATAGACTCTTAGTTACTTTTTATGCAGCCATTTTCAATAGTTATTATTCATGCTCACGTGCATGTCTTGATACTATTTGGTTAAGCTCTACCCTTTTAGGCTGCTCATCTGGATAGGGTTTTGTTTCTTCTATTTTTACATACTTCCTTCTCTTGTCAAGACTGGAGGAAAGATTTTGCAAAAACAACTCTGTATTACCTAAATAGTAACTTGTCAAAGATGAAAACACAATGAATAAGATCACCTCCTCCTTTGTTTGGTAAAAATAGTCTCAGTTGTAACCGAAAGTTGCAAATTATGATGAAATCTGTAAACTGTAGAAAACAAATAGATTAGGGCTTAATCATCTTTGGTAAACCTAAAAAGAAAACAAGGTAGTTCCATTAAGTGCAGAGAGAAAAATTTACATTATGCTGAGAAATTGGAAAACACAATGTGTTGTCAATTGTTTGTATTTTTGTATCAAAAAGATTGAAAATCTGACTATGTGAAAAAGAAAGAAACATCATACCACTGTAATGCAGTTTTTCATGAGAAGTTGTATTGACATAGTAACTAGATCTTTTTCTTCAAGTTGTATCAAGACTCGATAATGAATGGAATTCTGAAGTGTCACTCTTGACTCTTGAGAATTCTATGCATTGTTTGTCAAGAGGCACTTGACAAAAATTAGAGAAACAGAGAGATCCTCTATATTATTGTATGTTCTATTGAAAAATAGAAAAAGGGTTGGTGCTCCTTGAGATTGGTGCCTCTAAATAGGGGGGTTGGTGCTCCTTGAGTTGGTGCTCAGAAATCAGCCATTGAGGCATTGTTAAAATAATTATTGAAATGAAAGCCTAAAAAGGGCAGCAGATTTAGGAGTGGTTTTTCTATCCTGGGAGGGTTTTCCACTGGCCATATCTTGTGTCTATTTGAGTTTCTGTGATTCATTTGGTTTAGTACTTTACTGCTTTAAAATGCTATGCTACACTATTCTCATTTCAATTTATGTGATTGCATTCAAATACATGAATGATTCTATCATTGATAAATGAGAGCTTATCTATGGTTCTTTTCAGTTTCAGTTAAATTGTTAAAGAAGTTATTAACACTGATTCGCCCCCCCTCTCACTGTATTTTCACTCCAATATTAGCTTGCATACTTTATGGTTTCTTCTAAAGTGCAATAATACTTCCCTAGGCCATTTCCAATGGCTCTCAAGTAATCAAGTTCCCAAAATTGTATGGGAAAGTATGGTAGATGCACCCACATAAAAGCAAAGGAGAAAGATTCAGACCGAGGATCAAAAGCTAGAAACCATAGCTTTAAACATAAAAAATATCCATTAAGAAACCACAGACCATGCTCCAACACCTTCCTTCTGTCTTCGGAGGATTCGAATTCCAAAATAAAAAAACCTCTAGCGTAGGGGTAAATGCTAACTTCTTTCTCTAAGCCCTCCTTCTAGAACTCATAAATCCACGCATGTAAATCACATAGTTTTGGCCATGATCTAATGAATCTAAAGATTAGTGCACGCTCCTTAAGAAATCCTTCTCTATCATGAATATCACCATCCAAGCAGATCTTTGGAATAGCGTTAGAGTGATGAAAAGGTAAGATTCTGCTAGAATTAGTGATAGAATCATAGGAAGAGGGTGGGGTTGAGTTCATTCCTGAAGGAGGACCCATGGAGTTCCCATTTAGAGCTGCATTCCTCCTTGCCAGCACAACCGAACTAGGGCTAGGATTTCAACATTGGTTGGAGGCCGCCAGAGATACTTCACCCTGTCGCATGCCAGTCTTCAAAGCCTCTGAGTAATGAAGGCAGCAAGCCCCAAGTGATGGAAATCCCCCACGAGCAGATCCTACATCCTGATCGCCAATCACCTGCCCAAAAGCACCATCACCACTAGGAAAGGGATGCAGGTCTACAAAATTTTACAGCATTTTAGAGCTCCTTTTTTACAAGTTATTTATTATATAAATATATAAGTATTAAAAAAAATAATATATTATATATCCTATTAAATTATGAAAATTATATTATTAAAAGCAACATTTATTTATTTTAGAAAGATTTAATGAAATGACTTATAAAGCTAAAAGAAAAATCATTCTTAAAAAAAATATAAAAATAAGTAACATTTATTTATTTTAGAAAGATTTAATGAAATGACTTTATAGCAAAAAGTTAAAAATCATTCGAAATAATTTTTACAATTTTTAAAGTTAAATATTTTACATATCCACTTAAAAAAAATTAAGTTATATTTGAAGAGCATAAAATTTTAATTTTTAATTGTTTCAAAACCAATTTATTAAGAACTAATTAACAAAATGAGTTGAAGAACTCATTACAATAGTATTCCTTGATAGAAAGTACTAATAATAAGTGTTGTTTAATGAGGATTTTGAATTTTGACAATCTTTAGTTTAGAAATGTGATTTCTCTTTCAATAAAATAGTTTAGATTTCATGTTATTTATGTTGTATCTATAGACACCTAAAAATGACCTAGGCCTACGAACACTATTTTACCACTTTCCATCCTAGCATAATTATGACATTTTAATTATGTCTCTAACCCACCTTCAACTATTAATTAAATAGTTCACAATTATTTAATTAATTCATAGTCTTTCATTCTTCATGATTATTAAATAACTAAATCTGATTTATTTATTTTAATATGTCACTAATTATCAAAGTCTTCTAATAATTAAATAAAGACATCAATTTATTTAATTAATCCTTATCATAAAAGTCTTCTTGATTATTAAATTAATATATTTTAATATCTATTTAATATGTCACTAATTCCTAAATCCTCTCTTAATTAAATAAATTCATTTATTTATTTAATTAATTAACTACTTCTTCTAAATTAAATAATTATTTTAATTATTTAATTAGGGCATGTGACATTTCTATATTTTTAAATATATCTCACTAATTCTTCATTTAGTAATTAATTTCAAAAATCAATTACTAATTACCTCACACAATCTTCTATTTTGAATTAATTTAATTCAAAAGGGAAATATTCTTCTACAAATCAAGTAATTTCCAAAATTATTGATTTTCTAAAATATCATGCTCTTGTCTTTTGATTTTTACTAATTTCATTTCCACTATCACATTCAGTCTAGATTTAATTCATTTAATTAAATCTTATTTACACTTATGGGTATTTTGCCCTAACCCTAATTAGGGTTGCCTTATTGAATCTTGACCTTTGATTCTAGGGTATTCCTTAATCTCTCATCTTGTCCATCCGTTCAAGATTGTATTTTCTATAAAATGACAATCTTGATCTCATTTTCGGATCCATGTTCATTTGCTTGAGATACTTTTAGTATAGGCATTCTTCCATCATAGGGCATTTGATTTAGACATATTATTGCTTGCATATTAGAAATTGATTTCTAGTTTGCATAGAATCATATTAAATCCTTCAAAGGCATTTGTTAAGGCTAGGCATTAGAGAAGTTTGCTCATATAGACAAATCTGAGGGCAATCCATCATTGCAGCAAGGCTTGAGAAGGTACAATGGAAAATCATCAGAATAGAGAAGATTGGTGAGATCATTTCCGTTTCACATTATTTCTTTTTTACATTCTTATGTATTTCATTGTTGATGTTTATTAACTTGCAGGTACAACTAATAAGTTTTCAATCTTGCAGGATTTTTAGGTCATTACATTGGTGAACCCGACATTCCAACACGTCCTTTTTTTTGCAGGTGTCGTACATTTTTTTTTGCAGGTTCAGGGTACGGAAAGCCACATTTGACAGATACTGTGATGCAAACGCTCTGCTGCACCGCATTCGCATTCGCGTGCGCTGCATTAGCTACTCGAAAAGCCGCATCTACTGCAATGCATTTGACGAGCCGCATTCGAAACCTCACACTGCAAACGACTGGTAAAATGCAGTTTTTCATTTTTTTATTTTTTTCTTGTTTATTGTAAACTAGATTCGACATGACCGCGACCAGTATTCCTTTTTTTTGTTATCTTTTTTCTTTAAGGGTAAAATGAACCAATCCTAGGATAGACACACTTAAGGTTTGAATTTATCAACCCTAGGGTAGGCATTTTTTAAAAAATTTGGAATTTATCAATCTAGGATAGTCACCACACAAATTGTTGTTGAATTAAAATGAACACCATGTCTGTGTGAAGCAACATCTTCACTTAGATTAGAAAATATTTTGTTGTGGGTTTAAAATTGAACAATTGCTTTGTGTATTTTGGATAGTAGGCATATGCTCTCCCCTTTACTAGGTGATCAAAAAGCCAGACCTATCTTTTCTTTCATACTTATGCATTTATTGTTATCATACAACCCTTAGAAGGCCTACCGTAGTGGGAAAAAGTACTCACCCTATGGGAACGACCTAAGTGGGAGCACCTAAAGCCAAGGTTTCCAACCCACTATAATCAAAAGCAAGTTGTTGATGAAAATCCAACTTGACAGTAGTTGACAGGATAACCATCCCCAAAACCTTTGTTCTAAAGGTTGGGAGGTCTCTCGAGGGAGTATATCCATTGTCACACTGAACGGAAAGACTTACTAAGAACCTAGTGTAGTAACCAGACATCCTTTCAATCACAGTGCAAGGGGAGGGAAGAATCTCCCCCCAAGACACTCACCATATAATCACCACGGATTGTTTGCTCAGGGGATTCGGTATCCACTTCCGTCACCTTGAGTACGCACCTGGAAAAGACAAAAACACAGGCACCTTCTAGGGGGTGACAAGGCTATGTGAGTCGAAGTGATTTTAAGATGTGGGCTGTGATTGCGAGGATGACCCACTTGACTTTTAAGAGTGAGT
Organism: Sequoiadendron giganteum; assembly: GCA_007115665.2. Taxonomy (NCBI): domain Eukaryota; kingdom Viridiplantae; phylum Streptophyta; class Pinopsida; order Cupressales; family Cupressaceae; genus Sequoiadendron; species Sequoiadendron giganteum. The sequence continues at coordinate 4,486,742 of CM021108.1, forward strand.
CTGTTTGAACAAGCATTTCATATTTTTGATTTTTGTGTTTGCCAAGAATTCTTAAAAATCTTCAAACAAATTACAAAATCACAAACTGGAATCACAAAAACTGGTTGAAAACTACAAACTGTATTCGGGTTTTTCCCTAAAAACTGCATATTGCGACGCAAGCGCTCTGCTGCACTGCATTTGACATCTGAAAAACCGCATTCGCTCTGATGAGCCGCATTTGAGCCATCAGGAGCTGCATTCGCTCTGTCAAGACGCAATCAACAATTACAGAGCCGCATTTGCAACCAGTGAGCCGCATTCGGTTAACTGAGCCGCATTTGCCAGACACAAACCCGCATTCGCAACTATGTCACATTCGACACTTCCTGAACCGCATTCATTTTGAACCGCATTGCACCACATTTGTGCAACGCATTTGCTGCATTTGCTAAAAATTGCAAACATTTCATCACTGTCAAAATCAAAAAGTTCACAACCTGTCTCCAAGTCAATCAGATCTTTCTTCACTGTTACAGTCCAAACCAAACTCTGACTTGCTCAACTTTCCCTCAAAACAATTGCATATTTAGATACCATTTTAGGCTCATAATAGGTCACTTTCACTAGATTGCATTGGTAGCTTCACCACCTCCTTAGACACTCACTTTGGCAGATTTTAGGAGTTGACTCTTACCATTCATTGTCCAAACTTTGCATTCATCAATAGGTTATCATTGGACCCAATTACCTTTGTCATTTTGTCAATCCTTTTGTGAAGCATTTCCCACTCAATAGTCTAGTGTGGAAATTTCACTTTGTCCCTAATTATAGTCCTTCTACGGTCCATTGATTTTCCAAAACTGAATCATTGCAAAAACATTGTTTGTCCAAGTTTGTCCTCTTTAGATCTCTCACTAGTAAGTACATCTTAGGATCACTTATTGCATATCATTTTAGCATCTCCATCTAGTGTCACACCACTTGCATCCACAAGTCTTTTTAGCATCATTTTAAAAATCCAAAAAAAAAAAAAAACATAGTCTCATACTTAGATCATCCCAAGTTGAGCAAAAATTTGTATGGTTGAAACTAGACTGCAGAAAAAGAAAAGACTCATGGATTCCTTTGGACAAGACACCAACTTTCTCGAATTCACAACTGGCATGGATCCATTCCCTAATGCCATGAACAATCCTTTTCATGAGATGAACATACCATCATCTCCCTCACATGTTTTTGAACCATTTATCCGAAGGGATGAAAATGGGGATGTCTTTGAAGAAGACATATTAGCTGTTGCTCAACATCCAGAAGTTGCCGCTTTTGTAGAAGAAGTAGTCTTAAATGACTCTTCTTGATTCCTAGCTATACTCCTTGACCAAGGGGCTAAGTTACCAAAGGGATTTGACCTTAACAATCTTAGAGCAACTTCTCCCACTCCATCATCAAACAACCATCCCATGAGAGCCTCTTCACAAAATGTCATCAACACACTCCATACTACCTCCCTTGGTCAAGCCACCACCATAATTAATGCAGCCACCACAACCAACACAAAATCCATTGGGGGATCATCTTCACAAACCAATACCACATCACAACCCATCCCCCAACAAACACCCACCATTCCTTCACAAACAATGGGTGTAACCACATCAAACCTCTTTGGAACTACATCTAGTTCCATGAGTAGATCAGCAAACCTATTATTGGGTTCCTCAAGTGCCATGGCCACCAACTCATCTAACCCATTTGGGAGAAATAAACGAAGAGTTTTCATCCAAGGCACCCAATCCACTTCATCACAAGCCAATACTAGCATTCCTATGACCCAAAACACCAACACTCCTCAAGGTCAAAATCCTTTATTTGGGCAAGGCAATCAAGGCACTCAATCATACAATCCATTTGGGCACCAACAAGCTCAAAATCAACAAGGCCATCAATCCTTCACCCCATTTGGCAATCAACAAGGTCAAAATCAGCAAGGTCCTCAAATCCAATCCAATATGGCAGGATACCATATTCCCACTTATGCTTCTCAAGTTCATACGCAGCAGCACATCCCTCAGCATAATACTCATTTCCAACAACCGCCTATTCACAACACTCATTTTGCTCACTGACAACCCATTCAAAATCATAACATCTCATCACAACAGCAGGGGACTCAAGCTACCCCTATCAACAACATAGGTGATGCTACCAACCATCCAATGGTAGAAGCACTCACTCAACAACTCGCTGCTCTTCAAACACAAGTGGAGACCTTGCAACAATCCAATAAAAAGTCATATATGTCACATGACTTGTGTCCTTATCCATTTGACACAACTTTATATATGCCACCATTTCCTCATGGATATGTGGTCCCTCATTTTCCCAAGTATAAAGGCAAAACAAACCCCCTTGAACACATAAGGGAATTCACAACTAGTTGTATTGACATTGCTTATGAGCAAACTTATCTCATGAGACTCTTTTCTAGAAGTCTTGGAGGTCATGCAGTAGAATGGTTCTCACTCTTGCCTAAGGGAATAAAAACTTGGGATGAACTAGCAAACAAGTTTGTCGAAAACTATGCTTACAATATCGACATAGACATTGACATCGCCTCCTTATGCAAACTTACCCAAGAGGATGCAGGAGAGACTTTCATTCCATTTTTTCAAAGATGGAGAACCTTAGCAAGCAGATGTCTGGTAGAAATACTCGAAAAGGAGAAATTAACCATGTTTGTGCAAACTCTCCTTGGACCACTAAGGTATGGATTACAAGTACATTGTTGCACCACTTTTGTTGACCTTGTTGAAAAGGGGGTTCAACTGGAAAAAGCCTTGATTGCCAAAGGCGAACTGAAATATGGTGGAAAAACCATCAACACAACCACCAATAATAACCCAAGTAGCTCAAACGATAAAAACAAATACTGGGTTTAGAACAAACACATCACAAATGACGGTGTAGTTGATGCAAAAACCGTAAATGCAACAGGTCATGTACTCACAATCAAAGGAGTACACAATCAAAATGCACATGTAACTACACCAACACTCTCCAAAACAATCATACACAATCTAATCAAAGGCAGTTGCATCAACCACGACAGTTCCAAAAGTGTACATTCACCCCGTTAGGTGAATCCATCGAAACTGTCTTAAAGAAACTTCTCCAAAATGGCATCATAATGCTGGAGGAGCCAAAACTGTATGACCCTGGTCAATTCAAGCCATCATGGTGGGTTGACAGTTCATTTTGTGAATACCACCATGCCAAAGGGCACAAAACTTCCTCTTGTCACCAATTGCAAAATCTAGAGCAAGACCTCATAGAGAACCACACCATTGAGTTGGGTGGTCAATCTCTTACATCCAATGCAGATCATACCATACACAAGAACCCATTGAAGGATCATGGTAAGGCTTCCTCGTCTGGCACCAAGCATACAAACAACCAAGCCAACCGCATTCATCTGGCCTATAATACTACTCCTTCTGCATACAGTTATCCCGATGGTACTATTATTAACAATCTTCATGCTGCTAATGAAGATTAATCTGTTAATACCATCAACATCAAAAGAGCCCCAAAATGCAATGTGACTACACGTAAAGGTAAGGTCACTATCCCGGGTCCTTTTTCCCATCAACCAAATATCACCATACCTGGTCCATCCGCTAGACAATCCACCCCAAAACCGGAGTTCAACATTGTTGAGCAGTTAAATAAAACACCTGCTCAAATATCTATTCTTGAACTGCTCCGTATTTCACCCACGCATAAGGCCATCCTCGATAAAGTACTGCAAGAGTCAACCATCCCAACCAACATCGATGTTAACCATTTTGAGACCATGGTCAGATACCTGAATTCGCCTCACCATATCACCTTTTCAGACAATGACTATTCCTCACCCAAGCCATCACATAATGACGCCCTCCACATTGAAGTCTTTGTCCACAAGCATAAGGTTCGACGACTCCTATTAGATGGCGGAGCAGGATTGAATATCTGCTCTCTAAAATTGGTCAAAGCTCTTGGTTTTTCTAAGGCATGTGTAGATGCTAGAAAAAGCATCGTCATCAAAGCATATGATGATGAAGAACGCGCTTCTAAAGGCGTTATTACAATTCCACTCCGAGTGGGACCGATCATCATAGATACCACGTGCCAGGTCCTGGATCGTGATATCCACTATAATATATTACTTGGTCGCCCTTGGATTCATGCTTTAAAGGAAATTCCATCCACGTACCACCATTGCCTCAAATTCCCTTTTGATGGAACTGAGATCACCATCCCAGGTGATCCTGATCCATTCCAATACTGTACCACCCTGTGCGCTATTGTTGAGCACCAGGTGCCCATCAATCGAGAAGCCTCATCTTCCATCGCATCCAAATACATTGACCTAGTGACACTTACAAGATCATCCATTCCATCATCTCCTACCACACCATCTCCATCGACTTCCATCCCAAGTAAAGATATTCAGATCTAGGACCTTGGTTGTGGAGAGTTCAAGTTAAATACGGCTTACTGTATAACCACAATACCGAAGCCACCAAAAGTCTATGGTAGACCTTGTTTTGCATTCGAGCCCAAAGTAACTTTCAACATTCCACCAAAAAGTGTTTTTACATGGTGGGGCGATATGGGTGATGAAGACATCATTGACATGGATAACTGGATCTACAAAGACCCAACAGAGTTATCTCCACTACCATTGCATCTTTATGGCAAAGGATATGATATATGCAAAGCTCAAGGTTTTGATGGGACAAGAGGCCTTGGAAAGAATAGTAATGGAAGAAGGGAACCTATTATTATAACGACAAGACCAAGATACATAGGGCTAGGGTTCGACCAACTCAGAACTGACGATCAATGTATCTATGAATTTTCAAGTAAGGACGTAACGGCAACAAAAAGTGTCAGGACAAGCGAAGAATCCCTAACTGAAACAGACTCAAATGAATGGGAATGGGGATCTGACAAAATCTTCAGTGACTATGACATTGATGAACTATTCTTAGAACCTGGCCAACCTTCCTTTGAAGAACGATTTTTCCAATAATATAACATTGACCCTATTGACTGACATTCTAAAGACAAGAAATGGGTAAGCATTCCTTGTGTGTATGAGAAAATGCGTCAATTAAATTGAATCTAATCTAATACACCAATGAAACATTAGATTGAAGAAAACTAAATTAATAAAGTAAATGCAAACTCTAAACAACAGCTTCTTCAAATTCGTTCCATTGTCCTCTATCTCCAAGGATTCGCTTCAATATGTTTGCTCTCAGTTGTGCAAACACAGCTTATAGAATGGCACTTGAGAGAATGAGATTATTAAAATGCATATGCATCTACAAGATTGAGCTTATTGAATTGAAATGCTATGAAATGCTTAATATGCGACTATAATAACTACGCATGAAAGTATGAGATTCGAGGTCCCTTTTAGCTCATGAAAGGGCTGTATTTATAGATTTTTGAAGGTAGGAATTCGATTGGCCAAGATCGACGGTCGAGTTCAAACCTGTTGAAATGAATGGTGAGAGATTGAGAATTTGAAAAGATAGAATTATGAGAGACAGAAAATGAAGAGACAAATTGAAAGGTGTCTCTCATAATTAAATAAATAAATATTTAATTATGTGTGAGAGAAATGTGAAAAGGCTTTAATTAAATATTGTAAATATTTAATTATGAGAAAAGGAAAAAGCCTTTTAATTAATTATTAAGAATATTTAATTTTTGTGAGAGAAGTGGGAATTAAATATCAAAAGTATTTAATTAAATGTGGAGGGAAGAAAATCATTTAAATTTACAATTTAAACTTTGATAATTAATAAATAATTAAATTTATTTATATGTAGAAGACTTAAGAACATTAATTAAATAATTCATATTATATTAATTAATAGGTTCGATCGACCGTGACCATTTTTAGATGTGTACACTTTTCCCCTCTTTGAAGTGATGTGTTTTATGCATTGCTTCAAAGAAATAATGCCCCTGACTTTGAAAAATTGCTGGTGATGCTATATGCCCCCTCGGGTGATGAATCAGATAAAGATGATTTTTGGAAATTTTTACTGGTTTGCTATCTGATTCATCGACCAATAAAGATGATTTGATGAAAACCCCTATTGAAAGATTGATATGAAGATGAAGAACTTTGATTTTTCCCCGATTGATGATGCTTTTTGATTGATAAATTTGCTTCCATGCGATATGAAAAACAAATAGAAATGGTAGATTTGCTTTCCTAATTGAAAGGCTGATAGATTTGCTTTCCTGATTGAAAGGCTTGATAGATTTTCTTTCCTAATTGAAAGACTTGATAGATTTGCTTTCCTGATTGAAAGGCTTGATAGATTTGCTTTCCTGATTGAAACACAAATGGATTCATGATGACTGTTGAATTTTTTTCCATGCGATATGAAAAACAAACTAGATGTGATGTAAACTTGCTTGATGTACTGATTGATTTGCATGATTGCTTGATGATATTAATAGTGTTGTTGATTAGGGAATGATACATCCCAGAACAACACAAGGATAGGCAAGGATACATCCTGATGATGATGATGATTATTGAGGCTTGCAGTAAGGCTAGGAATAAGACCAAAGGTATGATTAAATGATTTGTGCTAGATTGAATGGATTGATAAGATGAGATTGGAAGAAATGACTGGATGAATTGATTGAGATGATACAGATGAGATGTGACAAATGTCCAGTCATACTCAACCATTGTCTGAAAAAAAAGATATTCAAGTATGTGATTAACCCTCAAAAATCTATTGAAAAGTCCCTCGAAATGCAAATGAATTATGCAGTCCTAATAATGAATTATGCAATCCTAAATGAAATAATGAATCATTCTCCTTGTTGCCATTCCTTGTTGTGTTTAGTTGTCATCATTGAGCCTTTTGATATGTTGAAAGTTAGTACAAGCATCAAAGGGTATGTTAGCACCAATGATGACCTGAGTACTACTTCCATAATGTTTAATGTAGCAAGTTAATACAAGCATCGAGGTATAATTGAACCAAGATGACCTGGGTATTGCTTGCATAAACAGACAAAAGTTAACAATTTTCCTATGCAAATTCTGAAATGTCATCAATGATACATTGTAGAGCATGTCCCGCGACCAATTTGCACAATACTAATGATTAGCTTGTAGACAACAAGCAAAGCAAAATCATACTTCTTCCTTGTGATTCTAGTTCAGTACATCATTGAACCACTCCAAAGACATGATGTCATCAAATATCAAAACAACAATTGCAACTGATTTGCGTTAAGTTTATCATTCATTTAATTCAGATTAAGATCATCCAATTTGTTTTAGTTTCAAGGTATGACATGTCTCAAAGCTGTTTTGACCAAGCTTGATTGGATATTCGATTGTTGATCCGATACTTGATAATTGACAGATGTTGCTTGTTTGCTTAAAAGAGTTGATTTCCCCCAACGAGTTCAGGATTTTTCCCCTAGTCTAGGGTGAGACATGATCATTTTATTGATGAAAGCATATGATTTATTGATTTCTCTTTGGATTTTAGGAATATTTTGATTTTTTTGAATTTTGATGTTTTCTGATTTTTTTGGATTTTGATGATTTGGATATGGACATGCATGACGATATCAGTGCTTTGTTTTGAGATTTTGTTGAAAACCAAGCTAAGGTTGATTAATCGGATTGATGGATTGATAGTTTGACTAAGTGTGTTAAGTCAAACAAAGATGATAATGAACTTGTAAACCCAAGGAAGTTGTGTTATCCTAGAGTAAACTCGTTCACAAGATGGTAGTTTGACTAAGTGTGTTAAGTCAAACAAGGTGATAATGAACTTGTAAACCCAAGGAAGTTGTGTTATCCTAGAGTAAACTCATTCACAAGATGGTATTTTGACTAAGTGTGTTAAGTCAAACAAAGACGATAATGAATTTGTAAACCCAAGGAAGTTGTGTTATCCTAGAGTAAACTCATTCACAAGATGATAGTTTGACTAAGTGTGTTAAGTCAAACAAGGTGATAATTGATTGGATTCAATTGATCAAGATTGATGAAGCTTGATTTGGAACAAAATTATTTTGATGATTTGATGTGACACTGACACGCAAGTTAGATGTGACTAATATGAATTTGTTCAAATTGATGTTCGACGAAAGATAAAGCTTGATAAGGAGTGTCTTCCTGTGAAAATATGCCATGGGCTAGTGATTTGGATATTTTGGCTTGCCAATGCTTGACCAATTTGATTTTACATCTTCCAATGTTCAAATCACCACATAAGTTAGAGGATATATATCAAGATTCATTCCTAAAGCAAGATGTAAACATTTGCCCCTAGTTTCTAGCAATGTTTGGAATTCTATGGGTGGATTCTTGAATAGGTGTATGGATGGATGGATAGATATGATAAGCATGCAAAGGATGCCAAAGATTATCTTGCAATAAGATAAGGTGTTCGAATAAAGGAATGCTCATTCGGATAATGCTTTAAGGCTCAGATAACGTTTGGATTGGATAGGATCAATGAAAGTGACCCATGTCAAGATGTTTAGCATAAACAAGTGTAAAGTGTTTACCAAACTTTGTCGAGATCAAGATAATGTAAATAGATGCTAATGGGTTGGATAAACGGTTCATGGATGAATGGATGATATGGATGAATGTTGGTTTTATTATGGATGCGATAAGATGCTTTCTCCTGAATTGGTGCACGTAGATGCTCGATTCTACACATGATGCCTGTTTGCCAGGTTTTCATCATGGTACTTGTCCAACGTGCCACCATAGTGGCTTTCACTAGAGGATGATTTTTTTCTTTACTGTTTTTCAATCCTTTTTCAGATTTTTTCAGATTTTTTGTATTTTTGATTTTTTTTGTTGTCACCATGATGCCTATTTGCTAGGTTTTCATCAAGGTAACCATTTTTTTCAGGATATTTTTTTGATTTTTTTGTATTTTCTGAGAGATTTTAAGCTGATGTTGAACCACCTGGTGGTGCTGATGTTGATGCTTCTGTCATAATGTGCCATCAGTATCCTTCTTGAAGAAGTTGTTTTGCCAAGATACATGCACTTGAATGCAACTTTTGAGATCTCTGATCTGCTTTGTTGATACCGGAGTTAACCTCATCTTTGTGCGCACATCGTGATAGAGTGCCTTTTGAATCCTTATGATGAAGGGTCATTGCCAATACATGGTCAATGTGAGAATTGGATATCATGCATGGAGTTGTGTGTTTAGGAGTAAAAGATGGATTGGTCAATAGTTTGGAACCTTTGATTCTCCAAACTTGGGAAGATGAGCAATAATGGGTGGATATGGAAGTGTGCATGGAATTTGGACCAACTGCTTGATACACTCTGTATGTTGCTTGAGAAGCTTCCTTTTTCCTTTATGGACAGCTTTGATGGATACTTTTCCCTTTTTGATTTTGCCCCATAGTTTCTTTGACTAATGGAGTTTGATAGGGATAATTTTTCTTTGTATTCTTTGGTATCCATATGTATTTGATTTGTCCTATATGATCTTTAGCTTCTTTTTCCTTGATAACATTCTTCATTCTTTGATTCAAGTCTTTCTTTTGACGTTGGTCCCAATTCATGGATGGGGTGATGGGTGGATGAAGATTCATGATGTGGTGGGTTGTAGTATTGACATCGGTTTCATCATAAGGATTCTTCGTGCTCCCTATGTTGACGTTTGCTTGAGACGAATTTGCCCCCAGTTTTGTGGAAGTATTACTGATATGTTCATATCCTTTGATTGTCGAGTAACCAAGGCCTTGATTCTTAGGATTTTCAATAATCTATATTGGTTCCAGGATACCCTGTTCATGTAGGCCTAATCCTTTGCCTTGATAATTCATCTGTTGAAACATTTTATTTGCAAAAGGATATGATTTCCCTTGGAAACAAGGTGTTGCTCCTTCTTTGCTTTGTGGTGGATCTTCAAAGGTGATAGCTCCTTTATTGATAAGATGATTTTCCCTTACAAAGGTGAGTGATCCAACTTTATAAGTGATAGGATCGTTTATCTGTGGGATAAATGCTTGATTCATATCCTTAGCTTGATCTTGTGAAATATCAGATTGTAATTCTCCTTCAAGAGGTGTTGATGCTTCACTGTCCTTGTAAAAGTGTTCCTCATGATTCATTCTTGATATGCTTTCACATGATGCTTCTGATTCAAAATTTTTGTAGAATTTTTCATGACCCATTTCTGACATGTCTTTGGATTTCTCTATTTCTTGATCATGTGTACAAATGTTAAGAGTAGGGGACTCTTGTTCCTCAGTAAGAGTATGAGACTCTTGTTTTGAATGAAGATCATCTATGTGTCCATCCAAAGAATGCATCTCATGGGTAGATGGACGAGTATGTGCTATATGGATATGGTCATCTTGTATGGATAGGAGAGTGTCCATTATATCATTGTAGTAGCTTGGAGATACAAATCCTTGATCTTGACTAATTCTGGAATTACTTTCAACATGTTCTAGATCAAGTTCTTGACATGGGTCAATTTCAAAGAATGGATTGCTTTCCTGGATATCTTCATTAGGCATAGGAAGTTTCTCAAATGTCATGAGGTCAAAGGATGTCCATATATTTTGGAAAGGGTCATTGCTAGACATTGGTGAAAGATATTGATCATGCTTTGGAATAAATTCTTGAGATATGTCCTCTAACTCATTAGCTGATGTAGAGACATTGTCAACACGATCATTGGTGGAAGGATTTTGGATTATGTCAATAGGATCAAATATCATCAACACTCCTTGAAATAGATCTTTGTAGGAGGGGTCTTGATCATAACTAAAAAATGGCTCTTGATGAATGTTGATTTGATCACTATATGGGGTAGACATATCTTCATAGTGCTCATTGATGGATTGATTTTGATCATTGTCTTCAACAGTTATGGTGGAGAAATTTCCAATGTTTTCAACCATATGATCAAATGATGTTGGCATTTCTTGAAGAGGTGTGATGAGCCCTTGACATGAGGATGATGGGATACTTTGATCTTGACTTGAAAAAGCATCATTAGATGAAGGAGATGGAGTAGCTTGATCTTTAGATGGAAATGAAGCTTTGGATAGGATGGAAGAATTGTCATGCTCTTGGGATGCGATTGAATCATGAGAGGGTATGGATTCATAAGATGGGGTGGAGGGAGGACTTGGAAGAATATTTTGTTCTTGAGATGGGAGAGGATTATCATGAGTGAATAATGAAAGGAGGGGATCATCATATGATTCTTGAGATATGGGATCTTGATCAAAGATTGGAAGGGTTTGTAGAATTTTGGTATCATGGGATGGAGTGGAAAGAATGTTTTGATCGAGATGTGTAGATTGAAATGAATCATTGGATGTAGAGAATATGATAGAAGAAGGAAATTGAATGGGATCATTGAATTGGGTGGAAGAACCATTAGGTTCATTTTGAATTATGGGGAATGAAGATAAATGCATGGCATGACAGGATTGGTCAATGTTATTTGATGGTTTAGATTTGGGCTTCCCTTTTAACCATTGCGAAAATTTAGAAACATTGGATTTGGTTGATGTTGTTTTTGGAGGAGAAAAGGTCACGTTCATATTTCCGTCAAAGGACTTTTTAGTTGTACCCCCTTCCATTTCCTTGACTTTCCTTTGGAGTGCTCTTACTTGTTGGGTAAGAGTACTAAGATCGTTTAAGGGAATTTCCTTCTTTTTAGGATTCTCTTTAATTTTCTCCATATTGTAGTTAGAGGGAAATTTGGCACCTTGTTTTGCCAATAAAAGAAAGTATCCATCTTTATTTTTCTCTAAGATCTTTTCCATATCTAAGAAAAACTATGGATCTTGTTCAGCTTCTAGGAGCATCTCTTCTGTTATCTCTTGATTTAAGCTATTTCCATAAAGCCTAAGAACAAGATTTTCTTCGCTATGACCCATGTTTTAAAGTTTTTGGATGATCTTAATCTGATTTAAATATGAAAAACATAGCATAGAGAAGCAGACAGTTGTTTTGTTAATCCTAGAATCCAAACAAAGAGTGTATGTTCTTTGGGATTTCCACAGGTTTTGAACAAGATAAGCATATCAATCAGACTCACTCTTAATTTTTCAAATAGGTCATCATAGTAATCACACCCCATAGCTTAAAATCATGTCGACTCACACAGCCATATCACCCCCTAGAGGGCACCCATATTTTTGTCTTTTCCAGGTGCATACTCAAAGTGATGGAAGTGGATACCGAATCCCTTGAGCAAACAATCCGTGGTGACTATATGGTGAGTGTCTTGGGGCCAGATTATTCCCTCCCCTTGCACTGTGATTAAGATAATGTTTGGTTACTGACATGGCTGGCCTCTACACTAGGTTCTTAGCAAGTCTTTTCATTCGACATGACAATAGATATACTCCCTCGAGAGACCTCCCAAGCTTTAGAACAAAGGCTTTGGGGATGGTTATCCTGTCTACTGCCGTCAAGTTGGATTTTCATCAACAACTTGCTTTTGATTATAGTGGGTTGGAAACCTTGGCTTTAGGTGTTCCCACTTAGGTTGTTCCCGTAGGGTGAGTACTTTTTCCCACTATGGCAGGCCTTCTAAAGGATGTAATAAAGCATTAAATTGCATAAAACAAAAGGTAAGTCTGGTATTCTGATCACCCAGTTAAGGGGAGAGCATAGACCTATTACCCACAATCACAACATGCAAATAATGGTTCAATTTTAAATCCCAAATTGAAAGATTTTCTATTCTAAGTGAAGATGTTGCTTCACTAAAAACATGGGGTTTATTTCAACCAAAAAAAAAATATGTTTGGTGACTATCCTAGGATTGGTTAATTCAACATTAAGTATCTATCCTAGGGTTGCTTCGTTTTATTCCCCATACATCAATAAAACCTCTGGCCGCGGTTGCGTCAGATCCAAACAAAAAAAATTAAAATGAGATTATAATTGCTCCCAAAGTGTTTAAAAACACTTGATACAATAGAAAGATGATTTCATAAGAAGCTTTTCCTTTGTTTCCTCTTCCCTTTTTGATTCTCTAACCTGCAAAAATTCTTCAAATGTTAGATTAAACCAAGAAACAAGAAGGTATAAGGGTTACATGAATCATTCAACCATAAAAATCCTAAACATTAGACCAAGTTATAGTGTGATTTGACGTTAAGTGAGAATTTGAAAATTTAAACTCTATCAAAGCTAATAAAAACCTACACCATTAGATAGCTTATGAAATTCTACCCCATTTTAAAAAAAAAATCGTCAAAAAAGACCTTCGTATGACCAAGATATTGTTATTTTAAAAACTGACTGTAAAATTGCAAAACTGAAGTCTATGCGCTAAAACAGAGCTCATATGCGCTAAAACAGAACCCAGATGCACTAAAAGAAGGCTCGTATGTGCTAAAACAGAACCCAGATGCTCTAAAAGAAGGCTCGTATGTGCTAAAACAGGTGCCAAATGCGCTAAAACAGTCTGTAGATGTGCCGAAATAGTCTGTGGATGCGCCGAAACAGTCTGTGGATGCACTAAACCGAGGATCGTATACGCCAAAGTGAATTTTTCAGTCCACCATCTGTAAAAACATAAGATTTTATACAAGAAAAAGATTAATACAAGGGGATGCCCCACGGTGGGCACCAGAAATGTGTGATAAAATGTGTCAATTAAATTGAATCTAATCTAATACACCAATGCAACATTGGATTGAAGAAAACTAAATTAATAAAGTAAATGCAAACTCTAAACAACAACTTCTTCAAATTCGTTCCATTGTCCTCTATCTCCAAGGATTCGCTTCAATATGTTTGCTCTCAGTTGTGCAAACACAACTTATAGAATGGCACTTGAGAGAATGAGATTATTAAATGCATATGCATCTACAAGATTGAGCTTATTGAATTGAGCTGCTATGAAATGTTTAATATGCGACTATAATAACTATGCATGAAAGTATGAGATTTGAGGTCCCTTTTAGCTCATGAAAGGGATGTATTTATAGATTTTTGAAGGTAGGAATTCGATTGGCCAAGATCGACGATCGAGTTCAAACCTGTTGAAATGAATGGTGAGAGATTGAGAATTTGAAAAGATAGAATTATGAGAGACAGAAAATGAAGAGACAAATTGAAAGGTGTCTCTCATAATTAAATAAATAAATATTTAATTATGTGTGAGAGAAATGTGAAAAGACTTTAATTAAATATTGTAAATATTTAATTATGAGAAAAGGAAAAAGCCTTTTAATTAATTATTAAGAATATTTAATTTCTGTGAGAGAAGTGGGAATTAAATATCAAAAGTATTTAATTAAATGTAGAGGGAAGAAAATCGTTTAAATTTAGAATTTAAACTTTGATAATTAATGTAAATAAATTGTAAAATTTATTTAATTAATTAAGAGGAAGATAGCATTAATTAAATAAATGAATTTATTTAATTAAATTAGAAGAATTTAGAAAAATGAACAATATAAATAAATAATTAAATTTATTTGTATGTAGAAGACTTAAGAACATTAATTAAATAATTCATATTTAATTAATTAACAAGTTCGATCGACCGTGACCATTTTTTGATGTGTACACCTTGGAAACCCAAAAGAACATAAAGTGTCATCGGCAATACTTGAATCATCCCACCCCATTCCTGAGCCCACCCATGAGCCTGACCTATTTGAGCCCATTATCCATGCTTCTGAAATGCCTACTACTGATCACGATGCTGATAATTTCATCCCATATTATGATTTTGAATTTGATTCATCTGACTTAGAGTATGGACCATCTATTGCATCGGACACGGAAGTGGAAATTGACAACTTTGCCTTTACACTTGAGGCATCAATTTGCACACTTTCCGCATCATCCCCATCCTTCACCAACACTGATGATGGAATCCCCCTTGTGTACCCACAACTAATCGATTGGGACCAACAAGATCCACCGGTGATGGACATATTTCAGAATGATGAGGCAATTATAGAATTCATGGGACTAAGAGAAGGTATTCCATGGGGGGATCACAAAACAAGGTTCTCCATTGATCTTGATTGTGCAGCTTACTTCGGGGAGACTGTGCAATCCTCCAGTTGCAAAAATGCAAAAAATAAAAAAGAAAAAGAAATGCCTTTAGGTGAAAACCGCAAGGCACCTTCTGGCAATAAAATGGTAAAAACAAAGGACGCCTCTGAAGGTGAAAACCTCTCTGAGGTGCCTAAGGATGGAGGATTGGACTTTCTCCCCGTAACACAGGAAAAATTGGCCATGCTCATTGAGGATACAATAGAAGTTAACATAGCTACACCAGAGAATCCCAAAATAATTCTCTTTGCTGCATCATTATTAGATGAAGAAAAACCTGAGTTTACACAATTCTTCACAAAGAGAAAAGTTAAATTCGCATGGTCATATGCTGACATGCCAAGGCTTGATCCTGAATTGGTTCTGCATCATCTTCCTTTAATCCCAGGAATCAAGCCGGTCAAACAAAAGTTGCGCAAGATGCACCCACAAATCGCACTACTTGTCAAGGCGGAATTAAAAAAGTTACTGGATGCTGAATTCATAAGGTCAATCGATTATGTAGATTGGATATCAAACATTGTTCTTGTTACCAAGCCGAATGGACAAATCTGTATCTGCACGGATTTTAGAGATTTGAATAAGGCTTGTCCAAAAGATGATTTCCCTCTACCAAACCTAGACATGATTGTTGACCTCACGACAGGATATGAGATGCTATCTCTCATGGACAGTTTTTCAAGCTATAATCAAATCAAAATTGCAACAGAGGATCAACATAAAACAACATTGACTTGTCCTTGGGGAACATACTGTTGGAATGTCATGCCTTTTGGCCTAAAGAATGCAGGTGCTACATATCAGAGAGCTATGACAACAATCTTCCATGACATGATGCACATTCTAATGGAAGATTATGTGTATGACCTATTAGCAAAATCTTTGACAAGAAAAGATCATCTCAAAGTCCTA
This sequence comes from Sequoiadendron giganteum, assembly GCA_007115665.2. Taxonomy (NCBI): domain Eukaryota; kingdom Viridiplantae; phylum Streptophyta; class Pinopsida; order Cupressales; family Cupressaceae; genus Sequoiadendron; species Sequoiadendron giganteum. Next base: position 4,502,763 of record CM021108.1, read on the forward strand.
GACAAAATTTTTAGACGACTTGAGGATTACAAGGTCAGATTGAACCCAAAGAAGTGTGTCTTTAGAGTCACTTCAGGCAAGTTGCCAGGATACATTGTTTCAAGATGAGGCATTGAGGTTGATCCCGCAAAAGTAAAAGCAATTTTGGACATGCCTCCACCAAAAGGAATCAGTGAGTTGCGCACACTTCAGGGTAGATTGCAGTCTATTCACCATTTCATTGCATAGTTGGCAGACAAGTGTCAACCATTCCAATATCTACTACGCAAGAGCAATCCTTTTGTATGGATAGATAAGTGCAACATACCCTTTGACCAAATAAAAGAATATCCATTAACACCACCAGTGTTAATGCCGCCTATTGAGGGAAAACCATTGATCCTATATGTCACTGCAATGACAAATGCACTGGGGGCATTATTAGCGCAAAATGACAGCAAGAAAAAGAAAGAGCCTTATATTATATCAGTCACACACTAATTGGATATGAGCTCAATTACACAACCATTGAAAGGGCATGCCTTGTGGTTGTTTTCGCGGCATAGAAACTGAGACACTATATGCTGAGCCATCAAACACAATTAGTGGCAAAGATTGACCCATTAAAATATCTTCTGAGTCAAGCAGCATTGACAGGTTGTTTGGCAAAATGGGTCATGATATTAAGCAAATATGACATACAGTATGTGGAGCGTAAAGCTATAAAAGGTCAAGTCATAGAAGATCAATTAGCTGATGCACCAATCCAGGCCACTCATCCTCTGATAACTGATTTTCTGGATGAGTCTATTTTTCACGCAGAACCAGCTCTACCATGGAAATTATACTTTGATGGATCCCACACTGGTCACAGCTCAGGAGCTAGCATATTATTTATTACACCACAAGGAGATTCAATTCCTAAATAATTTCGGATTGCTTTCCCTTGTACAAAATATATTGTAGAATATGAGGCATTGGTCACAGGTCTCAAGATAGCAATCAAATGGAAAATTCAGACATTTCTCGTATTCAAAGAGTCTCAATTAGTCATCAATCAAGTGAATGATGACTATGACACAAAAGATGAAAAGTTGCTTCCCTACAAAATAATGGTGGATAGTTTCTTGATGTATTTCAAAATGATTGCATTTGAACAAATCCCAAGGACACAAAATAAAGCAGCCAATGCAATGGCTACCATTGGATCTCTCCTAGACATCCCTAAGAATGTGTCACAATTTGAATTCTTAGTGGAACAGCTGCTGATGCCTATGTACGATATTCCAGAGTCCGAAATGGTGTGCAAGATTGTTGTTTGTGGTTCACCTTGGTATCAAGACATATACGACTATCTTAAATCCCAAACCCTCCCACCCAACTAGTCTAATAACCAAAGAAAATCCTTCATCCAAAAAGCTACTAGACATACCATCGTCAGTGACACCTTATACCGCTGTGGCTTTGACAATACCCTTCTTCGCTGTCTCGACACTGATGAAGCCCAAACAACTTTACGAGAAGTACATGAGGGCATATGTGGATCTCATTCGAGTGGTCCAACATTAGCTAGGAAAGTCACCAGATTGGGATACTACTGGCTGACATTGGAAAAAGATGCTCTTTAGTTTGTCAAAACATGTCAAAAATGCCAGGTGCACAGTGATCTGATTCATGCACCTGCACAAGAATTGAGACCTATCACTTCTCCATGGCCTTGTATACAATGGGGACTAGACCTCATGGGTAAGATCCATCCATCCTATTCAAATGGCCATAAATTCATAATAACTTCCACTGAGTATTTCACTAAGTGGATTGAAGCCGTCCCTCTCACCTACATCACCGCTAAACAAATATCCAAGTTCATCCTAAATTACATCATTTTCTAGTATGGTGTCCCACAATCCATCATCACAGATAACAGCAGTCCATTTAAAAATAAGGACGTTCGTGAACTCTGTGAGCAATTTGACATTCAACACCATTTTTCCACTCCATACTACCCACAAGGTAACGGCCAAGATGAGGCGTCCAACAAAACAATCCTTCGCATTCTGAAGAAGACCATCAACAACATTGGCCGAGATTGGCACCTCCAACTTAATCCTGCTTTATGGGCCTATCGTACCAGTATCCACACCCCCATTGGCGCCACTCCATTTTCCCTAGTCTATGGATCTGAGGCCATATTACCCATCGAGGTCAAAATTCCTTCTCTCCGCATTTCTTTGAAAGGAATGATTGATTATGAAGAGTACAGACATACTCGTCTCCATGAGCTAGAAATGCTACAAGAAAGATGACAAAATGCCTTAAATCATCTACAAGCATATCAAAACTGTCTTTGCAGAAGTTATAACAAAAGAGTCATGGTGAGAAAGTTCAAAATTGGTGACTTGGTTCTCATGCAGAATCCTAGAAATCAAACAGACCATGAAAAGCCTGGCAAGTTTGAGGCTAATTGGCTTGGTCTGTATATCATTACTACCGCATTTGGTTCTGGAGCTTATCAGTTGGCTACACCTGATGGAGAAAAGTTAACAGAACCTATCAACAATTTACACCTGAGAAATTTCTACACATAGCATCAGAAATCTTGGCTGAAAAACCTACAAAATACAAAAAAATTGAAAAATAGAAAAAAAATCGTCCCTTGATGAAAACCTAGCAAACAGGTGTCTTGGTGACACAAAAAACAAAAAAAATCAAAAAATGGCAAAAATAGTAAAAAGAAATGAATTCATCCAATAGTGAAAACCTGGCAAACAGGCGCTTTGGATATGTACCATGGTGAAAACCTGGCAAACAAGTGCCATGTGTAGTCGATCATTGCTTCGCCATCTACTGTTACTCAAATCGACCTTTACCCATTTGTCATAATCACAAAGGCCTAACACATTCACGACATCCATCCTAAGTCCTGTCAATTCTGACCATGGTTAACATTTGGTTGACATCATTCCTTGCATATCCTTGCCTTTACCTTGCATCTACCTGTCTCCATATCATTGAACTTGGATATTCCCCAACCTATTTGGGGGCAAGAAATTTATCATGTAACTGCAGTGGGTACCGCACATGATCCTGCATTCTCAAAAAGTCCTGAAAAAAATCATAAAAATCTAAAAAAGTCTTGAAAAAATCATAAAAATAAAAAAAAAAGTCTTGAGAAAATCATAAAAATCTGAAAAAGTCCTTAAAAAAGACCTAAAAAATTAGAAAGTGTCCTAAGAAAATACAAAAATATCCAAATCAACTGTCAAAATCCAACATCAAAGTCAATATGATCAATTCAATCAATCACGCCAACCAATCTTTTGTCCATGTACGAACTACGTTGTCTCTGTGCATTTGCTACATAGGCAAGATTCATCTTTGAATCCCCGAGACATTAGGTCAGTCCTTCTAGGTTTGTCAAAATAAAATCATGATTCAAACTTTTGTCCTTTGGACAATTTCATTGGTCGTGTCGAACTACGAGGTCTCTGAGTGCACGACGTAGGCAAGGCCATCAATCGATGGCCCCCGAGGCCGCACTAGGTCAGTCCATTAGGGTTCATGGCACAATATTTTCACACACGTCAAGCTATCTTTGAATCAAAATATCTTCGAACCAAGCGAATCTTCGAATCAAACAAAGTCTTATGTCAATCTTGAATTATCAACCTATCGGCAATCTGTTCCACCAACACTCTCAGTCAATGTAGCATATCAGCAATGACATGTAGTCAAAATCATATCAAAATAATTTATCATGGCAAAGCTTTGGGTTCTTCTTCAAATGTGTCCTTCTGAAGAGCAACTCTCATCAACTTCCTTATGATTTTGGATGTGTCCTTCCTAAGCATCATCATCATCTGGCATTTTGATGGATTCTCCTAACTCTGAGAATTAATCTCCTAGATATCAACGTCATTCAAGATGTGTCCTTCCTGAATTTGCTATCGCCCAACACTTAAAACAATACCTAACATTAAAACTCTTGGAAAACTTTTTTTTCTATCTTTTGATAATAATCATGATATTAGTTCCTTATGTCCTAGGAACCACAACATATCATGATGTCCTGACTTCAGGATTTAGAGAAGCAATGACATAGTATGATGATTTTACGGTCTATTTTTTTTTTTTTACTATCATGAGGTTAGTTTCTCAAGGATGTCCTATCATAAGGATTTAGAGAAGCAGTGACATCTCATGATTGGTTGGTTTTTTTGGTGGTTGGTCATGATAAAGTGACTAGGGGCAACTGTGTTCCTAGCATGAGGCATGATCATCCTTGTCTATGACTGTTGATCTACGTGATGGTTCAACCTTGCACACTATTGATCTATGTCATATCATAGTGTTTGTCGACCATCATGACATTTTCGCCCAATGATGATTAAAGAGCAACAACTAGAATAGCACTATAGCAAAGCTTTTGAAGGATTTTTTTTTTTTTTCGCACTAACATCCATCTTCGTCTTCTCTTCTCTCATTCTCTGACAATATCCTGTGACATACAAAAACAAAGTTGCATACATAATGGCATGATCATTTCATATTCACATCTGCATATATCAGATACCACAATTCACATTACATCAACATTATCATTTGCATCCATTCATAAAACCATCATTTGCATCAACATATAAGCATCATAAATAAAACATTTACATTAGCATATAGGAATTACATCATCACAACATTACACAATGCATACATATATCCATAATCACATTCATAAACATAAGCATAAATGCATCTCATAGCATCATCAAACCATCACATAAGCATCTCATAAAAACATAGAATACCATAACACATTACATCATATAGGCCGCATCAAAACTGCATCGCATATATAATCTCAAAACAAAAAAAATGTTATGTCATAGGATAGAGTCAAATGATATCCTAAAAATAGAGCTCGCAGGCTTGAATATCAAAATATATACATGTCTAAAGCAAGTCCTAAGATGGCCCTCCTCCATCTCGTGGAGGTGAATGATGAGGTAACTATGACTGATCCATCAGATGAACAGTGAACTGAATGGGTGCCCTCTCTTGCGTATGACTCTGTGATCCTAAGGGATCGGTAATGGGAGGTTGGCTCTGCTCTGTCTACTGCCCTGAGGACACTGACCTGTGACCGTGCTCTGACTGGTGACCATGATCTGATCTATGGCTAGGCCCTGATGAATACCTATGTGAGCTATGTGAGCTATGGCCCGATGACTGCCTTGATGTAGTGGACCCCCCAGCACTAGTATGACTACTGTCGTGTGACCTGCTGCTCTGTGTCCGACTGCCACTACCTGTCCTGCTGTGAGATCAAGACAACCTTGGGTCCCGTCTCTCTGGCGGAATGACCTGCTCATACAATGCCCTGTATTGGCCCCTGCTCTCTGCTACCCTGGCCAACTCTTGGGCCATGTCCCTTGTCGGTCCTGTGCATAACCCGACAAACTCTGTAACCCACCGCTCTGACTCCTATCACCGAATGATGGCCTAATCCCTCTCAACTCGAGTGACCTCCAACTCCGCTGCCAAGGCCTTGTTCTGAGACAAGGCCACATCTAGTCTACTCTATAGATCAGTAATCCTCTGGTCAACCATGGAATCCACGGGAAAAATGGGTAGTCTATCACCCTCATCATCCCCAAAGATCATGTGCTCTCATAGCCGCTGATCTGCCTCGTCCTCCTCCTCATCCTCCTCATCTCTCTCCCCCTTGGTCTGGACCTCCTCCACATCTATGTTAGGAGGATGTCCCCCAACAAGTGGATCTGCCTCCACTCTCTCCTCCACTCTCTCCTTCTCAGCCTCCACCTCCACCTCCTCCTCGGCCCTCGCCTCCAACTCTCTCTCCTCCCCCTCATCCCAAATAGGTGATAATGGTACTCCACCTACTCTCTATATAACTCTCCTAGGCTGCCTCTGCCCTCCGCCATCCCTCCTCCTCCTCACACCCCTCCCATCTCCTCCACCTCCACCATCACCTCCACCATCTCCTCCACCATCTCCTCCACCTCCCCCATCTCCTCCTCCACCTTCATCTCCCCCATCTCGACCTCCATCCCTACCTCCATCTCTACCCCTGGCACCTCTGCCATCTCTCCCTCCATCTTTGCCACCGCGACCTCTCCTCAGTACTTGCAGAATAACTAATCTCCGATCAATGGGCGGTGGACCATCCTGATCTGTCAAGGGAATGGGCCTGTGAACCTGCCACCATGTATCAAACTCGGCCGATGTGCTCGCATCTGCTGGACCCCCTCTCCATACCCACGAAACTGCCAATAACCCATCAGCCTACTGCTCTACTACTATAACTGATATAGGCGGCCCCCACATGGTCTCTTTGGAAGACTGAGCATATTGTGTTGTGCCTACTAGCACAATCTATTGCTCCCCAAACTGCCATAGTACCTGCTGGGGTAGGTACATCTCAATGATCCTCTGGGTCTGAACTGTGTGATCAATAAGGTATCAGAACTGTCTGCAGAAGGATAGGTGCCCGTCCTCATCTACCCACTGAGTGCACTCTTTGTATGGTCTCCAAACAAAGCTGATCATCGTGTCTATCCGATGACGCCGGTACCCAGTATCTCCAACATGAGTCTGACTGACTAATCCTGCATATAAATATACATAGGGCATCCCATCACCCAACTGCTGCATCTGTACTAGCGGTCGAAAAAAAGGAATACACTCTCATACCCAAATCATAAGCAATGTGGTCCCACAGCTAATGCTATGCCCATGGAGATAAACTACCTCGTGCAACTGGTGGTACAACATGGCCAACAAGCAGGGCCCCCAAGCAAAAACAGTCCTCTGTGACCTCATATGAACTAGAACATCCCCCCATCCAATGGGAAATCCATGACCACAACGATCTGGGATCAGCAATCCGATGATCAAGGTCATAAGTATGGCCTCAAATCTAGGAAATCGGTTGGCTACAATGTCCCAGCCGATCTCATAACCATACAAAGCTAACTGCCCACCATCGGTACCCTCATATCTCTCTGTCAAGACTTGTCGTCCTCGGTGTGGATCATAGACCACCCTCTCTCCACTGATCAGAATGCAGAGAATGCGGTAAACATCCTCCAAGGTGACAGTCGCCTCTCTAGTAGGCAGGTGGAACGAACAAGTCTCAGAATGCCATCTCTCACAAAGAGCAGTAAGCAAACCTCTGTTTTCCCCAATAATGGGCATATACATCACATGATATAGGCCTAGGACCATCAGCCGTTGCCTCTGTCTATCGCTGAGACGATCTCAGAAAGCATAAGTAGCTGGCTAGAACTCCCGGGTATAGATAGGCACAAGCCAACTCTGCACAAGGAAAGGCCAAAGATTAGAACATATTGAGAAGTATTATGGAAATTTTTGTACTACTGGCAAGTCAAGGGTACAGAAAAGTTAAGCTCGGCACAAGTCAACAAAAGTCAACTCTGGTCAACTTCAATTGCATCGCGTTGACCGCAAATGCGTCACAATAATTCAATTGTGACTCAGGACACGACAAATGAGTTGCAATATACCAAATGTGTCATTCTAAAGGGCAAATGCGCAATCAAACATCGAATGCATCATTTAATCTATCAAATGCGTGATCTAACAATGAATGTGTTGTTAGGCTTATCAAATGCGTCGCAAAATTATCGATTGCGTCACAAATTTAGCAAATACGTCGCAAATTTATCATTTGCATCACAAATTATCGAATGCGTTGCTCACCCTCGCAAATGTGCAATTGCACAAAACAGACCTAGTCTACCCATCGCACTTGCGTCGCGATGCAAGCAAATGCAGCGAATGTGAAGGCGATTGCGGCTTTCACGATAGCATTTGCGTCACACCACAATTGTTATCCCCCCTTTTGACCCTCATAAATGCGAGAAATTTAAAATTTTACAAGTTGGATAGGGTACTTACCGATGCACCTGTGCCCTCGAGTCGTCGAAATGAATGCACGTGGTATCCACGGTGTGTAGTCGTAGGGATCACCATCTTCGCTCAGAGCTCTGATTTCTAAAAATTTCTATATAACAAATGAGAAAATGACATTTGGTTTAACCTTTTCAACCTATTTATAGGCTGAAAATTAGGGTTTTGACCTAATCGGCTGTACTGGAGGCTCATTTGACCACCTTTGACTGGCATTTTGGCTCCCTTGGCATCCTCCATTTTCGAAATCGTTCGTGCCCTTATGTATCTGGTAATTATTCAAGCTAATCGGGATATTTTCCAAATTTTTTTGACCTCGGGTCAAAATTCAAAAATTTTCCCGAGGGGGCATAGGCATTCCATACCTCCATTGGGGCATATTCTGGACTTGTTTTCTTTGCCACAATGCGACAAGCTACATTATGACAAAGAGGGGCAAATGTAGACACCTAAAAATGACCTAGGCCTGCGAACACTATTTTACCACTTTCCATCCTAGCATAATTATGACATTTTAATTATGTCTCTAACCCACCTTCAACTATTAATTAAATAGTTCACAATTATTTAATTAATTCATAATCTTTCATTCTTCATGATTATTAAATAAATAAATCTGATTTATTTATTTTAATATGTCACTAATTATCAAAGTCTTCTAATAATTAAATAAAAACATCAATTTATTTAATTAATCCTTATCATAAAAGTCTTCTTGATTATTAAATTAATATATTTTAATATATCTATTTAATATGTCACTAATTCCTAAATCCTCTCTTAATTAAATAAATTCATTTATTTATTTAATTAATTAACTACTTCTTCTAAATTAAATAATTATTTTAATTATTTAATTAGGGCATGCGACACTTCTATATTTTTAAATTAAAAAAATCATTTAAAAATATCTCACTAATTCTTCATTTAGTAATTAATTTCAAAAATCAATTACTAATTACCTCACAAAATCTTCTATTTTGAATTAATTTAATTCAAAAGGGAAATTCTACAAATCAAGTAATTTCCAAAATTATTGATTTTCTAAAATCTCATCCTCTTGTCTTCTAATTTTTACTAATTTCATTTCCATTGTCACATTCAGTCTGAATTTAATTCATTTAATTAAATCTTATTTACACCTATGGGTATTTTTCCCTAACCCTAATTAGGGTTGCCTTATTGAATCTTGACCTTTGATTCTAGGGTATTCCTTAATCTCTCATCTTGTCCATCTGTTCAAGATTGCATTTTCTATAAAATGACAATCTTGATCTCATTTTCGGATCCATGTTCATTTTCTTGAGAAACTTTTACTATAGGCATTCTTCCATCATAGGGCATTTGATCTTAGACATATTATTTCTTGCATATTAGAAATTGATTTCTAGTTTGCATAGAATCATATTAAATCCTTCAAAGGCATTTGTTAAGGCTAGGCATTAGAGAAGTTTGCTCATATAGACAAATCTGAGGGCAATCCATCATTGTAGCAAGGCTTGAGAAGGTACAATGGAAGGAATCATAGAATAGAGAAGATTGGTGAGATCATTCCGTTTCACATTATTTCTCTTTTACATTCTTATGTATTTCATTGTTTGATGTTATATTTACTTGCAGGTACAACTAATAAGTGAATTCAATCTTGCAAGATTTTTAGGTCATTATAGTATCAAGGGTCATGTTGTTCAATTTAGATTATGTTTGCAACCATGAATTTGTCTTATATTTAGATATGTCCATGTGCAATATGTATCTCTCGCCTATAATTTCACTGATCCACCTCTTCTTATCTATTCTAAGACTAATGGTATTTAAAAATACCTTAGAACTATTGTCATTGGGTTACTACATAACATATTCTCCTAGGTCAATCCATACAAATATGTGTAGAAGATTGAAGACAACAAGAAAGCATTGTAAAATAATGTATGCATAATCACCGCTCCTTTTAAGTGCACCAAATCCAAGTGTTTCAGTATTAATTATCCCTTAGACATTATATGATGAGAGAGAATGGTTGAATGAGAGGACATATAAAATGAGTGCAAATGAATGTCTTTAAATACCATTTCATAGCTCACCAAGTTGTGCAAGTGTGTGTTTAGTCAGCTCATAACAACTAGTAGAATGGGTGAGAATCAATTGTTCATAACCCCTTTTTTTTAGCTCTAATTCTTGTAATGTCATTGTAGTTTTGTTTGAATTCCTTACATAAGATTTGAGTTGGTCTAACTTGCTAAAATAATTATGAAAAATGATTTAATGAGAGTTGGTCAAGTTTGATATTAATTGATCATGTTCACTAAGTGTTATGGTAGGAACATGGTCAAACATTTTATTTTTATGTTTTTATGATAATTATATACATACTACCAATTCTTTGAATCATTATGTTTTGTAGGATCACACATCTCAAACACTCGCTATGAGTGTTGGAGTGCATCCAAATATGTTATGAAATATTAATTCTTTGAATGATTGAAAAGTAATTAGTATTCAATCCTTGGGGTGTTTTATCATAATCCTGATGATTTTTTTTATTTTATAAGTATCGGTTCTATTGAATTTATCTCATCTTTTATGATGAAATCCTTAGGGTTTTGGTCTATCTAGTTCATAAGGGTTTTCCTTTATACCTTATTATTAAACCCATAGCCCTTATGAGTTATGGTCCATTGTGCATATTATTTTTGTATTCTTTTATTTTAATATTGATTAATTTTTCTAGTTTGTTCACTTAAGTTAACAACTTGATCTCCATGAGTAAATTGGCATGCTAAGATCAACCTCTAGGTTTTTCTTACTAATAATTGTGTGTACTAATTTTATTCCTTACATTATCTACTCATGCTCACATTGTAGCTTTAAATCCCCACTAGTGTTCCATGTGCCAATTTCCTCTTGCATTGCAAGGTTCATCCACTTTGTGGTTTTTATATGAAGTATTTTGCTAAAATAGTAATCTAGCAATGTCATGTCAACATGTTCTTCGGTTTGGAGTCATACCTATTATTTAATATTGTTTTTGTTGCCCCTCTAATGATTTAATGGCTTATGATTAGTCCATTAATACTCAAATGTGCACTTCACAAAGTAATTACAAATTTCTCATTGGCTTGTAACAATTGGGAATAGTTTATTGCATCATTCAAATCCTTTGCATCATAATTTTAAGTGAGGGCCCCACTTTCACTCCCATAATGCACAATGGGTTCATCTCTCCCTATGAAATGTTGATATGGTTTGATAGTTTGTGGTATTCCATTACCTCATGTAGCTCCTTTATATTGCAGTTTTGAGTGAAGGCCCCATCTTCACCCGTTGATGTGCATTGATTTTGTCTCTTATGGGAGGAGATACTAATATGGTTTCCAATTTCGAAGTATATATGTAATGGCAGCAAACACACGGTAAATAATTATTTACATCATGGAGGATCTTGACATTATAGTTTAAATGTGGGTCTCGCTTCCATGTGTTTGATCCATGATGGGAATACAATGTGAACTATTACTATGTATAATGGCTTGGTTGTCAATGTGCATGGTGAGATGTTGTGATATTATTGGGCCACATATTAATCACCTCAAAAAATGTAATGCTAATATTGGTGATTTGTATAATATTTCTCTCAAGTGGCACCAAGTGTAAAGATAGGAGCATAAATTTGATGCTTGAAAAGTATTTTCATTGCTAATGCTCTTTACATTAATAAATATCAAGGAATGTACTATACAAAAAACCATAATGTATGATAGTCATTGATATTCTCCACTTTAGTACATCAAAAATAGAATTCAAGAAAAATTAGAGTTAATAGACACACCATTAATATTTTAAGTGAAAAAAAGGGTGTTAAAGGAATACTTAACATGCCACACCACTCTTAGATGACCTAGAGCACTATTGATAGTCAGTTGTGGCCCTAAATTTTTCAATTAGTTTTTCCTTCCCAAAATCAATAGTTCATCATTAAGGTGTGGATTCACATGTATCTATGGAAAAGGGAAATGGTCCATGCAACCATTAACATAATGCTTGAAACTATAATTCTCAATGGTTTTCACATACTCTACTCTAGCATGTCTTGTAGGATTTTCCTTGGTGATTGGTGGAAGAGGTTGGAAATTTTCTATCATTTCATCTTGCAATCTTCAATTGACATATGCCACTCATCCTTAGGAGATTATGTCTAAATTATTTTCTATATATAAGGAATGAATTTTTCATTTGTAAAATTTGGAAAGAAAGGTAACAAAACATATGTACTATATACAACTTTTATTTGAAGAAATGATAGTGTTTCATTGTTATCTATCCATTCTATTATGATATGTATTTTTTGTTGCTTTATATGAATGATGATTTGATCAAGCATAACTGTCTCCTTTTTCATATTTTTGTTCTTGAAGAGAATTATATCTTCTAGGAAGGTGAAAAATATTTTCCTATCTACTTTCTATAGGATTTATTGCTCTAGTTAGTACACTTTCAAGGGAGTGAGAAATATTTCCAAAAATCAAGTAGGGTTTATGGTATTGGTAAGGGATTATTAAGTAGAATATTTTAGTCAACTTAAATTTCCAATTTTAGGTTATTAAAATGCAATAATAGTCATTATAAGGTAGTGGTACATGTTTTGAACTACCATAAATGTTATTTTGATTAATAAGGAAATGAAATGAAGGAAAATGGGTGTTGACCGAAATGGAACTAAATGATTCAGCTATTTCTCCTAATTTCATTCAAAATGTTTGTTATATTATGCAAATGAGAAACAAAATTTAAATCCAACCCAACTACCAGTCAAAACCAAGATATGGAAAGGGTTAAATGTTGTGTACCTATCACTAAAGCTTATTTTTTAAACCTCACCGAGGACTCATTCACTCTATGGTGAATGGGTCTTGGTTAGGGCCTCTAAAAAGCAATTTTTGGGTTTTGTTCCTCTTAGTCCACACTCCCAAATTCTAGTAGGTCACTATTGGAAAGCAGGAAATAAAACCTATAGACCAGTTTCTATGATTTTGTAAGAATGGTGACAACTTTGATAACTTTGCAACTTTCTCCAATTTCTCTCTTCAATTGATCTTCAACCTAAAACCTGCAATCACACATCAAAGAGAGAAAAATTTTGTTTGTTAGGGAATAGGGTTTGCCTTGGTCAAACCTTGTTTTGGTAATTAAACCTTGAAATGAATGAACAAATGAAATTCCAAAACTCACCACACCTTATTTGAAACCTTGGATAAATCTAAAAACTAACATGAAGTGGCCTTAATGAATGTAGATCTTGATCATGAACTTTGATTAGAAACAATGACTTTGATATGTTTGAATTGATCTTGAACACTACATCAACACATTAGCTCAAACAAAATGCATGATGCAATTCATCTTTGACATGATAAAATGGATCTTGATTACTGCAATAACCTTCTACAAATCTACTCTTGAATGCCTTGAAAATTCTCTTGAATGCTCTTGATAATGCTCACTTGAATGCTCTTATGATAACTTCAATTTGCGAGGTGAAACTAAGTGAAATAGCCTTGTATTTATACATATCTTTACATTAATTCTTGAAATTCAAATAACACAAGATGACATTGAATCATGGATCTCAAATCATTAAAATACCACAAAAAATATATTTCAAAGAGGGGTCCTAGGTCTAAGTGAGGATCCATTCAGCATGTGGAAAATGGGTCCTAGAACACTTACCTAGGAAACACATCAAACAAGGTGAAATGTTATGTAAAAATAGGGTCTTAGGACCTAGTGAGGACCCATTCGCCATATGGAAAATGGGTCCTAGGTCACCTACCTAAGACGCACACCTTCTAAAATTAAGTGTTATGATATGGCATTTATGAATGTTGGGTTTTATCCCTTAGAATTTGTATTTAATTAGGCTTGGATTTGAATTAAAGGGGCCAATTAAGGAAAATTAGCCTCAATTAATTAATAAAGCCTTACATTAGTGTGAAAGTGTAAAGGTACACTTTACAACACCAAAAATAAGGCAAATTAAGTCCATTTAGTTTAAAAGGTCCCTAAACTTAATGTGAATATGTAAAACACATTGCAACATTAGTCTCATTTTAATAATATTTATTCTCAAATTAAGAAAAAGGGATACTTTTTTCGTTAATACAAGAAAATAGGTTTTGAAGGGACCTGAAACCCTTTACATAAAGATACTACTGGGACTACAAATAGGAAAGATAAACCAACGACCAAAAATTAACCAAACAACAAAAAACTAAAATACCAAAGGAAGGGAGACAAAGAACCTATCTCATATTTTTAAGGTTTTAGCAACCTCCATTTCCTGGTTATAGTGAAGACTAACCATAGAAATCAGCCCCTTCTTTTCTTCGTTGAATGATTTTTTCAAAATTCCCATTGTTCTAGCACTTGAGCACTTATCCCCCTCTTTCCCTGCATTCTTTCCTTTATCTTTGGTGGGTGGAGCCTTCATCTGATCCTCCCTAAGAGCACTCAATTTTTCCAAAAGAACCCTAAACGAATCTACACTATTCTTGATTGACATGTGACTAATTTGCAATTTTTTTTTTAAAATCCTTATAAAGCTCAACCACCTTGCTTTATAATCCTTGCAAGCAATTTTCATAGTCAACTTTAAAGTCTAAGACTAAGCTCTCCAAATCCAAACTTCTTTCAATAAGAATATTAGAGGTTGAAACCTTAGGAATATTTGCAAACTTTTCCATAAGGCCTCTAATCTTAATGTTTACTTTTTTGAACTTTGTCATTACCCATTTATCCACCTTGAAACTACATGTGGCTCCATTTTTGGACATATCCAACAGGTTCATCATCTCAGGGTTTTCATCATCAAGGTAGAAAAATCAATAGAAAGAGGGTCTACCTTACTAGAATTCTTCATATTTCCCAACTTAATACCCATAGAATTATCAAGAACAAAATAAATTTTCTCTTTACCTTTGTCCTTGGTAGCTTCTTGTTGAGATATCAAAGGCTGATTGGAAAAAAACTACACATCCACCATTGGGGCACCACCATGTTTAGCTTCTTCAAGATTCAATTCCATATGGAGGAGGGTTGGACATCTTCATCTTCTTTTGCCTCAAACCAGAAATTTTACCCTAGGTTTGAGTAGACTACTTCTTGGACTTCTTCTTAAGATATGGCATCTTCTTAGTAGGATGGAAATATTCCTCTTCTCTCATCTCAAACCCACCAACACCCTTACCTTGGGGTTGTGCCGAGTTCTTCTTGGATTTCTTCTTAGGAGAAGTCTTCTTCTTATTGATTTATTTCATTTTTTGCAATAGTGACTTTGAAGGGGAGGAGGAAGACATCTCAACTACTTGAATCTTAGCCTCTTCTTCCTCCTTCCAATATGTATCCTCACCATCATTCATTGTAGACACCATGGTAGAATATTCAACAACCCTCGACTGGTCCTCAATAGAAGAATCTTTTCCCTTGACCAACTTGGCAAGAGAATTGGCTTTAACATATTTCATAATGAGGAGAATAAGTCCCTCATGAAGGATAGGGGCACAAGGATTCTTTGGGTGAGCATAAACAGACATCTCTAGAGAGAAAAGCAAAAAAAAAAGGAAATAAACTAACAAATTTTGTCAAAAATGGTTGAGAAATGTGAAATGAAACCCCAAAATGGTAGTGAAGCAACCATCAAGACTTACATACCTCATGATTACCCCTGCCACTTCAGCCCATATAGCCTTAAATGATAGACGATCATGGCTACATGAGGCAATTTTAACAATTTTCTCTTTCTCCTTGCCTTTAAAAAATTGCTCCATTTCCCTTCCTCTCCTTATAGAATTTCCTCCCCAACAAGCTCAAGCCAATAATGTGAGCTATACACTCCTTTGTAATGGGAAGACTGTGCCATTCATTATTAGTGATTGATTTTTCCAACCATGGATGAAAGTATTAGAAGATTCATGGTCAAAGCCATGAAGCCTCTCCATATAAGGTGTCAACCCTCCTTCCATTATATTCCAGACCTTTGGTTTGTTCCTCCATTTTTCACAAGAAATGGGTTGGACACATGGTTGTGATCAGCCCCCATTGTCTTCTTGTAACCCCCTATCAGAAACCAAAAGATCTGCCTTACATTCTATAGGTTTCAATTTTTTAGAAATGCATTGGGAAGGGGTGCTAAGATGCACATAAAATGTCTAGAAAAGGGGGAAATAATTGCACCCCTATCACACTCCATCTTATGATCTAACCTTGGTATCATATCTCAATAATGAGAGATCCATCTCGAGTATTGAATTGTACCCTTCCCATGAATTAGCACTCATTAGGCATACCCCTTCATTCACAAAATAATCCGCTAGAGAATTTCCTTCTTAATAAATGGGTTAATGTAGATTTCATCAAAAGAGTTGATGATGGCTAGGGATTAATTTATCAAGTCCTCTATTGACCAACTAGGCTTACTTATGCCTTGTAGACATATGACTAAAATTAGGGAATCAACCTCCACCCAAATATTTTTTAAACCTTTCTCAAATGTAGTTTTAATGCCCAAGAAGACTGCTTCAGCTTCAGCTCGATGATTTGATTGGGTTCCCAATGGGAGTGCCATCACTACTAAAGCCATAAATTTTGTTGTTAATATGAAGTGGTGGAAATAATTGGTGACTATATTTTCCTAAATAGGCATCAATAAGTCTATAGGAACCCTCCTTTTGAACCATCATAAATTTTGTTAGTATAGAGTGGTGGAAATATTTGATGATTTTGCATTTCCCTAAAGATACTAATTAATCTATAGGAACCCTCCTATCCCACTAATACTTAAATAATGAAAATCATCAGATGAGTAATTTATTTTTATAATTTATGTTATTTATTCCATTCTATTAAGGATACAAGGAGTGTTTAAATAGCTTGAAGAATATTGTATATATTTTCCAAAATTTTATGATTATCTTACCTTCTTTGCATTGTGATAAAACTATTACATTTCACATAGAATCGAGTGTGCATTGATGGAGATAAGTCTCTAGGTATTGAAAATATTAAAGTATATGAGATATCTAATAATCTCCCATTCATTGGTCATCCTTCCAACAACTTTGAGCATAGAAATTTGTAACTTCATAAAATTTCTTGGAAGTAGGTTGGAGAACCAATAGATTGTTGACTTCATTGGGGATTGGTTCATATTTCCTTGGGATACTAGATTCAAATATTTACAAATTAGAGACCCCAATATTTTATTGAAGAATATTATCAGTGTATTTTTGTGAGTATGGAAATATTTGGTTGGAATTGATAATTTTATTTGAATGTGAAGACTTTTTTGGGAATTCAAACTTAGAATGATTATTTTAATTTTGGGGAAATGATGAAGTAATTAAAAATTTAGTATTCTTGAGAGGTGGTGACTTTGTTGACTAATGGTTAAAGAATGGCTTCATATTTTACAAATATTTGGCATAGATCTATAAAGTTAAAGGGAAAAACTATATAAGGTGCGATATTTTTTCAAGTAGTATATTTCCCTCATACCATATCTTTAAAAGATGAAAGCATTATTATATCAAGCTCATTGTTGAAATAATTTTGTGGAGAAATTTAATCACCTTTTTATGGATGGATTTATATTAAGGTATGGGTATTAAAATAAGAAAGATACACTTGCATACAAACAAGAATAAGAAAAATGAGGGATAATGTGTTGTTTAATCCTAAAACCTCATTAAGTTGAAAGAAGTTATAGAAAATATTGACAATGGGAGTAGGTTCTCATGAAGGGTAGATATGAAAATATAATGTTACTACCACACCCTTAATATTAGTGTATATAGGGTTATGAATATTGGGCTTGTGGCTATCTTAACTATTAATTAAGTCATATTATCATTATTATATTATTATTTATGTTGGCCCAAGGCTTATATAAGGTTATCTAAGTCATCTTGTGTAATATCCTATGCATAAATAAGGTATATATTGGAGGTAGTGAGTCTTATTTCATCATCATATTATGAATTGTGTTCTCATTGGAGATATTTGGAGGTTTTCCCCCTCAAAGTGGCTAGTTATTCTCAGTTAATATCAAGTATTTGCAACATATTTACTATCATATTCTTCTATTGTGTGAGTTATTTCATTATAGTTACTCTAGCCTGCCCCTTGCATATTTAAATGTCATGATGCATGGTACAAAATAAATTGTCTCATAATTATATAATCACATAAGTTATTTACAATATTTGAGTATTTTATGATATTGTAAAACATGAAGGATAATCACCATATAATATTTATACAAGGTTTATGGATACTGTGTTTTAAATCATTGCAAGTCATAGACCCAAAAATTTAATATGCATAGACTTATTTTATGAATCCTATGATTTTGGTTTTAGTACCATATTGAAATAATTGAAACCTACTAGAATTGACTAAGTATGTGAATTGATTATGATTCTTGAGATAGTGAGAAGAGTATAAAAAAAATATTTGAAATATGTTCACAAAGAATTTAGGGAGAAAAGTGAAGGTAAATGCTATAATGGAAGATATAGAGTGAGTAATCAACATGTTACTAGAGTGCATACCATAAAAGGTTGCGAGGATAGTCTAAACACAAAGTATGGTGAAGAGCTAAGAAATCCAAAGATCTTCTCCATGGTGATTTTATAAATCAAGAGGTAGATGTGTGTTTATAATTTAAGTGTGATAAAAATCAACTTATATGATCAATAACTATGTTAAAAAAATATTAATTTTAGTGTAGGAAAATGCATACCCTTGCATTTTCACACTTTCTTGGGCCCACCTTGCTTTATTTATCCTTATTTATGCCTTAATTGGTTCTATTTTTCATCCATAAGCCTAATAAATTACATATTTTTATGGCTAATCTCGGCAAACATCAAAGGGTAAATGATAATTTAACGATTTTGGCTATGTGTCCTTAATTTTTGGACAGGGACTAATAAGACACCTAGGGAATATTTTTCCTCCAAAGATCATGGGACCCTAATTTCAAAATCACCTTAAAAGTTCCCCTTTTTGGAGTCTGTGCCCCAAGTTTCAAGCCTTGAGACTACGATTCCACCTAGGGCGTCTTAGTCTCCCTCAAGTTATTTTTGAGATTTAATTTCAAATCTTGGCAAGATTTAGCCTCATTTTATTAATGATTTCATATTTCGGCTTGTTGTGGTGTAATTTTGGGATATTAAGCGTAGATAAGTATAAATACAAGGCTATTCCTCTCATTTTAACCCCAAGCATTCAAGTATTCATCCTTATAGCATAATTGAGTTCACAAGAGCATTCACGAGCCATTCATCAAGCATCATGCCAAAGATATTATTGTATCATGTGTGTTTTTGAGCTAAAATTTGTGATGTAGGGTTTTGATTCAAGCAAGCAATTCAAGTCAAGATCTATCAAGCATTCATTCAATTCAAGATCTACATTCAATCTAGCCACTTCACACAAGTTTGTAGATTTCATAACAAGGGTTTGGTGAGTTGCAACATAACACTTTGTTCATTCATCATTTCCCTTCATTATTCCATTTCATTCCAAGGTTTAATTACCAATAAGGGGTTTGACCAAGGAAATCCCCCATTTACTAACAAATCAAAAAGCTTTTCCTCTATTTCATGTTTGTGTTTGTAGATTTAGGTTAAAGACTTGAAGATCATTTGAAGTGCAAAGTTGTAAAGTTGCCATCTTCACGGAGTCACCTACAGGCCAGATCTGGAAGTTTCAGGACCTAAGATCTAAGGAGAATTGCAAACATTGAGCCTCAAGATCATCTTCCAAAATTTCCAAAATTTAGATGGGGACTAAGACAATAGTAAGGGCGCTTTAGTCCTCTTGGAGGTATTTTTCGGAGATTCATTTAGATCTGGTTCCAACATCGAAAGATTTTGCATTTTCACCAAAACATAGCAGCGAGACTAAGACAATAGTAAGGGCATCTTCATCCTCCTCAACATATTTTGATAGAATTTTGACATTTCCAGAATCCTTATCACATTTCCAAACTTCCCAAGTACATACATCCTAACTTGTTACTTAATTTTGTCATTTGCACTCTTTATTTGGCTTGCATTACTAGGTTTTGTGAGTTGAATGTTAAGTTATATTTTCCAAGATTTTTCTTGGTGGTGAACCCTTCAAAGCCTAAGGAACCCTCCTAGGTCTCTCTTGTTGAGAATTGACTCACCTTTATGCTGATAGTTAATCCAATTGGGGATCTTGGGGAATCCTTGAATGTTGTTAATTGGAGAAAAGTGGTGTTCTATGACCTAAATCATAAAGCATCCATTTTACAATTAATCATTAATGTGGAGGATATTAAATAGAATTTCACTAATGATGTTATTGAATACAATTGTGCAGACAATAAATTTGAGGAAAATAAATATATTTTCATACATGATTTCCCTTGCTTTGTCGACCATGACAACAATGAGTCTAAATAGTTCCTACTATTTTTTATCTCTTATGAAGATAAATTGGAAATTTTTAATGTACACAAAGATTGTATTTATCTAAATACTATTAAGGACACACGTTTGCTTGAGAATGAACAAGTTTTATACCTTGGTAACTATCTAGAGTATGGGTCATAGCTGAAAACTATTGAAGTTTCAAATATTTTTGTAGACTTTCTCTTAGACTCTTCAAGTTATTTTAGTGATTCTAAATATATTAATTTTGAGAAGAATTTAGGTCTTTGTGTTGAGGAGGTAGTAAATATTGGAATACAATGGATCACTAAGAGGGGGGGGGGGGTGTAATTAGTGATCTAATAAAAATAGTTCATTAATAGACCTAGCAGTTGTAAAATAAATTAATGTCAACATGCCAAAGACATAGAGAACAATAGAATCATTCAAATGAAACCATAACACAAGTATTTAAGTGGAAAACCCTAAGTAGGGAAAAACCAGTATCCAACCTCATAAAAAATCTTCATTAGGTATCACTGAAAAAAATCTCACTGATTACAATAGAGAACTAAATCCACCATTAGGTATCACTAAGTATAATATATTACCAAATCCATCATTAGGTATCACTGACCAAACTCTCATTGAGTACAATAGACTTAGAGCATGATGCAGGGGCATCTTGATGCACCCTTTTGAGGCAAATAATTTCATGATTGCTAAATTTTTTATTTTGGTTTGGTTAGAGTAAATAAGGTCATTTGAGACCATTTTGAGTCAATTTAGTATGTTCTATTATGTTTGGAGTCATATTGTAAAAATTTGCAAAAGTTGCTAAAAGTTGTAAAAATGTTGTCAAAAGTTGCGAACGATGTCATTAGAGTTACCAAAAATTTGTTGGTAGGTTTTTTCAGTTGGAAATTATTCGGGAATGATAATTTTTCCTTGTATGATTGATCTCAAGGGTTGGAGAAAACTTTGGAATGAGAATACTTTATTTTGCCATGTTTTTGCTTGCATTTTCTATGTAAGACAACCTTTAACTTGATGGTACGCTTTTGTATGGTATAGTAAGAACATGAAATCAATTGGAAAGGTTGAATATGTGTTCTAGTATCATAATAATTATATTTTTAATCAATTTCATTATTTTTTGAGTGATATATGACAAGTTCATTGAGGGAAAGTTCATAAATTTTACTTTTCTGAAAAGTTGTAGTTTGAGAAACACATTGTATGGCCTAGTACGGCCTGGTAAAACCATTTTTGTTAACTTGGAAGTTAGAGGAGAGATTTATCTTTCAAATTCAACTTATTTGGTAGATTTTCATCACGTTTTGTGCGAGATATTGCATTTTTGGTGATTGCAGGTCAAAACCCTGCCTAGGGTTTCCAACAAACAAATTAAACTTTACGGACCTACCCTTAATGAAATTGCCATATCTCACTCAAAAAATAATGAAATTGATTCAAAAAAAATATTTTTGATCTTAAAACACATCTTCAACCTTTCCAATTAGTTTCATGTTTGTACTATACCATACAAAGTCATACCATCAAGTTAAAGGCAGTCTCACGCAAAAAATACAAGCAAAAACATGGAAAAATGAAGTATTCTCATTCCAAAAATTTCTCCAACCCTTGGGATCGATCATACAAGGCATATTTATCATTTCCCAATTATTTCCAACTAAAAAAACCAACAAACAACCTTCTTTTAACTCTAATGACATTGTTTGCAACTTTTGACAACATTTTCACAACTTTAGGTAACTTTTGTAACTTTTTACAATATGACTCCAAAACATCATAGAACATCCTAAAATGACTAAAAAATGACTAAAAATGGTAAAAACTGACCATATTGACTCCAACTAAACCAAAAACCAAAGTTTATCAGTCATGACAACATTTGCCTCAAAAGGGTGCATCAAAGCACCACCTCCAATGAACTATAGAAGAAAAAGACAAAAATACAGAGTACTACTCTATTTAAAATACATTTTAGACCCTTCTTCTATACATGGATAAATATTTTATTTACAAGACTCCTCATATCTGAACAAATGCAAACAAGGCTTAACCTGATGTATACATGGAAAAAGAATCTTCAAACCCTTCACACACCTTGACCATAATCTTTTGATAACACAAGAATAAACTTTACACAAGTATATCTTCAATTAAGATAATCAAATTTAGAAAACTATAGACTACTATCACATGGATATTTATACATCCAAAACACTGTAGTATATTGTCCAATTAAGCTTCAAGTATCAATGATCTCTATTAGATCACATTCTTGTGAAAGACTAAACTCACTCCTTGAATACAACAATATAGTAGTATCATCTGTCACTGTTATTAAAATCTCCCTAATTTTATGCTATCTTAGTAAAATCATGCTTTCATAACCTTTGAAACCCTCTCATAGAGTAAACACTTCACAAAGAATACACTTCATGAATGTGTCCTACCTTGAATAAAATAAATGACACAAAGAAAGACATTCACATAACCATGTTCTCAGTAACAACCTCACATCATGATCAATCCTTTGAAAATCATCAATGACCATGTGTAGATCACTCTATGCAGAGAAAACATAACCTTTGGATACAAAAAAAGAACGAAGACATCATAAAACTCTTGATGTTCTTTCATTCAAGTTTCCTTCTTTGTGTTAAACCTTAATGAAATATCATTCTCAACACTTTAAAAAAGAATCATGATCATATTCAGATCATGTTAACCTTTCTTTTTATATCTCCACAAGAATAGGATACCAATTCTACCACTACTTTTAGTAATTTCAGAAGAAACAATTCACATCAACCTCCATTCTCATCACCTGCCCATTAGAATATAAACATACTTTAAATATAATCCATTGATCTATATTTTGGTGCCTTCATGGTGACCATTGATCTTGTGCTCCCACGTAAAGTATGAGAAATCACCTTTAATTATTTTTTTACTAAATAGTCACTTAACATAACTATGGGCAACGACTGACCCGCCATTTTTTATTTATTTAAAGTGTAATAGCATACATGTTCACTTACCAATTGACAACAACCTCTAAAGCTATGAGATTGGGATTACTTAAAACCCACACATACATCATTATACATCCATAACATTTAATTACATAATGAATTGAGCACTTATACAAAATAAAGTTACATCATAACATAAAGAGATATAATAAACTCCATATTCATTAACTTAATCATAAGGTTACATCTCTCATTCCCCGAATGAGGTAATAATACAAATGTGTTACAATATACATAAATCCACCTCGAATATAAATGAGGAGTAAAATAACATGAATCAAATTGAAATAAATACAAAGCATGAAATGAATACAGGAATTGCAAGCTCTCCAACTGGATATCTCGCCATCAAGTATTGGAGATCAAAGGGGGACCCAACGGTGTATCGTGCATGTTCCACCCAACCAAGTGGTACTCAAAGGCCCACCCCCCATGCTAGGAGATAGTAAAAAAATAACATGGACAAACCTACAACCACTAGTCACAGGATGACTCATATTGACACAACCAATCACATAATCCAAATAACCACAAGTACATTAATACAACACTAACATGGGTCACATTGTTTCCAGATAAAAACCAATAAAGTATGTTAAAAGAACCATGCACAAAAGACCACATACCAATCTTTGTTGTAGAAAGAATGTCATCACACAACTTGATATGGGATATCCTCTAGGAATCTTCATAGGCTCTGGCCCCCATTATGGGATATCCTGGTGGCCTCAACTGAATCCCAGCCCCCATACTCACTCATGCGAAATCAAATACCTCTCGTACAGATAAGATAGTTGACCTTGCCATTCTAGGCCTTCCCACTCATCCCAAGCCTAAATGAGAACTTGTGTCTATAAGTGAGGCTAACTTATCTTGTTTAGTGTGAAATACTACCCAATCTCCTAAGTACATTATTTAAGTTATCACTTGATTAAACTACCTCCGAAGGTTACCCAGTTTACCTCTTTTAGGGCTCTGGTGCCTAACGGAAGCCACTCTTCTAATTGACAACATACCAATCAAAACCAATCACCAAGGGTGCCAAAGTGCATACAAACTAGATAAAACAACAACTCTAACTCTAGGAGGCAACATATAATGAAACTCACTCCAAACACTTGGAGGCAACAACACACATAATCCACTCTTTCCAAAGGAGGTGCAAATCATCCCCGTTCATGGAAATCGGAAAATTCACTAACAAAACACCATGCACTACCCAAGGGAAATACAAATGGTTGACATCACATTACAACAACCCCCATCTTCTAGAACCCTCTGGAAAACTTACATATTAAAGACACATTTAAGCCATTTCCCAAACAAGAAAATAGAGGAAATAATTACATCAAAGCAATTGCAAGGAAATAATCTACTTTTGGATATATTAAATCCATTTCCCTTTCATATTCTATTCACAGTAAAAATAATAGTTGCCCTATCAAAATAATTGAAATATTTAATTAATTGCCTTTTCACTTACATAGAAGAGAAAAACTAGTTTTAATAAATAAATCAAATCCATTGATCACTTTTAAAAACAAAATAAATCTTTCTACGAAATAATTAAATTGATTTCCTCCAATTATACATAAGTATGCATCCATTTTGAAATAAAACTATTTTAAAAATAAAATATATATCTAATATGTGTACATAAAATATACATACATAATTATATTTCAAATTATATAATTAAATATATACATTTATGATATATATATTCATTAAATATATAACATATATATACATTATATATACATATATATACACAATGTGTATAAATAATATGATATATATATATCATATTAAATGACTAAGCAAAATCGAGATTCACATTAAATCAAACTCCATTTAAAAATTGAAATTAATTAATAAAGAGGGTAGATGAAACTTAACTTAATCGCAATTTTCATTTCTTTCCATTCGCAGTTTAATTAGTGTAAAGGAACCTTGTGTATGGGGGGAAACTTCTTTAATATAGTCGATCCCACACTCTACAAGGGTGCGACAAAAAATAATGGGGGTTGTGCTGCCATATGAGGCAACACTCCCTCCACCTCATAAGGCAGCCACATCCTCCTTTGGTGGGGATGGTGGGGGAGTATCCACCACCACAAAACAAACACCCAATTTAAATAAAATCCGCATTTAAAATAACTTGCGATTTCAATAAACTTTTAATCGCCGTACGGACATTGGAAAGGTATATTTTATAGAGTTTTATAATTAATATTACAAGCATATATATATATAATATAAAAGAAAATTTCAATAGAATAGTTTAATTGGAGAAATTTTTCCAAAACATTCATCTACAGGTAAAATTATAAAATTTCCAAAATACCCAATTTCATAGAGGATTTTACAATAAATCTTCCAAATAGCTTTCTCAAATCCAAACACAGAGAAAATAAATGACAAGCTACAGGGATCTTCTAATTTCTTTCAGAAGCTTTCAATAAATTTCTACATTTCCTCTGAGTTTTTTCATGGCAAATCTAGTTTTACCATTTTTCCCTAGAGAGGTTTTTAATAATTTGTACATAGATTTAAATACTAAATTTTCTCTAAATATAAATTTGTTTTCCTCTAGATTTATTTCAATGTTTAAATCTAATATTTCTTCAAATATTGCAAATCTTATTCTTTGGTTTTCTCTGTAACTAATATTTTCTAGGTTTCTTCACGGCAATCACATAAGCTTTAAATTTCCTCTTTTCTAAAAAAAATTAAACTTTCATTTACAAATCTAGCACAACAATTTTCTACAGTAATACAATTCCAATTGAAATCTTAAACAAAACTATAACACAAGAATAAAACCTGTTTCATGAAGCTTCTGAAGTGTTGAAGTTTTTTTATGCCGAGCCTCTTCCAAAGCTTTCACAACTTCTTCCCAACAATCACAATTTCCAAATCACAGTATTGTATCCAACACCACAACAACCTATCCCAAGAAAATCTAAGAATACAAATTCTTTTCACAAATTCCTTACAATCCAAAACCCCATTCCAATTTTCCACAGAAAGAAAAATTCCTCTTCCCAAAATTTCAACCCCCAAAAAATATCTTGTGCTTTGTCGTGAAGAAGCTTTCCAACAAATATCTCTCACATGCTGACAATTAACAAATATCTTAATCAATCACATTTATTTTTACAAATATAATTTAATAACTTCTAATTCAAATTTAATTCCAACATAAATTTAATTCCCTTTTTTTTTTTAACTTTCAAAATAAACAATTTAATTAATCAATTTTAATTACTTAATAAATAAATTTAACCACATGGATTAAATTTAATTTACTAAATAAATTTAATTTAATTAATTAATTAAATAAAAATCTTCTATCAAAATGTCTAAAATTAATTAAATAAAAACCAACATTATTTAATGCATAATTTAAACATTTATTTCCATAACATAAACCTTGCAGAATTAAATAGTATTAAACAAGGCAAACGAAGACACAACATACAATGACTCACGAAACACTATGGATGGGGTGTAGACCTGACACATGTTACCTAGCTACTATCTCCCGTTTAAATTAACCGTTGGGTCGACATGTTCAAACCTGTGAAACCAGGTGGAGTCGATGTCATGTACCTACAAACCTATAAACGAGATAACAAAAAACATATATATATATATATATATAAACAACATAAAATACACACTGTTAAGAGGAAATCATAGAATCACAGGACACTTGCAAGTGAGTAATGCGATTCCATCCCCTTCACCAATACATTCATCATAAATTGACAGTTCCATAATACTCAAATAACTCATATGCATTAAACATGTTATAACAACTAACATTATTTTGCTAATTAAAGCATGTCAAATAAATCATCAGATAAGATACATCACATCACATAAATAATTTTTTTCTCTATAAATAGCGATCAAATAACACACACATGATAAAGTATCTCAATATCCAAAAAATACATCAGAGCAAACAAAAAAAAACGACACACTATCCAGTCCAGAAAGAAAAACGGAGGGGTATTACAAGAAATCACCTTTAATTATTACTTTACTAAATAGTTACTCAATAGAACTATGGGAAATGACTGACCTGCCAATGTTTAAGCTTCGAGAAATAGTTGTTATTCAAGTTTAAAATAGATACCTAGATCTTAGACTACCACCAATGCACAAATCAAATAGAGACCATTGATCTTATCTTGGACATTGCATTATAAGTTGTCAACGTCCTAGACCGATTAAGGGGTCGGTCAACCAATGAGAGTGACCCCTTTAAGTCTTCACTTATATGATCTTTAACTTCCTATAACCGATCAATTAACAAATAGAACATAAAGGCTACATTTCATTAACAGTTTTTATAAACCCTATGTCTCTTAGGGTTTAGTATAAAAATTAACTTAATGTTCTAGGATAGAGATTTCAAGAGTTAAACAAAACTTGTCACCAAGACACTTCACCTTCTACAAGATTCTGAAGTAGACAACTTATAATAAATCTCCTCTTTCCATTTGGCATCATGATTATAAACAATTTCTTTTGAGATGTGCTAATCAACACCATTCTTTTATCATTGTGAACACTACTAACACACTCTTACAACAATACCATGTGAACAAGTCCTTTGAATGCATCAGGCATTAATACTATCAACACCATGAAAATACCTTAACACAAAGGTATATTCTCTATCTTGAATTGAGGAATACATCAACACCATGAAATGACCAATATCTAAAGATGAATCATGGGAAGAATGAACAACTATCTTCAACCTTTTCTATCCTTTGCCAAACTATCCATTGAATACCTTTGAGTATCAACATCAAAATATATTAGACATAAACATCATGAAATGGAACAATGATCAATACCATCATGAATGAAACATCTTCTGAAGCAACATTGAAGTAATCCTTTAAGACCATCAAACATCAACATGTACCTAAATTATATTTTTCACCTTTGACATAAATTGACATCAATGAAAAACTTTTGACATCAAGGACAAATCAAACCAACAAACTCCCCCTTTGTCATTAATGGAAATTCTACATACTGTCAAATCAATATCTCCCCATTTGACATCAAATGACAAATGACCCTAGGTTGTAAAGCAATCACTCCCCATGCAAATGAGTTCTAGAAAAAACAACAATAGTCACCTTTTCTACACACTATCAATGGCATATCAATACTGTCATCATAACACAAAGGACTAAATGGATTGTTAGATATGAAACCATAAAAGATCTTTGTTGCATCAATGACCTTTGACATCAATAAATGGATCAACAAAATATTATCACTATATTATTGCAATAATATCACTATCAATGTGTCAAGAGACCCTTGTTAGCATATCTCAATATGAGTAAGACAATCACCTGATCATCTGCATACCCACTGTCAGAATAATACCTTTGTGATTATACCCCTGCAAGCACCATATATTTGCAACAAAATTATTTTAATTTAACACTGTCAAACTAATGAATATCGTTG
Source organism: Sequoiadendron giganteum (assembly GCA_007115665.2). Lineage (NCBI taxonomy): Eukaryota > Viridiplantae > Streptophyta > Pinopsida > Cupressales > Cupressaceae > Sequoiadendron > Sequoiadendron giganteum. The sequence goes on from CM021108.1 coordinate 4,531,720, forward strand.
TCAAAGAAATATGTCTAAACACACTGGAATAAACATATACCAGTCTTATCAAAATAGGTTGTCATTTCACTTGCAAAATATCATAGAGAAAAAATTATAAAGCACTATATTCTGGCTGATAAAAGTAATCATGGCATGAAGGAATATCACTGGCTAAGCATCATTTTTTTGCCTATTGATACTCTCAAAACATCATACCTTCCATTTTCATTGTATCCACTATCATAACATTGACTGAGATCTATCCTCATCTAAGCATAATATCACAGTCAAGAACGAGCACTGTAAGCATGGTACTTGAAATAGAGGGTCATTCTCTAAGTTCAAATTTAGATGACTACTTCATTTTGAAGGAAAATTGCTGTTCAATTATCTCCTAGCTTCCTCTACCATGTCACTGTAAAACATTACTCAAGAAAAATTACCATTGTATATAACCAAACCTAAATGAAGATATACAAATCCTCTATGACACTATTCAAGCATCATATCAGTATCCAAGATACACTATCACATTAAACTAAGAAAATTGTATAATGGGTCACTATTGCAAGGGCACACACTATGAGTGAGATAACCTAGCACTAAAACAAAGATCACTGCAATCCGTATCAACTGCTAAGAATAAGATTAACATGCAAATCATTGTCACCATATTCTTTTTAGTATACTAACAATGTCACTGATCATTGATAAAATACTATATTGATATGTAACTAAGAATTAGGCATACCATTTACTATGCAATGTGCATTCACTATGATACTCCAACACTCCATTGTGTATATGCAAGATAATACTTCACTATCTAGGACATTTTCCAAATAAATTTTACTTTACCTTCATTCATTGCCATGTACCATGAGGATAAAAATACTGTCAATGCATATCACAAGGAATATGAAAGATTATTTGGACCACTGTGCAAGAATCACTTGATGGAGATCTAAACTCTCATCCCATTGGAAATACATAGGAAACCTCAACAAGTTAAAAGATAAGGTTTGCATGGAACACTTGAAACACTTGCAACAAGAGTCTCATAAAGAAACTAAGCAAGAACACTATAATTATTGATACCATACCCCTCTACAACAAGATACCTCATAATCCATATCCATGATACCATATCACAAGATATGCAAGAAGACAAAGAGAAGGAACTTTCATGACACACTATCACTAGATACTAGCACTAAATAGTGGTACATAAAATCATACAAAACTCAGAGACATTTTCCATAACCATCATATCATTGAAACAAAATGTGAGATTTGTGAACCAAGGTTGACACTATAGTCATTGTATCATTACACCGTTGATGAAGACTTCTTCCAACACCTTATAAATCAATGAAAAAATAGAAAACTTCAAAATCCATTGAGTTACTTGCTCTTCTAAGAAACTTAACAAATACAACAAGGTAACTTTTTCAAACATGTCATTGTTAATGCAAATCACTATTGATACATAGAAAAATTCTCTCAAACCAATACATCACTGTGATGACTAATCACAAAGGCACTGTCAATCAAACTTCCAATAGCACTATCATTGTCTCCTTTGCCATTGTATACTATATTGAAGATAAAGAACAAGTGGTTCAATGAATAGAATTTAAAGCTTTAACAGAGCATATAGATGTAGATCACTGTGAACATGACTGAAAAAAAAAAACATAGAAGATTGAAAAATTTCATTGCTATATCTATAATGACACTATCTAAGCACCATATCACTATACCTATCACATTAAAAGATATTTGGAAGTTTTGCACACCAATAATACTGACAAAATAAGGAAGAAAATAACTCAATTCATGCACATTGCTATCAAGTGGTCAAGATCCTTGTCCCTTCATCACTATTATTGTCATGCAAAACATAGAGGTATACTATCCATGCACTATCCAAACACATGGATATTAATATTTCCAAGATCATACTACAAATTTTAAACATAGAATTGTGCATTAATGACTTTACTTTTGAAACATATCATTGAAAAAGAACCATATTCCATTATCACTACAAATATTGAACACTATCACTAACTTTTGAAACAAAAAAACCATATCACTCCATTGAATTGTCATCTTTGTTATTCATGGTGAGTCCACATGAAATAAATTTATCATTATCATTGCAAAGACACAACATCTTTGTTGTTGTCTAAGGGGTTTGAATAAAATAAAATAAATCAACTCCCCCTCCTCAACTCATGCTACTCTTTTTGCACTCATGGATGTCTCTTGTGCAATATGCACAAGCTTAGGGTCTTTCTTCTCTTTCTCTTGTTTTCTTCTCAAAAATTTCATAGTGTCTGTCTTCTTGTGATGGTTATGGTTCCATTAAATTACTCTTACAATACTATGCTTTATGTCCAAAGTTATTGCATCTATAGCATATGAACTTATTACCAACATGAGGAGTAAAAGAATTATATCTTTAGAAAATACAAAACCTTGTGTGACCTAGATAGATGCATTTATAATATAAGACATGACTTCTTATATTTGACCACTCATAAGGAATATTATTCCATCGAAATTTTGTTTGCATGAATCTAACATTCTATTTCTCTATGACCAAATTCATAAAATGAATATCAATAACCATGAAAAGAGTTTTCAATCATAGTCATTTGATACTGTCCTGAATGAAAGGATTTTCTGAACTTGGTATTATTGGCTTGTGTAGGAGTCCTTTCTTTAGTATTATTCTTGTCTCTAGTCTTAGGAGCAATAGAATGATAGTTCATATCTATTTTATTCCTAGGAGTTTCTCTAACCTTAGAAATATTTCCTTTTTCAAAGCCTAAACCAGTAGTATCCTTGTGACATTTTTTCTTGCTCAACATCTCATTTAAACATTTAGTGCTCTTTTCAAATTGTAGATTCTTGTGTAACTTGGAAGATTCCTTTCCTAGTTCCTTTCTCAAAGAAACTATCTCTATCTCATATCTTTCACAATCAACCTCTTTTTCCTTAAACTGATTTATGACTTTTTTCTTCTATTTTTTTAACTTCTACAACTTGTACCTTCAAATATATGATCAATTTTTTTGCTTCTTCAAAGGCTGAAAGTGTTTTGGCCTTGGAATCCTTTTCTTCTTGAAGATGAAACCTTAATCTCTGATTCTCCTTTACGAGTTTCTTGATCTCATCCAGGGCATAAATGAGTTCACCCTCAAGATCAACTTCACATGTATCTGCATCATAATCCTATTCATATTCACTCACAATGTGGTCTCCTTATTTTTCAACATTCCCAACTACAAAATAATCTTTTCTTTCAAATATATCATATCCTGTGTTAATTGGCAGGGATGTTTCTTGCAACAACACAACACTTGATTCGATTGGAAATTGTTGAAATTTTTTTTCTTACCACTAACCTTTTTCTTTGTCTGTTTTGTTTTTCCATATTATTCCACTACCAAGATCAACCCAAGTTGATTAAACTTCTACAAGGAACCTACAACTCTGATACCAATTGTTGGAATACAATGGACCAGTAAGAGGAGGAGTAAATCAGTGATCTAATAAAACTAGCTCATTAATCAACCTAGCAGTTTTAAAAGTAATTAATGTCAACATGCCAACGACATAGAGAGAAATAGATGTTAGCAAAACAAGGAAAGACAACTAAGAGGGGGGGGGGGGGTGAATCAGTTGTTACATAATTTAAAACTTATTCAACCTTATTAACCTTTAATCTTAGATTTGATAATTAATAGTGAAAGCATGAATTAACAACACATCAGAAACACACAACACCAAGATTTTTGCGTGGAAAACCTGTTAGGGGAAATAACACAGTGGAGGTTAATCCAAAATTATACCCTTTTAAAATTATAATGAAAATGAATAAGGAATGCACATGAATTTAGACACACTTCCTAGAGCTCACTGCTTAGAAGGGAAGGCTCATTGCCTTACATAAAATAATCAAATTAAATCCATCTGATGAGGTTGAATTGAGAAATTAGCTTCTAAAAAATTTTGATGACAGTTCCGATTAGGCATAGAAATAATTCTTCACACTTCGCTCAAACTTCTTCACACTCTACTCTGCAATTGAATAATATGATCTTTATTCGCACATATCTTGCACACACTTCACATACATTCATTGAGCATACTTCAAAATGAGGAAACAATTGCTCTTATATATCCGCTACATGAATTCACATCAACAACTCTGTCGACCACAAATAAATTATAGATGAACACAAACTATCCGCCCAATTTCATGAAAAACTCTCAATGTACACCAACCTAAGTTGGTCACACCATAATGAAGACCTAAATCAACATCCTTGAACACACTAAGCATTCAAAAATTAATCCATAAGGATCTTCTACAACCACCATGTCGGCCAAGAACATGAAATCTTGAACACAGAAAAGAAAAATATTTGATCATGATTACACCAATCAATGTGGATTTCTCAAAAGCATACACAACAACCACCATGTTATCCAAACACGTTACAACCACCATGTTGGCCAAGAACATGAAAACTTGAACACACAAAAGAAAATATTTGATCATGATTATACTGATAATCATGAACGTACAACAATGATAGATTACTATCTAGAAACATCATTGAATGTCTTAGGAGCATATAGAACAATTCAATTTACCATAAATTCATTCTCCTCTTCTAGAAACACCTGTTGCAATAACACAATAACTGTAGGAAGTCAGAAACTCATAATGCACTCCAATCTTGATGTGTACCACTAAAACTTCCAGAGAACATACTAGATAGGCTCAACAACAAACCCTTTAATGTGCGACTTCTGAATACCAATGTACAAAATTTTCCACCACTTTGATCATCATAGCTTCATAGACTGCTTGCAACATATTTATTATAATTTTCTCAATATCCTCAACATATACAACCTTCAAAATAATAAATTCTAATAGTGTTGACATCAATGACAACCATATATCAACAACACAACCACAACATCCGACAATCTCCCCCTTTGGCATTGATGGCAACACATGATGTGAAAAATGCCATCAACACAACTAACTCCTCTCAAGCTGTTCTTTTCCTCCTTACATTAGACTCTTCTATCTTCTCCCTTAGTTCTTATCACTCTTCTCCCCCTTTCTTCTACAAAGTTTTTTCACATTACTCTTCTCCCCCTTTGACATCAATGAAAAAGGTACACAAGCTCTGCACCACATATTTGAATCATTTGACTACTTCCCCTGAGTAGTAACCACCACAACATCAATCTGAAATAAGATATGACTATGAGTGCACAGATTGATGCAAAGACTTGCATCTTAGTTCAGAATAGGAGGGAATTCACCCCTATCTTTCCTTTGAGATACTCAAAAGTATCCTTAGGCATCAGTTTAGTGAATATATTTGCAATTTGTTCTTTAGTGGGCAAATACTCCAGTCTGACTTCTTTATCACTCACTTTGTCTCTCAAAAAGTGATACTTGATAGATATATGTTTTGTCTTTGAATGTAGCACCATATTCTTAGAAATGTTTATGGCACTTGAGTTATCAAAAAATATAGCAATAGGCTCATCATACTCAATTCTAATATCTCCCAGTATCTGTTTCATCCATATTACTTGAGTGCAAGTTTTTGCAACAACAATATATTTTTCCTCAGTAGTAGATAAGGAAATGTTCTACTTTTTACTTAGCCAAGACACTAGCTTCTTCCCCAAGAAGAATGCACCACCACTTGTACTTTTCCTGTCATCCACATCTCTTGCCCAATCTGCATCTGTAAAGGCATATAGAGTAAGATCATCATCCTTAGGATACCAAAGACCAAAATCAGCTATCCCTTTGAAATATCTAAGAATTATTTTTATTGTAGTCACATGCGATTCCTTTGGATCAACTTGATATCTAGCAACCATACACACAACATTCATAATGTCTAGTCTGGTCTGAGTCAAATAGAGTAATCCACCAATCATTGACCTATACCCTGTTTGATTAGCCTTAGGAGAATGATCATCCCGTGTTAACTTGCATCTAGTCACCATGGGTGTACCTATAGGCTTTGAGTCATCCATGCCAAGGTTAAATAATATTGATCCTCAATTCTCTCTTCTTAACTCATTGTTTAGTTTTTTTTTATTCTCATCTTTCCATTCTCTTCTTGCATGCCGGTAGTAGGAGTAGTTCGATCCCTCTTTTTCTCCATAACTTACTTCCTATTCACTTCTCTATTAAGCATGACTAATAGTTAATAGGTTTATTGTAGGTACGTGTAAAGATTGATAGAGTTGAGTTTTGAATTTTAGTTCAACCATACAATCTAATTCAATTTTATTGCAAGCCTATAATTTATATTTCATTAAGATTTCCTTTATTATTTGTTAAAATAAACAAATAGACTAATAAACACAAAATTTACATTATATATATAGATATAAACAATTTTATCACAACAATAATCAAATTGCCATTTCAAAACAAACATATTCCTTTTCACATATATTTGAGAAATCAGATAAACTTATTAAAAATTTCCAAATAATAATCATCACGAAAATACATTATAATGCACTAATTTGGCCGGATTCAACCTGGGATGGGCTCTTCTCCATCGATCGGATTAACCTCGGTACGAGCTGAGGTCTTGCGGAATTAACCCAGGGATGAGCAAGGCTTTCAGTGCACACTTATCAGGGAGTCAGCCAGATGACTAATACGGGGAGGCAAGAGTGTCCAGTTTGAAGCAAGCATTCGGTATGCTCTCGGTAGTGTCGTCTAACAAGTGGCCTCAAGTATCTTAATTAGTCATAGCATCCACCAATATACATCTATCCTACAAAGATAGATGTTCCATGGACGTTTCTATAAAAAGTGATTCGGTCTTCTGGGTCAATGGCATGACAACGGTTGTTCTCGGCAAGCAACTGTGATCAAAGGTATATCAAGGGAATAGGGCATGGCCACTAACATTAGGAATAGGTCAGTGCGATACCCCATGGGACCATCAAAGGGGGACGTAGGGAATAGTTGACATCATTGAACACCTCTGACTAGTGTCTTGGCTCATAATGGCGATAGAAACCCAACCTATTCTCACTGAACACATCTTCTTTTAAGCCCCTAGGCGTCACCCGCTTAAGGCGCAACCTCGGTACGGGCTCTGCCATGAGACCGGCTCTGGCTATGGGCAGGCAATAGTTTGCTTGGGGAGGGGTGGTTCTCTGCTCCTATGTGTTCAGGATGGTGCCGCATAGTGACGATTTCATCGGCGTGCCAAGCACAGGCAATACTTGACCCCAATGTGTAAGAGGATAGTACAAAAGGTATAGTTCATGCATGGGTTCATTTCCAACCATCAACAACATGGATGGAGGATTAATTAGTAGTCCACCATGAAGAAAAGGTGGGCCCACCAAGTGGGCTTGGCACCCACTATCTTGGGGATTAGGAAATGAGATAGACAAATATGCTTAATCACAAACTGTTCGAACAAGAGGTATAGTTGACTTTGCTTCTTCAGAACAGTCGATAGAGTTATTCCACTAGTCAGTAATCAGGGCGAAGGAAGAATGCCCAGGTCAGATGAAGGTAGGCGGTGGTGAATCTAGGGCTAGGCCAAGAGCACTATAAATATAGGGCCCTCGGCCCAATACACCCACCCTGGGGGTATTGGATAGGCCGAGGTAATTCTCTCTCCGTCCTTTGCCCCTTTCCTCCACCCACCTAAATTCTAATCAGTGGCAACTCAACTATATCCCCCTTAGGTGGTAGGTAGATCAAAGGTAGTTCCAGGAGTGAGAGGAAGTCAGAGCTGGAGTGAGCAATCCTTTAACTCTACCTCCCACTTGTCCTTTCCCCTCAACTACCTTCCCCCACTCTATTGGTCTATCGATCACTTCCCCGGTGCCCTTGCCTAACTAGGCTTGGCGCCCTAACAACTATTATCCTTCCCACTTCCTTTCCTCTTCCTCCATCCCATTGACTGGCCATCGATACCAACCATCCCTTCCACTACCAAGTAGTTAAGGCTCACCTTCCAACCACCCATCCATTTGACCATCCTTAACTATCACCCAACTCAACTCTCCACCCGGCCTTAACTGCTACTGACTCCACCCACCCATAACTCTACCGACTAACCTCCAGTGAGCTCTACTCACTCTCTTTAGTAGACTAATTTGGGCGGTGAAGCTACCCGAAAGGACTAATACTAGCTACCCATCAAGCTGAGACGCCACTCTTGGAGCGGGTTTACCTCATCCCTCACCTTCACGACCTTCCTTCGGGTGGCCGGGTCCCCTCCCCTCGGGAGAGAGCTCTATCCAAAGGGGATAATGACTTATTCTATTTTCTCGGCGGGCGCATCACATTGAAATGGATGGTGGGAAGAATAAAACTCTTGAAACTACACCAACTCATAATCTACCCACTGCAACTAACTATGATTCCAAATCTCGTTAGCTTTCTTGATCTTCCTTGCCCAGCTATACCCCCCAACGACTAATTATATACCTCCCTATAGCTATAGTAGCGGGTGGGAGGGAGATATAGATGCTATAGTAGCTTCCCGGGAACCTTCTATGTGTCGGGAACCATAATTCCCCCCCACTTAATTAATTAGCCTGCTAGCAACTCCCCTTAGAATAGTAGGGGCCTCCCACCCAAGGCCAACCTCAACAATAATCTATCGGGCCTTCCACTTTAAGACGAATGGGTTGGTCCAACCCCGAGGACTAACCCCACCCACTATAGTAGTTGCCAGTATGGTCGGCTGCCAAAGGCATGCCTTGGGAGGCCAACTCACTAGAATCTACTGGGGCCACCCACCCGCCCTAAGGCCAGCCTTCAACAGGGGGGGTGGGAGGCCCCCCTCTATTTCCCCCCACCCACCCTATTGGCATGCCTTCAGAAGCTGACCATATTGGCAATTACTATAGTGAGGTGGGTGGGGGGAAATAGAGGGGGGCCTCCCATGAATAGAATATACCCCATTAGAATAGTAGGGGGTAAGGGGGGCCCTACCGAAGGAAGGCAACTAATTGTGGGGTTGGGGGGGGGTGGGAGGCCCCCCTCTATTTCCCCCCACCCACCCTGTTGGCAACCAACCATATTGGAAACTACTATAGCAGGGTGGGTGGAGGGAAATAGAGGGGGGCATCCCACAAATAGAATATACCCCATTAGAATAGTAGGTGGCAGGGGGGGGCCTACCGAAGGCAGGCAACTCACTAGAATCTACTTGGTCCTCCCGCCTCTATTGATTTTTTGGGCCTGCCTTCGGTAGCTGACCATATTGGCAACTACTATAGCAGGTGTCGAAGGTTGTCTTAGGGCAGGTCCCAAAGGGCTGTGAAAAAGGGGTTGGGACAGGAGGAGATTGTTTACCCAGCATTGTTTATCCAGCCCTATCTAGCTATAATGACCTGAACTGAACACCCCCTATTACTTGCTTGTCTGGTCCTATCCTCACCCCTGCATGGGTATTATAGTCTCCCTACTTCCATCTCCTCGTTAGTCTCCATCGCCCTTCACCCTCGGTAGTTGATGTTGGCTATCCTAGTGGGGGTGATTGATTAATCCATTCCTTCTGGCAATAGTAGTTGTCCAACACTTCAATCTAGGCCTCTTCCTTCTGGAATCTTTCTTGAAAGTGAGCAGGGGACCAACCAATCTTAACTTCATAATCCAACAAACTGGAGGTGGAGGATGTAGCACCCCCACAAAGGATATATGGTCGGTGAACTATGATTCCCTCCCACCTGACCATATATTCCTTAGGATGGAGAATTTCCCATGTTAGCAGGAAAGCAATCTCATGTTAGCAGGCCTTCTGAACAATCCAATGACCCGACCAATCCAACTGGAAAGAAACCAAAAATCGGATGCTCGAAAAATAGGACCAGAATGAAAGCATGCTCCTTCACTCAACTGCCTAGAAAATTGTAGGGCATCTACTACAAAGGATGGGACCCCTTGCCCTGGGTACCCTTCGCCACCCATAGTTGTTTGTTTCTTTACATCGAAAATGGCTCCCATCCTTTGTTTCCAGATCCACTGAGTTCCTGCTGTTGAGAGAATGGAAGAGCTCCAGTTGAGTCTAGTGGTGGCTATCACATATATAATCTGGCTCGGTGGCAATGAAGGATAGAGGTCTATAACTCCTTTCCTCCCTCCCGTCAACTGAACTATTGAGAACCTAACTTTATCAACTTAACCAGGTAGGCACTCCTGCAGTTAACCCAGGGGTGAGGGAAGAATCAACTACTGCCCGATCTTGATAAGTCAACTATACCTCTTGTTCGAACAGTTTGTGATTAAACGGATTTGTCTATCTCGTTTCCTGATCCCCAAGATAGTGGGTGCCAAGCCCACTTGGTGGGCCCACCTTTTCTTCATGGTGGACTACTATCCTGGTGGACTACTAATTAATCCTCCATCCATGTTGTTGATGGTTGGCAATGAACCCATGCACAAACTATTCCTTTCATACTATCCGCTTACACATTGGGGTCAAGTATTGCCTGCGCTTGGCACGCCGACGAAACCGTCACTGTGTGGCACCATCCTGAACACACAGGAGTGGAGAAATGCCCCTCCCCAAGAAAAATATTGCCTACCTATAGCTAGAGCCCGTCCCATGGCAAAGGCCATACCGAGGTTGCACCTTAAGCGAGTGATACCTGGGGGCTTAAAAGAAGATGTGTTCAGTGAGAATAGGTTGGGTTTCTATAGCCATCATGAGCAAAGACACCAGTCAAAGGTGTTCAATGACATCAGTTGTTCCCTACATCCCCCTTTGATGGTCCCATGGGGTATCATGCTAGCCTATTCCTAATGCCAATGGCCATGCCCTATTCCCTTGACATACCTTTGATTGCAGCTGCTTGTTGAGAATAGCCGTTGTCATGCCATCGACCCAAAAGACCAAATTGCTTTTTATAGAAACATCCATGGAACATCTATCTTTGTAGGATAGATGTATATCGGTGGATGCTATGACTGATTAAGATACTTGAGGCCACTCATTAGACGACACTACCGAGAGCATACCCAATGCTTGCTTCAAACTGGACACTCTTGCCTCCCCGTATTAGTCATCTGGCTGACTCTCGGATAAGTGTGCACTGAAAGCCTTGCCCGTCCTTGGGTTAATTCTGCCCGATCTCAGCCCGTAGCGAGGTTAATCCGATAGATGGAGAAGAGCCCATCCCAGGTTGAATCCAGCCAAATTAGTGCCAGTCTTGGGGTTCCTTTCAATGCCGGAAGTAGTTCCAAGCTGCGGTAATGCATCTAGAGAGGCAATTTATCACTGGCGGTCATATGCTTCTAACCTGCCTATGTGCCCTAAGATGGTATTACCTTTCTCAATGAACCGTAGAGAACCATCTGCTATTCTGTCGAACCCAGATAGTTACTCGTAGAAGCATTTCTCCCGAAAGGCCGCAGTCATCTTGGCCATCATCTAAGACTTCAGATCACCCACCCGGAGATTAGATACCATCTATGGATAGAGAACACCCACGACAAGCCCACGCCTTCCCCTCTAGCACGACTACATTGTTTGTCATTGGGACTTCCCGGACCAGACCAACCGGGGAATTACTGTGGTGAACTTATGTTTGGCTTTCGTGTCTCGCTCTACCCCCGAAAAGAAGAGCGAGTTGTTCTCTATGATAGAAAGTACTATCTCGGTTCTGGAAGAATAGTCAGGTTTTTCCAAAAGAGCAGATTGTTCTCCCTTAATTCCATCAAAAGGAGGAATCGATTATCATCTTTAGTTAGGCCAATGACAATGGTATGATCTGATTCTGTACGTAACATCGTTATGACCAAGTTTTAGTCATTAGCCCACCCAATCAAGGGGAAAGGGCCCTCCCACCGAGATGGAATTGAGTTGAAAAGTGGAACAAAGTGAAATGTCATGTCATGAGTTTAGGTCCAGTTCCCCCACCCCCTAATTATTGCCCCCACACCCACCATTTGATATCCAACTCCGCTTCGGAGTTGGACCTCCCACCAAGCTAAATTCATTGTAGAACATGAAAGTTTGACCTTTCTTTATTTCTTTATTGACCAACCCCACCGACCTTTGAGTCCCCCCCAACCTGCCATTCTCTCTCTCCTTGTAAGGGAAAGGGAGAAGTTAGGATTGGGAGAGTTAGTTGGAGGAGGAGGAGACATTCTTTATTTCAATGAAATTGAATTGGGTCAAAAAGGGGCATTCCACCCCTGGCATTAGGTTAGGCAGTCCCCCCACCCCCATTTTTAGCTTTGGGTGAAAGCATAATTGTCTTACTCAGTATTAGTTCTTCTTTCTGGGAAGGCCCCTTCAAACTACCAATATTCAAGTTTGACTAGGTGAAAGCGGAATTGGATGTTCAGGAAGAGCCCGGGTGGAGAAGTAGGACGAATCCTAACTCCACCCCTTTCTTTCTTTATTGGCCAACCCCACCCACCGCCCCACCAGGGCTAAGTTTCCCTTTGTTAGGTCAGTTGGTGAAGTTTACCTTGTTAGGTCAATGACAAAGTTTACCTTTGTTAGACTAGGACTAGGACTAGGTTGTTAGGTAGGTTACGAAGTTTACCTTGTTAGGTCTCTTGTTAGGTAGGTGACGAAGTTTACCTTTGTTAGACTAGAACTAGTACTAGTACTAGGACTAGGACTAGGTTGTTGCGGAGTTTACCTTGAACAAGATTCTTTATTGTTGAACAACCCAACGCACGCCTCCCTTTGGTCAGGGCACCTCCTTCCGATCGGGGAACAAGATTATTTTGACTTATAAGACTAGGGCGCCTCCCTCCGGTTGGGAAACAAGATTATTTTGACTTATAGGACTAGGTTGTTAGGTCGGTTGTTAGTGCAAAGTTTACCTTTGTTGGATTAGGACTAGGACTTAGGGGAGGAGGACTCTTACTCAATAAGGGAAAGGGGACTCACAAGGATCGATGGTGGGGTCCACAAATAGTAGTGGGAGGAAATAGAGGGCCCACCCTTTCTCAGAATATGAGGGGGCCGGGTGGGGGGAAAACTACAATTGGGTGGGTGGGAAGTTGGCCATTCTGGCTAGCCCTATTTGCCTTGGGAGGGAATTTTAGTTAGCTGCATTGGAAAGGCTACTATTATTGAAGTGGGTATTGATTGCTTCTAGTTGGGTTTACTCGACTCTCAAGCAGGGGATTCAGGTTGGATGCTTCATCTTGGATGCAAAGTTCATAAATCTTTATCCACTTTACCCCTCCCACCCATGCCTATAGTAGTAGGATTGAAGGTCCGATCGATTTGTATTGCTTCTCATTCCCAACCGGAGCTAGCTAACTTAAATCTCAAGATATCGACTCGAATTCCAAACATAAATCATTTCAGGAAGGGGTGGGAGTTCTTTTCTGGCTAGGTTAAGATGACGTCTAATAAAGAAACTGGATTGGTGACCTCTGGTTGGTTCAGCTTCTCATTTCGGCTCTAAATCTCCCTCTATTTCTTTCTTTCGATCGGAGATTGAATATTGAATAGATGGGCCCCCCTTACTTTTCGGGTGGGGGGGAATTCTAGGGTGGGGGGCCCTTATTCTCCCACCCACCCCAACCAATTTTTTATAGGGGGGCTGGGGATTTCATGCCACGGCCCCCCGGAGATAGTTGGTTAGGTCCCTCTGGCACTATTATTGATAAGCTAGCGATCACTTTGATACGGGGAGAAGCCTTTAATCTTCGGTTGGGCGGTATCCGAATAGAGTGCTTGCCGGGAACAAACAAAGGTCGATTAAACAGTTCATTCTAAATTGGTGAGAACCAGGAGAAGTGAACTACCTAAGGTGGATGAGTAGGGGTGGGAGCACCTGACCTATAGGTAGGTAGGCCCGACAATGAAAGTTGATTTCATGTCCATCTCTTAAATCCTATCCGCCCCCGAAATGGCTAGTTTCCCACCTAGGGCCCATCTCGGCTATTCTCCCACCCCTCCGGCCCCAACCCCACTTATGCTAGCAGGCTAATGCCATGGCAATGGGTTGGAATGGCTAGTGGAGATAGATTATAGAAGTGGGAGGCCCTCAGAGGTAGATTCTAGTTAGTTGGGCGAGTATGGTTTGTGGTTACTTTGCGAATAGGTCTGTGGGGGTTGCCCCCACACTCGCAGTGGCCGACCCCACCATCAGGGCTTCACCCACCGGGGGGGTGGGAGGATAGCCGAGATGTAGTAGACCCCACCTAAGGCACCAACCCCATCAGGGGGGGAGGGTGGGAGGCCCCCCCTAGGAGGTAGATTCTAGTGAGTTGGGCGAGTATGGTCGGTGGGTAAGGCACATATGGTCGGTGAGCGAAGCTCTGGTGGGGTTGGAGAGCATATATTCTTCCACCCCCCCGGGTGGGAGGGAATCATAGTTCACCGACCATGCCCTTCGGGACCGACCCCCCTACGGGGCCTCAGGTCAGTCTCGAAACAAACCCCACTTATGCTAGCAGGCTAATGCCATGGAAGTGGGTGGGAGCCCTGGCCCCCCTACCCTGGCCCCCTATAATTTGCCAGGGTAGGGGGGGGGCGTGAGGTAGATTATAGAAGGCTTTCTTCAGGCCCTTAGAATAGTAGGGGGGGTGGGGGGACTGCCAGGGGTTGCCACCCACAAATAGAATTGGGGGGGCCGGCTATCACATATATAATCTGGCTCGGTGGCAATGAAGGACAGAGGGCTATAACTCCCCGCCTCCCTCCCTTCAACTGAACTATCGAGAACCTAACTTTATCAACTTAACCAGGTAGGCACTCTCACAGTTAACCCAAGGGTGAGGGAAGGATCAACTATCGGTCGGTCTCGATAATTCAACTTCTGGGTGGGAGGATATATATGGACTGACTATCCTATATAACTATCGATCGATCGATGGGGCGGTGATTCGCTGAGATTTTGATAGGCCAGATAGATATATAGGGCCCTCTCGTGAGCCTATATCTATCTAGGGCCCCCCTCCACCCAACTCTTTGTTTGTGAAGGAGGGGAGGATGGGATGCCAGATCCCAGATGGAGATGAGATAGGTTATCGAGCCCAGAGAGCCTTCGGCGTCGGGGGGGCTCTCTCACCCTATTGCTTATACCCACCCACCCCTAGCCTTAGGTTGGGTTGAGTGCCTCCAACTATAGGGTGTCCCCAATGATATGATACCCTAATCTCATAAAGGTCCATACAGCTACAGCTGTGCCATACACTTTCTCTGATCTAGGGAAGGCCCATCAACTTAATCTAGGGATAAGAGAGTCTGATCTATCAATTGATCCCCATAGGGGTGGGGTGGGGGAGTAGCAGTCGAGTGCATAAATCAATAGTTCTAGAACTATGATTCCTTATTTTAGCAGGTTTATTAATAATGTGACAACAGCATCAGTAGATTCGGGATGGGTGGGAGGCTAGCCGTTATCCTATTCATCCTATTGCCCCCCACCCACCCCAACAACTAATCATCCCATAACCTACCATAGAATTTTAGGGTTAATTAATCAGCTTGCTTTCCCTGCCCTAAAGCATTATATCTCCCATGAATAGAATCTACAATTCTAATGAGGGGTGGGGGGGGGGGGGCTAGTGGGGTTGGACCAACCTATTCACCTTAGGGCAGCCCCATAGAATAGTAGGGGCCCTCCCACCCGAAGGTTCTCCCACCCGCTATAGTAGTTCATGCCTTCGGCACCGATCCCCCTACTATTCTAAGGGGCAACTACTATAGGGGGTGGGGTTGGTGTTACGTAGAGAATCTGGCCTTAATGCCATTAGTGAAAAGGTGAACCCCACTGGCCCCTCTTCATTAATGCTGCCTGCTAGAATAAGGAGGTAGATTATAGAAGCGGGAGGCCCGATTATTGTTGATACACAACTAATATAGCATTTTGGCTTGCTAGTATAAGCTAGAGGTTGCCCTACTATCTATTCACCTGCGCTTCACGACCGACCTATTCGCCCTACTATTCAACTAGAATGGGGGGTCGGGGGGGTCCTGGGAGGTAGATTCTAGAAGTGGGAGCCCTGGCAAATTGTAGAGGGCGGGTAGGGGGGAATTCTAGTGTTACGTATAGAATCTGGCTTCACTTTTGCATTCCAAACAAATCACTAGAGAAAGTGGTGGGAGGGCATAATTATAGGCATGTTATGTATAGAATCTGGGTGGGGTGCTTAGCCCCATCCTATTTGCTAGGCCCCAACTATAGTTGTGAAGTGATGGCATTGAGGGATAGTTCCGGGATAGGCTTCACTGATGCCATTTCTGCTGAAGAACTCAGGGATAGTTTGGATAGGGTGAGGATTCGAACTAGACTATAGGGTCGCAGCAGGGTAGATTAATTGGTCAACTCATCAGGCTCATGACTTGAAGACTGCAAGTTTGAATCCTAACTCCGCAACTAGAGTTATGCCCGCCCTTCCGGGCTCCCTACTATTCTAAGGGGTTTTGCCTGAAGACAACCGATGATTACATACACCCTTATGATGAAAGGGGCACATGACGACTATGTGTGTGCAAGACCCTAGGCCCCCCTGATTCTAGAAGTGGGAGTCCCTACTATGGTAAAGGAATTACCCTGCTAGGAGAAGCCTACCAGCTGCCCCCCCACCCCCCATTCTAATTGAAGATTAGTTGAGGGGCCCTCCCACCTCGGGTGGGGGGGAATCATAGTTGGCACATATGGGTGGGCGCAAAGCGCTGGCCCCTACTATGCTAATGGGTAGATTCTAGTTAGTTGGGTGGACCCCACCAAAGGCACCAACCCCACCAGAGCTTCGCTCACCGACCATATGTGCCTTACCCACTGACCATACTCGTCGGTTGGCCCATCTCAACAATAATCTATTGGCCCTCCCATAAATAGAATCTACCTCACGCCCCCTACAATTCTAAGGGCAGGTTTGTTTTGAGACCAACGCTATAGTAGTTGCTAGTATGGTCGGGGCTTGGTCGGTCCTGAAGGGGCATAGTCAGTGGGGTTTTGTTGCCTACCAAAGGCAGCCAACCATATTGGCCTTAGGTCCCGAAGGGCTAGGTGGGAGGCCCCCCCTACAGGGAGGTAGATTATTGTTGATACGCCTATGTAGGTCGGTCCCAACCCCACCGGGGGGGTGGAAGATATAGTGCTCTAAGGCCCCTAGCGAATAGTAGGGGGGTCAGTGGGGTTAAGGCATATAGGATGGTGAGCGAAGCTCGGGTGGTTAGAAGCTAGGGCGGAATTGAGGCGAAGCCCTGGTAGGACTTCTCTTTCTGGTATGTCGCTCTCGAGCAGAGCGAGGGAACATAACAAAGTGAGCGATGTTGGAATTTGCACCCATTTGTATTTATCTAGTAATCAGTTCGCTAGTCTCTTTGATCCTAATTGGTGTTCCCTTCCTATTCACTTCCAATGGTTTGACTTACCTGGAGAAATTGTCGGCCCACGAATGTGGTTCCCATCCCTTCGGTGATGCCAGAAGTCATTTCGATATACAATTTCATCCGGTTTCCATTCTACCTATTACCCTCGATCTAGAAGTAACCTCCTTTTCCCCTTCGGCAGTCTCTCTCAACAAGATTGATCTATTTGGATTTCGGTCCATGATGGTGTTCTTATTGATTTCGATGATCGGATCTATCCATGAATGGAAGAAGGGTGCTTTAGATCGGGAGTAACCAATGATTGATGGGCAATGAATGATGGGGCAATGGGGGAAAGGACGGGAAGGGAAGAGTGATGCCTACATTCAATCAAAGATCAAAACATGAGAATGTCTCATATACCGAGATAGACTACCTATTTCAATTGCCATGGTTCCCAAAATCCCACACCCATACGCGTTCCCAAGTTCTGATCAATATCCACAGAGTTGATTATCCCTCCTGAAGATGAAGATTTGAAGTGGTTCATAAGTCGGATTATGTAGATTTGTCACTCCTTGTTCTATGTGAGTCTGATGGAGAAGACTCAGATTTCTCTATCAAGGAATCTTTCGAATCTGAGTCCTCCATTGCTCTCGAAGATTTATCCTCAGATCTCGAGTCTTTGGCAGATTTAGATTTGGATGAGTTAGATGAGGCCTTCCCCCCGTCCGCTCCTTTGTCCCATTTGTCCGAGTATGAACGCTCACTAGATGATGTCCTCTCCGAAACTGTTTCTTCTCATTCAAGTAGCGGCGAAGGTGATGTGTCCGCTAGAACCGAAGAGCATGAGGATTTTGTGCATCTTGGCAACTCTTTAGACCATAGTAGTGGGGGGGGGTAGAAGATTCCGCTAGCGGCGAGGCTGGAGAGGCCCCCAGGGGGGGGGGGCTGAAGCGAACTACCGATGGTGCCGAATCTAACTAGGCCCCTCATAAGCGAAGAAGAAGAGATTGATATGCTCAGATGAGAGGAAGGATAATACTCTTTATCGATGTCATTGACCTTTAAGAACTCATGCGAGTTCGATAGGTAATCGATATTCGAGCCTTTCATCATGTGCCTGCTAATTACTGTTGCCAGCAGCATGGGAAAGATGGTTGGATGTAGGGGCCCTCCCTCTCAATATGAGCAATCAATTGCATAGCACATTGGATCTCAACCCATCTCTTATCTCTTGACCTCCCTTAAAATAGTAAGGGGGGCTATCCTCCCACTTCTAGAATCGGCGTATCTCGGCTATCCTCCCACCCAAGGCCTATCCCTACTAGAAAAGAGAGTCAAAGATCCCATGCTGCTATGAGAGGGTTTTGTGATCGAATGCCACTAAGCGAAATCTCCCAATATGAGAGAGCCATTTTGAGCAGTATAGATAACCAACCCGAATTGCTACACGACATTATGGAAGAGGGTAAGTTAACCAACAAAATATACATGAAGCCGAATAATTCTTTTTCAAAGGGCATTTCTTCGCATTAATTGATTTCTCAATTGATAGGGAGGGTCGTTCAAGGACGGGGCAATCAATTAATGTATAGCATGTTGGATCTCAACCCATCTCTTATCTCTTGACCTGAGGTCCCTTAGAATAGTAAGGGGGGCTATCCTCCCACTTCTAGAATCTACCTCCCTACAAGGGGGCTCGGATGAACCTGAAGGGTTTGTATCTCTTGACCTGAGGTGGACCCCACTGACCTGAGGCCCCTTATAACAGTAGGGGGGTCGGTCCAACCCCACCATCGCATTCGCCAACTAACTATAATATACCGGGGCCTCCCATGAATATAATCTACAATTACTAATGGGGGATGGGGTCGGCCGATGGTGGATGCCTTGGATGGTCCCAACCCCACCGCCCAGGGCTTCTTTATCAGGCCCCTATATATCCCACCCCCCTGGTCCTATGCCTCTACAGGTCAAAATTGAGGGTTAAAACCAAACAAAGGTAATCCATACGTAACATAGTTGGGGTTGGGGTTAAAACAAGGGAAAGAGAATTTGTTAATCTCTATATCCTCCCATGAAAAGATGAATAGGTTGGTCCCGAAGGGCTTGGGGGGGGTGGGCTTTGAGAAGTCCTCAGGGGGTCAGTGGTGGGGTCTGCAAATAGTAGTGGGAGGAAATAGAGGGCCCACCCTTTCTCAGAATGCGAGGGGGCCGGGTGGGGGGGAATTATCACCCGTGTGGGGGGCAAACTACAATTGGGTGGGTGGGAAGCTGGCTGTTCCGGCTAGCCCTATTTGCCTTGGGAGATTCCATCATCCTTATTAACGTCTAATGGCTAAAATGACTCCACTTGATCAATGTTCCCACCTTCATTCTCGTTCACCTATTCCTATGTTCACTTGCACTCAAATTCTCATCAGCAATGACAATCCCCAAATTTCATAATAATGAATTTCAAATCATTTTATTTGCATTTGCATTTAAATTTAAATTTCAATTTAAATAATCATCTAACATAAAAATTGAAAATCTCATGATTAATAATTGCAATTAAATAAATGATAAAATTAGTATGTGACATCCTTCCCCTCTTGGAAGAGACATTGTCTCGATGTCTTATTATTCAATAATAAGCATAGTATCTCAATCAATAAAATATAGTATCTCAATCATAATGAAATAATAACTAACATCATAGTTCTCAAAACATAAGCATAAGAAATTCATAGTAGCATCCACGCTATCCAAGTTCACAACATGTGAATCAAAAACCAGAGTATCAAGTATCTCATGCATTAAGAAAATACTAATCTAAGAAAAAAAATGAGGAAAATGACGGTCAATCGTCTCAGAATCCTCTCATGTAGCATTATCCTCAGTATACTGGTCCCACTGGACCTTGTACTGAGTACTATCCCTATTATGTAGCTTAGTACTAAGTCTATCTAGGATTCAGATGGGCTCCACTAGCACCACCCTGGATCCTATACCTGTAATGAATGCCAATCAAGTATATGAGATGCATCAGGATGGTATGGTTTCAATAAAGAAACATGGAATACATTATGGAGTCGAGCTAGAGTAGGTGGTAACACTAGTCTATAAGCAACTGGATTAATGACTTCCAGTACATCAAAGCGTCCCACAAATCTCAGAGCCAACTTTGATGATTTCCCAAATGAGATAGAGCTCTTGTGAGGCTTAACCCACAAAAAGACTTTATTTCCCACAAAAAACTGTCTGAATGTCCTGTTTCTATCAACATAGCTCTTCTGTCTATTGGTCGCCTCCTTCAACCTACTCTTGATCAACTTCATTTGCTCATCCATTTCCTTGAGCATATTTGGACCAATGATGATCTTATCCTCCATCCTATCCCAACTAATGGGTGTGCGACATTTCTGTCCATAAAGTGCCTCAAAAGGTGATATACCCAATGATGCATGGAATGAGTTGTTGTAAGAAAACTCAAACAATGGAAAATATTCCTCCCATTTGGACTATTGATCCATGTAGTACATCCTCAGTAGATCCTCAACAACTTGATTGACCCTTTTTGTTTGGCCATCAGTTTGTGGGTGATATGCATAACTAAAATTCAATTTAGTTCCTAAACCTGCATTTAGTGTTGTACAAAACCTAGATATCATCTTGGTATCCCTATTTGATATAATGGTCTTCGTTACACCATGCAATCGGAATATCTCTTGCACAAATTTCTTCGCAAGTGTCAATGATCCATTTTTTAGATTCCTAGGTATGAAATGTGCAACCTTCATTAGCTTATCAATGACTACTAAGATGGTATCATGCCTTTTCCTACTCAAAGGTAATCCTTGGATAAAATCCATACTGATTACTTGCCACTTATACTCAGGTATATCGTGGGGATACAAAAGTCCTGCTGGATGCACATGCTTAGCCTTGACCCACTGGCATTCCAAACATCTTGCCACATACTCCATAACATATTTCTTGAGCTTAGGCCAAAAATACAAAGTCTTCAACTCGCTACCATCTTCATAACTCTCGGATGCCCTGAGTAAGGTGCATCATGTACTTCCTCTAGAATCAACCTCCTCAAGTCTCCACCCTTAGAGATATACATCCTTCCCTGATATCTCAAAATACCATCATACTCCATCACATATCCATCAAATATATGATCTAAAGGATCTACCTCTAAGGCTTGCTTGACCCTCTCATAACGATCATTTGCTGGAAGATAATGCCACACCTGCTGTCTCAAATTTGACCTTGTGGTCAACATAGCAGAGAGATGTCTTCTGCTACTAAGAGCATCTGCAACTCTGTTTTCCTTTCCCTTGATATACTCAATACCAAAATCATACTCACTTAGGAACTCAATCCACCTTCTTTGTCTCACATTGAAGTTAGGCTATGTAAAGATGTACTTAAGTCCTAAATGATCTGTCTTTAGTTCAAATGGTTTCCCTAGGAGGTAATGTCTCCACATTTGTAATGCATGAACAATAGCTGCAAGCTCAAGATCATGTGGTGCATAATTCAATTTATATTGTTTCATTTTTCTAGACTCATATGCAATCACTTTCCCTTCCTGCATCAACACAACTCCTACACCTTCACCTGCAACATATATAATCACTATGAAGTGCCCATTAGGATCTGGTATATTCAAAACTCATGCCGATGTCAACTTCTATTTTAGAAATTGAAATGCCTCCTTGCACTTCTCAATCCACTCAAATTTCCTTTCCTTCTTCTGAAGAGAAGTAATAGGTGCTACTATCATGGAAAATCATTCCACATATTTCCTATAATAACCTGCAAGCCCCATGAAACTACGAACCTTAGTAACACCCTACGGTATTGGCCATTCCACTATTGCTTCTATCTTCGTAGGATCAACTAAGATTCCCTTAGCAGATATGACATGACCCAAGTAGTGAACCTTCTTCTGAAAGAAAGTACACTTCAAAAACTTACCAAAAATCTTTCGATCTCCTATTCATTGCAAGACTATCCTCAAGTGCTTCTCATGCTCCTCTTTTGTCTTAGAGTAAATCAAAATATCATCTATGAATATAAGGACAAAATCATCTAAACAATCTCTAAATATGTTGTTCATAAGATTGATGAATACTGCTGGGGCATTCGTTAGACCAAAAGGTACCACTATGAACTCGTAATGTCCATACCGAGTTCAGAAGGCTGTCTTTGGAATATCCTCCTCCTTAATCCTTAGCTTGTGATAACTTGATCTAAGATCAATCTTAGAAAACACTGTGGCCGCTTTCATCTGATCAAATAACTCATCTATCCTAGGTAAAGGATACCTATTCTTAATGGTAACCTTGTTCAACATTCTGTAATCAATACACAATATTAAGGTCCCATCCTTCTTCTTCACGAAGATTACTGGTACACCCCATGGAGATACACTTGGTCTAATAAATCCTTGCTTCAGTAACTGCTGCAATTGAGCCTTCAACTCATATAACTCTATAGTAGTCATTCTATATGGAGCCTTGGATTGAGACTCAGTTCTAGGTAAAATTTCAATCGAGAAATCAAATTCTCTCTTCGGTGGTAACTCAGTAAGTTCTTTAGGAAAGATATCCAAGAACTCCTTGAGAATTGGATAGTCCTCTAGACTTTGCTAGACATTATCCAAGTCACTCACCAATATAGAAATATGGAACATCCTTTCCTATGTGCTTTCTTTAGCTACATGGCTGAGATATGTCTCAACTCAAGAGGCTCTTGAGATCCAAAAATCTCAACTGGATGTCCAAAATCATCAAGACAACTCACAATCTTATCCTCATAGTTCACTATAGCTTTGTGGTCAATTAACCAATTGATCTCTAGGATCACATCATATGACCCCAATAGTGCTACATATAGGTTAACTTGGGTTTGGAAATCAGGTAGCTCTAAATCCCTGCAAGATAGACATGAATCTACCCTCTTCCCTACTCAGTTTCCATATTGAACCATCCATGCATGTGACATATAACCAGGTCTAATAGGTAACTTAGCAACTACCTTAGGATCAATAAAGTATTCAGTAGCTCCTGTATCTATCAAAATGGAAACTGATTGACCAAAAAGCTTACCCATCATCTGAATAGGTGAAGCCTGAAAATCTACTTGATGGTTATCAACCGCTGCATGAATCTAGTTTTGTGGTGCTCACTGATCATTTCATCCTCGCTGACCTCCTGCACGCTGTGGGAATTTGGAGGCATAGTGATCTCCTCTACAATTGTAACATCCACCTCATGGCTCTAGGTGACCACTTGTACTATTTTTGGTATTAGAGAAGTTGGTGTTATTATTATTCACTTTCTTGTTTCCACCATAGTTTCCTTCTCCTTTTTCCTGAGAGTTTGTTCCTCTCTTTAGGTTCCTTATCTACTGATTGTTGTTACCCTTCTGTTTATTACCATTTTGGAACTTCCTATTTCCAAATCTAGATTTAGAATTCACATTCTTTCTGTAGTTTGATACCTGTTGCAACTTTTGTTCCTGTTTTATGGCCTTCTCAAAGACCTCATCCATAGTCAGTGGATTATGAATATCCACATCAGCTCCTATCTATGGCCTCAATCCTAGGATGAATTTCCAAATATGGAACCGCTCATCCATCTGATACTATGGTACATACTTTAGGAGATTAGTGAATCTCTCCCAATACTGAGTACCTGTCAAACCACCCTATGTCAGATTCTGAAACTTTGTCATTTTTCTATCAAAGAATAGTTGTGGAAGCCATCTCTTCCTAAAAAGTTGTAAAAATACTTCCCATGTAGTCCCACTTGGTAGCAACTTCTTCTCAGTTTTCTCATTATCCCACTAAGTAGCAGCTTCTCCAGTAAGTTGATATGCAACCCAAACTACCTTGGTCTCATTAGACATATTCTTGATCTAAAAATACTTTTCCATTTCAATTACCCAGGCTTCAACTCCATCACCGATGGTCTTACCATCAAACTTGGGTGGGGCTACCCTTTTTAATTCCTTTTCCAACTCCCCTTCAATCCTAGCTTGAGGATTTGGTAGTTCTTGAACCCTTGGATTTTCATAGGTGGGTTGCTCTTGATTTTAGGGAACTTCATTACAAGGGTATTGTCCTTCTCTCACTCCTTGAACTTCTTGTTCGAGATTATCCATTCTGGTACCTTGCTGATTCAAAATATTGAGAATCTAATCCAACCTGTCATTCTCATTACTTGCAGCAACTCCTTTTCCTCTTGAACCCATTATGTATCAACATTTCCTGCATCAAGGAATGTTTCTTTAGCGTAATGGACAAAGGCCCTAGTATTCAAACCTAGGGCTCTGATACCAAATGTAAAGAGTGAAACTCTTAATTCCAAACAATCTACAATTCCTTTAATAAATTCATTTCCATTCCATTAATTATCATAACTCCATTCAATTAAATTTGTTTAATCCAAAAGATTCCATACATCAACTTAAATTCTACAATAAGATTCATAATAATTCCAATTGATTTCACAAACGTGTCATCTTACAGGACATTTAAAATACAAAAACATTGTAAAAGAAGTTTACAATTCAAGACTTAGGCATTCTGCCGCCTTAAGTTCTACAATGATCATAGAAGGATGAAATATAATAGATATATGAAGAAATCTTCATTTGATCTTCAATCCAATTGCTTATCCTCAAACATGAACATGAGAACAAGGTTCAAGTGCTTTTTCCACCCAACCTCAAAGCTTACACTTCCCCAGAATTCCTTAATCATTCAAAGAATACCCGACCCTGCACAAATCGCTTAGCAAAAAGAAGTTGACATGCAAGATGGAATCTGATGCGTGCCTAGTATAACTAGTAAATCCACGAGCATTTTCATTTTTCTAGTTCATTTAAGAAACAAGCAAGTTTGATACTAGGATATGGTAGAGAGTTATATATCTCTCATCTATTTCAATGGTCCTTAAGTTACTTGGCCAAGTAAAATTTCATGTGCAACAAATAATAGTAGTTTTGGAAAAGAAAAACTACGCTCTCTAAAAACCCATATTCGGCACCCGTCCCAGAAGGTAACTTGCCAAACACATGTCATGCACATTCAATTATCAAGAATGCATGGTTCCATTCAAAATTAAGATTATCTTTCCCAACCACATAAACTGCACTTTTATTTTCAAGCAAACATGGTTTTAATACAATAATCTCACATATTTAAATCGTAAATAACATTATGTTCATATTCAAAATAAATAAAATAAGGTGTAACACTTATATGTAACTAAGAAAATTTAAAACAAAAATAAACGAGCACATATTCTTTCAGTTCATTTACTCATAAAATTTAAACTACACTTCAATATAATCCTCTTCTAATTCATTTCATTTCAATGTAATTATATTTTTATTTTACTTTTTTATTTTTTATTTTTTCATATTTCCCTTAAAATATTATCTTTTCTAAAAATGTAAACACCTCACATTTACTTATGTTTCATAGGCAATTTAGTATTATTCCTAGAGAATTACCAATTTTCACTTTTACTTTTCAAACATGTATAAATACACATAATTATTTTTATCTTATCAGTTTAAATTTTATTTAAACCAAAAACATTCAACTGTATAATTCTATAGAAATTTCCCTATCTTTTCTAGCCTTTTCTTCGAAAATTTTATCTCTCTAATAGGCATACTTTAACACAGTTTAGATTTTTTTCTGAAGCATTTCTAAATCTAAATAAAATATAATTTTTTCTATAAGAATCTTATATTTTATTGGAATAGATCTAAATTCTACAATTTACTTTGTGAATCCTCTCTATATATATTAAATCAAAATTTTCTAAACAATGAAGTCTACTGTCTCTAATTCTGTAATATGTGTTCAATAATTTTTTGTTCAAGTTTTTTCTTTATCTCCATGAAAATGTGGCCTGGTGTATGATTTCTTAGAATTGTATACATTTAGTAAATACATTTTTATTTGAATTGAAGAAAAATAGTTAATCTTAGATATTAATTTACTGTGAATTTGAGAAATAATAAGTTTTCCATCGAATCTACCTGTTAACCTCCTGTAGTTGTTTGTCTCCTAAGTATGGCGATGATTCTTTGTTTTTGTTATCTCCTGTGAGTACATATATACCAAGCTCCCTACAACATAGACCTCTGTCTATTTTTCCCTGTGCCTATAGTCCTTTCCTGTGCGTACTGGTCTTCTTTACTTTTCCTTCTTGCTTGAGTGCCCCCTCCTTCCTATGCCTATGCATGTATCACATGCAACATAATTTCCTCCTTTTGTGCTTGAGCGCCCTTCCTCTGGTCTCTCCTCTCCCTCTTTTTCTACCACACGTCCCCTCTCCTTTTGTATTCTTCTTCTTCTTATTTACTTACTCCTCATTCTTCTTCCCTTCTCTTCTTCCTGTCCCTTCTCCTTTCTCACATGCGTATGATGGAGAGCAAATTTTTGTTCTCCATTCCTTTCTTCTGGTTGCGCCCTCCTTACTTCCACACGTGCATCCGGGATAACAGATTTTTGTCTTCTAATAACTGATTTTTTCTGGCCAACCCCTCCTTCCACTTGCGCATGAGGGATGGGCACTATTGATCCTCAATTCTCTCTTCTTAAATCATTGTTTAGTGTTATTTTATTCTCCTCTTTCCATTCTCTGCTTGCATGCTGATAGTAGGGGAAGTTCTATCCCTCTTTTTATCCATAACTTACTTCCTATTCACTTCTCTATTAAACATGACTAACAGTTAACAGGTTTACTACAAGGACGTGTAAATATTGATGGAGTTGAGTTTTGAAGTTTAGTTCAACCATACAATCTAATTCAATTTTATTGCATGCCTATAATTTATATTTCATTAAGATTTCCTTTATTATTTGCTTAAATAAACAAATAGACTAATAAACACAAAATTTACATTATATATATAAACAATTTTCTCACAACAATAATCAAATTCCCATTTCAAAACAAACATATTCCTTTTCACATATATTTGAGAAATCAGATAAACTTATTAAAAATTTCCAAATAATAATCATCACGAAAATAAATTATAATAACTAAGTGGTGTGTGCGATTTCATCATCCTTATTAACGTCTAATGGCTAAAACGACTCTACCTGATCAATGTTCTCACTTTCATTCTTGTTCACTTGTTCCTGTATTCACTTGCACTCAAATTCTCATCAGCAATGACAATCCCTGAATTTCATAATAATGAATTTCAAATCATTTCATTTCCATTTAAATTTCAATTTCAATTTCAATTTAAATAATCATCTAACATTAACATTGAAAATTTCATGATTAATAATTGCAATTAAATAAATGATAAAATCAGTACATGACACACATCCATTTGATAGACTTTGTAATTCTTGAAAGTAGCATAGGTAAGAAACAACCTTACAGTTTCAATTCTAGCAATAGGGGCAAAGGTTTCTTCAAAATAAAAACCTTCCATCTATGAATACCCTTTACATACCAGTCTTGCTTTATTTCTGACTAATTCACCTTGTTCATTCAACTTATTTCGAAAGACCCATTTGGTTCCAATCACATTTTTATCCTGAGGTCTGGGAACAAGAATCCATGTATCATTTTTCTCTATCTGCATCAGTTCTTCCTTCATTGCTTCCATCCAATATTCATCTTTACATGCTTCATTGACATTGTTGGGCTCAATTTTGGAAGTCAGGCAATAATCTTCTGCAATTCTTCTTCTAGTTTTCACACCTTTGTTCTTATCTCCTATAATCTTATTTTTATAATGATTTAGCTTTACATACCTTGGGACTTTGGGATTCTCTTTGACTTCTGGTTCTTCTATTCTCTCTTCTGTACTTCCACTAGCTTCTTCTTCATGATTCTCTTGATTCACCGAAATAATTTGAACTTGATTATGTGTCTACACATTCTTTCCATTATGAGTACTATCATGTTGGTCATCTGAATCATATCCATGATATCTGGATGATATATTAGTATCCTCATCAACTCTAACATTTGCACTTTCAACCATTTTCTTCAATATTCTATTGTAGCACCGGTAGGCTTTGCTCTTAGTAAGTAACCCATAAATATTCCTTCATCACTTCTAGCATCAAACTTACCAATATCTTCATCTCTCTTGATATAACATCTACTTCCAAATATTTTGAAATATTTAATAGTAGGCTTATAACCAAACCATAGCTCAAAAGGAGTCTTACCAGAATTACCATTAAAATTTACCCAGTTGATAGTATATACAATAGTGCTTACAACTTCTCTCTAGTAGATATGAGGAACATTACCTTCCAACATCATAGTTCTAGCAGCATCCAAAATTGTTATGTTCTTTCTCTCAAGAACTCCATTATGTTGAGGGGTCTGGGGAGCAGATAACCATCTTTTGATTCCATTTTCTTCAAAAAATGAATTGAACTCCCAGGAAGTGAACTCACCACCTCTATCTGATCTTAAGCATTTAACCTTCAAACCCATCTCATTTTTTGCCATAGCTTTGAAACATTTGAACTTTTCTAGTGCTTCATGTTTTTTCTCTTAAGAAAGAAACCCATATCATCCTAGAGTAATCATCAATAAGCAACATAAAGTACCTTTCTTCTTGTAGACTTCTAATTCTAGATGGACCACATAGATCAGTGTGAACCAACTCCAGTACTCCATTAGAATGATGTTGTTTTCTCTAAAAATAAATTCTTATCTTCTTTCCCATTTGACACTCCTTGCATATAGTGTTAGTAGGATTCACTAACTTAGGTAGATCTATGATTGCTTGTGTGGAGATTAATTTGATGATGTTATCAAAATTCACATGACACAGCCTCCTATTCCATAACCAAATTACATCAACTTGAGCATTTAAACAACTTTCACTAGCAGCACTTAGGTGAAAAATATTACCTCTTGTCTTTGTACCTGAAGCAATCACATTTCCAGAATTTCCCAATATTCTACACTTACCATCTTTGAACTAAATATTGTATCCCTTATCTACCATCTATCCAACACTCAATAAATTATGCTTCAATCCTTCAACATAAAAGACATCATCAGTGTTATATTTACAACCAAGAGAAATAGTGCCTTTGCCACAAATCACACCAGCATTGTTATCTCCAAATATTACAACACCACCATCATACTTCTCCAAGCTTACAAACTTGGTTTTTTCACCAGTTGTATGATGTGAACATCCACTATCAATCACCCACTCATCCTTTTCATTAATTCTAGCTGCAAGAGCTTTCTTAGTATTTTAATTTTTAGCAGATTCAGTGGACACTGTACCATTTTCCTTGATAGCAATGAATACCCATCCATCTTCATTTCCATTTTCTTTATTGGATTCATCATTAGTAACACCTTCTTCAACATAATAACATTTCTTTTGAAATCTAGACTTGTCAGGTTTGTACTTAGAAACTCTTTCAGGACACCTTGATGCAAAATGACCTATCTTACTACAAGAGAAACATTTAATAGGAAGATTTCCTTTATACTTACCATGTCCTTTGGCTTCTCTTTTCACAATCAATGCTTCCAAATCTTCTAGCTCTCTTTCTTCATCTTCAATCTATTTCATCTCATCTTCATATTTGAATGTCTTTCTAGAACTTTCTCCTGAATAATATCTCTATTGGGTTTTTCCGAATACAGTAGCTTTAAATGCAGATTCTATCTTAGGAGTAGATTCACCAAATTCACTCAACTCAAAGGCAACTAGTTTACTAATTAGCATATCTATTATCACATTTGTTACTATCCTAAGCTCTCCAATAGCATGAGATTTCATTTTGTAATTAGGGATTGATCTAAGCACTTTAGCCATAATCTCATCATATTCCATAATTCCACCGACACATCTAATACCCATCACTAGTTCATTTACCTTCTGCATGAAAGCAACAATGTTTTCATCTTCACTCATCTTCATGTTTTCCCATTTTCCTTTCAAATTTTTTAGCTTAGCAACTTTCACTTGTGCATCTCCTTCATACAATGTCTCCAACTTCATCCAAATCTCATGTGTTGTTTCTAGACCTATTACATTTTTCATATTTGAATCTGTCAGAGCACTCAATAATGCTTATATAGCCCTGGTATTAGTTTCAACTTATTTGATCTCATCAGGAGTAGAGGGACCATTCCACAGAATATTATATCTATTCTTTGTAATCTTCTAGAAGGGTTCACCAATGCACTTTAAATGACACTCCATTCTCACCTTCCACAAAGAGTAATTTGTACCATCAAATTTGGTACTATAGTTCATGTATGATACCATCTCGGATCACCTCAAGCTATTAAACTTCTTCAGAGGAACTTGATCTGATACCAATTATTGGAAAAACAAGGATAGACAACTAAGAGGGGGGGGTGAATCGATTGTTAAATAATTTAAAATTTATTCAACATTATTAACCTTTAATCTCAGATTTGATAATTAATAGTGAAAGCATGAATTAACAACACATCATAACTACACAACACCAAGATTTTTGTGTGGAAACCCTGTTAGGAGAAAAACCACGGTGGAGGTTAATCCACAATTATACCCTGTTAAAAGTATAATGAAAATGAATAAGGAATGCACATGCATTCAGGCACACTACCTAGAGCTCGCTACTCAGAAGGGAAGGCTCACTGCCTTACATAAAACAATCAGATTAAATCCATCTAATGAGGTTGAACTGAGAAATTAGCTTCTACAAAAGCTTGATGACAATTCTAGTTAGGCATAGAAATACTTCTTCACACTCTGCTCTGCAATCGAATAATTTGATCTTTATTCACACATATATTGCACACACTTCACATACATTCATCGAGCATACTTCAAAATAAGGAAACAATCGCTCTTATATATCCGCTGCATGAATTTACATCAATTTTGTCGGCCACAAATAAATAATAGATGAAAACAAATTGTTGGCCCAATTTCATGAATAAATCTCAATGCTCACTAACCTAAGTTGGTCACACCATAATGAAGACCTAAATCAACATCCTTAAACATGCCAAGTATTCAAAAATTAATCCATAAGGATCCACAACATGCTACACCCACCATGTCAGCCAAGAACATGAAAACTTGAACACACAAAAGAAAAATATTCAATCACGATCACACTGATCAACAGGGATGAACAACAATAATAGAGTACGATCTAGAAACATCATTGAACATCTCAGGAGCACACACAACAATTCAATTTACCAGAAATGAATTCTCTTCTTCCAGAAACACCTGCTACAGTAAAAAAATAACTGTAGGAAATTAGAAACTCATAACTCACTCCAATCTTGATGTGTACCACTAAAAATTCCGGAGAACATACTAGATAGGCTCAATAAAAAACCCTTTAATGTGTGACTTCTGAATATTAACGTACAAAAATTTCCACCAATCTGATCATCACAGATTCATAGAGTGCCTGCAACATATTTATTGTAATTTTCTTAATATCCTCAACATATACAACCTTTAGAATCATCAATGCTAATAGTTTTGACATCAATGACAACCACATATCAACAACAAAACCACAACATACAACAATAGAATCATGCAAATCAAACCATGACACAAGTATTTATGTGGAAAAACCTAAGTAGGGAAAAACCACTATCCAACCTCATCAAAAATATTCATTAGGTCTCACTAACCAAAATCTCAATGATTACAATAGAGAACCAACTCCACCATTAGGTCTCACTAACCGAAATCTCACTAAGTACAATAGAGCACCAAATCCATCATTAGGTCTCATTGATCAGACTCTCACTGAGTACAATAGAGCACCAACTCCATCATTAGTTCTCACTAACCAGAATCTTATTGAGTACAATAGACTTAGAACACCAACTCCAATGAACTACAAAAGAAAAAGACAAAAATACAAAGTACTACTCTATTTACAATATATTCCAGACCCTTCTTGCATACATGGATAAACATTTTCTTTACAAGACTCCTCATATCTCAGCAAATGCAAATAAGGTTTAACCTAATGTATACATGGAAAAATAATCTTCAAACCCTTCACACACCTTGACCATAATCTTCTGATGACACAAGAATAACCTTTACACAAGTATATCTTCAGTTAATATAATCAACTTTAGACAACTATAGACTACTATCACATGGATATTTATACATCCAAAACACTATAGTATACTTTCCAATTAAGCTTCAAGTATCAATGATCTCTATTACATCACATTCTTGTGCAAGACTAAACTCACTCCATGAATACAACAATACAGTAGCATCATCTATCATTATTATTCAAATCTCCCTAATTGTATACTATCTCAACAAAAGCATTCTTTCAGAACCTTCAAAACCCTCTCACAGAGCACACACTTCACAAAGAATACACTTCATGAATGTAACCTACCTTGAAGTAAATAAATGAAACAAAGAAATACATTCACATAACCATGTTCTTAGTAGAAACCTCAAATAAAGCTCAATCCTTTGGCAATGACCATGTGCAGAGAAAACATAACCTCTAGATGCAAACAAAGAACAGGGACATCATATAATTCTTGATGTTTTTCATTCAAGTTTCCTTATTGTGTTAAACGTTCACAAAGATATCATTCTCAAAAATTTAACAAATACCCATAATCGTATTCAGATTATGTCCACCTTTCTTTGTATATCTCCACAAGAATAGGATACCACTTCTACCACTTATTTCAATAATTTTAGAAGAAACAATGCACGTGAACGTCCATTATCATCACCATCTATTATAATTTTTAAAAAAAATTAATAAAATCCATTGATCTATAATTTGGTGCCTTCCTGGTGACCTTTGATCATGTGCTCCCATGTAAAGTACTGGAAATTACCTTTAATCATTTATTTATAAAATAACTACTCAACAGAAGTGTGGGAAATAACTATCAGACACCTATCAATTTTTGAGCTTTGGGAAATAGTTTTTATTCAATTTTAAAACATATCCCTAGATCTTAGAGTACCTCCAATGCAAGAATCAAATAGAGACCATTGATCTTATCTTGGATGTTGCATTATAAGTTTTCAACCTCCTAGACCGATTAAGGGGCTGGTCAATCAATGAGAGTGACCCATTTAAGTATTCACTTAAATGATCTCAACTTCCTATAACTAGTCAATTAACACATAAAACATAAAGGCTACATTTCATTAGCAGTCTTTATAAACCCCAAGTCTCTTAGGGTTTAGTATTGAAATTAAGTTAATGTTTTAGGATAGAGATTTCAAGAACAAAAAACTTGTCACCAAGACACTTCACCTTCTACAAGATTCTGAAGTAGACAACCTATAATAAAGCTCCTCTTTCCATTTTGCATCATGCTTATAAGAAAGTGCTTTTGAGATGTGCTAATCAACACCATTCTTGTATCATTGTCAACACTACTAACACACTATTACAACAATACCATGTGAATAAGTCCTTTGAATGCGTCAAGCATTAATACCATCAACACCATAAAAATACATTAACACAAAGGTGCATTCTCTATCTTGAATCTAGGAATACATCAACACCATGAAATGACCAATACCTAAAGATGAATCATGGGAAGAATAAACAACTTTCTCCAACCTTATCTATCCTTTTCCAAACTATCCACTGAATACCTTTGAGTATCAACATCATGAAATGAAACAATGATCAATACCGTCATGAAAGAAACATCTTCTAAAGAAACACTGAAGTAATACTTTCAGACCATCAAACATCAACATGTACTTGACTTGTATCTTTCACCTTTGACATCAATTGACATTAATGACAAAATTTTGACATCGGGGACAAATCAAACCAACAGTAGAATCTTTGGAAAGGATAAATATAAGTAAAAAATCATTTATGATGTGCATGCAACTCCACTCAACATGAGAAATTATGATCCTTATTGGTGTAAAGATAATCATTTATTTTCAAGTGACTAGGAATCTAAATATTTTAAAGAGGATCAACCCAAGGAGCAACTAGATAGTAGAAATCATGGTGAAGATTATATCCTATGTGTAATAAAAAAGCTTAGATTATATGAATCTTCTTGTGCCTAATAGAAATTAGATATCTCTTAATGATCACTTTTCTTATTTGAAGAGGAATTATTAGATAACCTATTATTATTATCAACATGGATTAGCTAGCATGTCCCATGTCTCTGATTTTTCTCAATTTTGTTTCTCTAGCTTGGAGCTGAATTATGATTTTACAAAGGTTAAAAAAAATTATATTAATCTTGTATGTGTTGGCAAGAGACACTACAATATCACTTTATGTTTTCATTGATGACAACTCAAATCGATGATCAGATACACACACTATCATTCGATCACACCTGTAGACAGATTGAAGATTAATTAGGAAGAACAAAGTATCTAGCAACACAGTGTTCATCGATCTATATGAAGATTTCATGTTATTTTTTTGTGTTGTGCATCTTAGGAAATGATTATTGGCGTATTACCTCTGTTACTACTGAAGTGCAGTGGCTCATATCAATTTGTGTGGAAGTTAGAAGATCTGGTTGACTTATTCTCAGTCTTTCTTGTATTGGAGCTGACTTCAAGATTATATTATGTCGCGGATGTATAAGGATAAATTAACTAAATGTTTTCATGCTCAATTATGTTTGTTTGGGTCCCCTCTATGTTTTAACCGACTTTGGAGGATACATATAAAGATTTATTCAATGATCTAGTTGACAGTTGTAATTATTTTTTGTGATCTATTGAAGCCGACAAAGTGTAATTGAATTCTATGTTGCAGATATATATATAAGATCGTCTGTATCATTTCGATGATGAATGTAAAGTGCATTGATGTGAATTGTGAATTAGAGTAGAGAAGAAGTGCGATCAAGCACAGTTTCACTTGCGCAAAGAGAATTTTTTGTGCGAGTGTGAGCATAACAGAGAAAAAGTGCATAATCAATTTGGAAGGTAGAAGATCTATTATTGTTTTTAACTAAAACTGTAATCAAGCATTTGTAGATGATATATTTCTTAGTTCAATCTCTCAGATGGTTTTAATCTGATTGTCTTTTGTAAGGCAGTGAGCCTTCCCTTTGAGCAGTGAGTTCTAGGCAGTGTGCTTGAATGCAAGTGCATTCCCCTTATTGTAAAATTCTTTTGAGTATACTCAGATTAACTTGTGGATTGACCATCCACCATGGTTTTTCCCCTAACAAGGTTTCCACATAAAAATATTTGTGTTATGGTTTTGTGCTCATTTGCTTCATTTTTATGCATTATAGTTGAATTTTGTTAATGCTTTGAAGATAAAGGTTTATAAAGTTAATTTTTGCACAACACTGATTCACCCTCCCCTCTCAGTGTAGCTTTTTTCCAACAATTGGTATCAGAGCTTGTTCCTCTGAAAGAAGTTTAACAACTTAGGGAGATCTTGGAAGGTGTTCTAATGGATTCAAGCATTCTTCAACAACAACTTTTGGTGTCCTTGGATGATCTTGATTAGTCAAAGGCTGAAGTTCAGAAATTGCAAGAAAATCTATGAGATGCTAAGAAATTCATTGAGTCTCTGGAAGACAAAATCAATAAGTCTAGAGAGAAAAGAAAGGAACTCTATGATCAGATCAAGCAAAGTGATAGTAAGGGCATTGAAGAATAACAACTCAGTCAAGCCCTAAAATAAAAGACAAGAGTGTGAGAAGCTTACTAGAGATAACACAATTCTAAAACATGAGATGGAATCTATCATGATGAAGCTGACCAAGGAGATTGAAGACATAAAGAAAAATGAAGACAACATAGCATAGTCCCTGAAAGAAAAATATGAAGTATGCAGCCAATTGGATGATGAATTGGAATAATCTAAAAATAGTGAAGAAGCACTTGAAAAGAAGATGGATGATCTCAGAAATGAACTTGCTACTATAAATGACTATAAATAGAAGTTCAAAGCTAGATCTTCCATGCTTGATGAACTAATTAGCAGTCAGAGAACTCATGGTGACAAGAAAGGTATTGGATATGAAGAAGGAGAAAGTTCTAGATCTGAGCAAAGTAGATCCAGATAAGGAGATCAAATGAACAAATTTGGAAGGTATCTAGTAAGGTAACCTAATGTTGAAAGATTTAATGGATACTATTTCAGTTGCAATAAATTTGGACACATGGCTAATCAATGTAGAAGTAGAATGAATCAAATCAGTCCATCTTTCTCAGGACAAT
The DNA here is from genome assembly GCA_007115665.2 of Sequoiadendron giganteum. Classification (NCBI taxonomy): domain Eukaryota; kingdom Viridiplantae; phylum Streptophyta; class Pinopsida; order Cupressales; family Cupressaceae; genus Sequoiadendron; species Sequoiadendron giganteum. The sequence continues at coordinate 4,568,274 of CM021108.1, forward strand.
GCTTTAATTGTCATAAGTTTGGTCGTAAGTCAAATGAATGCAAAAATATAATGAATCAATTTCATAGAAATATCAAATGCTATACATGCAAGAGACTTGGCCATACTTCTAACCAGTGCAAATCAAGAGGAAATCAATGGAACAACTGGTCAGGAAAAAGAAATGTTGTATGCTATAACTGCAGCAAAAATGGACACATTTCTATATTCTATTGGAATAGAAAAGGTCCAGTAAATCAAAGGAAGAACATGCAAAAGGTAAACTCACTATATATGTAGTTAGACAACAAATGCAGAAGAAATGGGTGAAGAAAGATTCCTCTATTATTGTTGAAGAAAATGTGGCAACACCATAACCAACTTCTGGTAATTCCTCCAAGAATTTGTCTCAGGCCCTTGGCCTAGGGGGAATAGTCAAGAAATCCATAAAACCCCCTAACTGGTAAGTGACACCGGATGTGGATGTGTACCGTAGATGCATAGATGCTCAATAGATGTCTTTGAACTCATTGGAGGAAGTGTTGTGCCATATTGGAGGTCCACAAAAGATTTATCCATCACAGTATATAGAAGTAGGGTAATCGAATGTATTAGGGTTAAATAATTTATTGTGACAAAAGAGTTAGGTATGAAAGTGATAAAAGGTCACTTCTACTCTTCAATTTTCACTTTGCATTTGGAAGAGAAGAATTTTGGAGAGCTCATAGGTGAACCTTGGAAAATTGAGGCGAGATTCAAGTGTGGAAGTGATTCGGCAATCAAATTCTGATCTGGCAAAAAAGTTATTTTTCAGAAAACTTCACGAACTTGTGATTTGGTCAAAATGAATATTCCTCTGGTAGTTGAAGTAAAGGACAAACCTCATCCTAAATTTAAATGGCATCCTTACAAGTCTCTTGAGAATGATCTGCTAGGAGCATTTTCATCTGTTCCGCATGGATTTTTACACACAAAAGACATTAGGGTTTATATTCATGCCAATATTGAAGAACTGGGAAGTTCACAATTGTTGAAGATTACTATGTAAAGCCAAAACATAAAATCCTGGAAACAAAGAGATTCACAAAGATAGTCAAGTTTACTGTGTTTGAATAGTTGGAGTGGGTCCGTTATGTTTTGACTTGAGTGCATGATGAATTTATGTGGCTTAGCATTCCATTCAAAATTACAAAGGAAGATATCAGTGCAGTAACCAGTCTAAACTCTTCTGGTGGTTTACTTATTCTAAAGTTTGTGAAAAACCAAATTGTCACTGATGCTACAAGATCAACATATGATAGAAGAGCAATGACTATTGATAACATTTCTGATATAGATTTCAAATTTGCATCTATGGTTATTGGATACAAGATTTACCACTCTAGTTGAGACAACTCTATTTTTGACACAACAATCTATGCCACCTACCAAATGGTGAAGGAAAATATAGATTATGACCTTTGTGAACTACTGAGAATTCAACTAATGGAGAATCTAGTAAAGATAAAGAAAGACAAGAAAAACTCTTTTGTAGAGAAGTACATAGATTCAATTTGCTTCATGGTGGATGATCAGTGTATGATGGAAGTTGCTAATCCAAGAACTATCTGGATCATGCCCATGGGCTATGAAGTTGAAGAGAAGATTTTGGACATGTATGCTCAACACCTAATAAGAATACCTCTAGATCCAACAGAAGAAAGGTTTAGTTCCTATGTAGAGAAGGATATACAGGTTCATAATGAACTCAGAAAACCTATGGTAACTAAAAGAGTTAGAAAAGAAGTTGAAGTTCTTACCGTGATTAGTATGGGCATACCTGCAGAACTACTGAAAGAAGCTAGAAAGAAAAGAGAAGAGGCAAAAGCAGGAAAACAAGCAGCAAATGAGGCAACTAAAACTCAATCAGCTGGTTTGACAAGACAATTTGCTCGAGTAAGAACAACTAGAAGTTCTACATCTCATTCAACTCCTGCAACAAAGTCCATCCCTATAAAAATTGAAGCCAAGGGATCTAGAAAAGAAGGAAAAAAGAAGAGAAAACGAGTTTATATGGAAGTTTTTGATGATTAGGAAACTAAGTCAAATGAAGATGTCAAAGAAATTAAACATCAAGGCACCAAGGCAGCAACTATCACAAAGGGAAAACCCTTTGGTGAAGATGTTCAAGTGAAGAAAAAGACAAAGACTGACAATTCAGGTATATCTATTGCAGAAGTTGAAAAGGCATTAGTCAAAGATGGTAATCTCAAACCTCTTTGTAAATGGTATGAGTCTTTTGATGATTCTGATAGAAGAATTCTTGAAGAAGCAACAATAAAACACATAAATATTTTCAATAAATTTTTGATAGAAATTATGCATAGTCTGCCCAAAAGTCTATATGACATTCTACAAATGAGGAGACTTAATGCCAGAAGAGAAGAAGAACAAATGGGAGAAAGGATTCTTGTTGGACTATGTTTGGTGATGTTTGTGGATGACATGAAGGCATTTTTGAACAAGGGTAAAAATAAATTTAAAAAAAAAACAAGGGTTAACAAGCTAATGATTGGTCTAATCAATGAAGTCACAAAAGAAACAAAGGAAGTTCTAAGGGAAATACTATTGAATAAGAAAATTGATGTTATATCTGAAGAAACTCATGTTGATGATGCCCCATCTGGTTCGAAAAGAAAGAAGAAGAAAATTTGAGTACAACTGAGGATTCACAGATTCCTCTTCTAGAGGACAACACGGAGACTCCTATGGAAGTTGAACTCCCTGGAAATGTATCTGTTGAAGAAATAGAGATCACTGAAGATAAACCAAACCCTGCAACTATGGAAGAAGTGATTGAAGAAAATAAAGATGATGTAAAATCAATTCCGATTGAGGAAAGAGACACTACTGAGGCAGTAAAGAAATTTTTGGTTGAATAGAAAGAAGAATTGGATCTGGAATTAATTGAAGGTCCCATTGACCTGTCCACCTTAAGTCCAATCCAAAAGATAAAGGTAGCTTTGTTTTCTTAATCCCAAGCCAGAGAAGAGATACTAAAGTCACACATTGAAGATAGTGAATTGCTAAATCTTACATCTAGAGTATTGGAGAAGATAATGCCATCTTATGTGAAAGATTTGATTGGTTCCACCTCCAGTGAATTGAAAAAGCTTATCAACTTGGTTAGTACACACTTTGAGTCACTAGAAAAATCTGCTATGGTGAAAGTACAAAAGGAATTTGATGTCAAGAGATTTAGTGGATTGAAGGTATTGATTGCCAAAGATAAAACTATCTTAGCCACTTGTGTAAATAATATACAGAATGCTTTATCAGAAGGTGGTAAGATCTACAAATCATGTTTGTGTTTTTTAAATTTTACTGAAGCTAATGAGAAGAAGATCAAAGATTTGGAAAAATAGTTGAGCACTATTTCTAATGGATTTGATCCTCTATCTGGTGGTATTAGGAAAATAGAAGGTGAAGTGATGTCTGTGCTTAACAATATAAAAAGATTGAAGCATGAGAATGATAAGATTATTGCTAGAGCATGCGGACTTAGAGGCATAATTGGTTCTAACATTGAGATAATGTCAAGTGCCATAAAGGAAGGAGAGGACTCTATGGTATTCAGTGGTTTGGCCAACTTGGAATCTGTAGATACATAGTCCTACCTAATCTGTGGTCACATAACAATCATGGAGAGTCTCAAAAGAGTTTGGGACGCTAATCTAATTCAGCTGAAAAAATATTTTGCAGATATTTTTCAATTTTTGTAAGTTTAGGAAACATTTTTGCATAATAGTTTTGTTTGATCCATTTTTGGTATGCGCACCCCTTCCTTTTCCATTGATGTCAAAGGGGGAGAAGAGTGGAGTGAAAAATGCTTAATCATCTCAGGGGGAGAATTATATTTTTGGAATTTTGGAGAAGGCAGTGTAGTTTATCTTAGTACTGATCTGAAACTTAGTCATTTTTCACTAAGTGTTGCCATCAATGCCAAAGAGGGAGATTGTTGGAAAGAAACACTTCAGTATCACTTTATGTTGTCATTGATGACAACTCAAATCGATGATCAAATATGCACCTTATCATTCGATTACACCGACAAATAGATTGAAGATTAATTAGGAAGAACAAAGTATCCGGTAGCATAGTGTTCATCGATCTATATGAATATTTCATGTTATTGTTTTGTGTTGCACATCTCATGAAATTATTATTTGCATATTACCTCTGTTACTACTGAAGTGCAGTGGCTCGTATCAATTCATGTGGAAGTTAGAAGATTCAGTTGACTTATTCTCAGTCTTTCTTGTATTGGAGCTGACTTCAAGATTATATTTTGTTACAGATGTATAAGGAGAAATTAACTAAATGTTTTCATGCTCAATTATGTCTATTTGGGTCCCCTCTATGTCTTAACCAAGTTTGGAGGATGCACATAAAGATTTAATCAAGGATCTAGCCAACAACTGTAATTATTTTTTGTGTTCTATTGAAGCCGACAAAGTGTAATTAAATTCTATGTTGTAGATATATATATAAGATCATCCATATCATTTTGATGATGAATGGGAAGTGCATTGATGTGAATTGTGAATTAGAGCAAAGCAGAAGAGTGATTAAGTGCAGTATCACTTGTGCATAGAGAATTTTTTATGCGAGTGTGAGAAAAATAAAGCAGAAGTGCAGAATTAGTCTGCAAGGTAGAACTATTATTGTGCATAACCGAAACTATAATCAGGCATTTGCAGATGATATCTTTCTCAATTCAAACTCTCAGATGGTTTTAATCTGATTGTCTTTTTTAAGGCAGTGAGTCTTCCCTTTGAGCAGTGAGCTCTAGGCAGTGTGCTTGAATGCAAGTGCATTCCCCTTATTGTAAACTTCATTTGAGTATACTCAAATTAACTTGTGGATTGGCCATCTGATGCAGGAGCATCCAGTGGTGTAAGGGCAATCCTACATCACCCAAAAATATATTTACTTTCATTTAGATTTTTTTTGTAGATGTTTTTGCATTTTTGGATACCCTTTTCGTCGAAGAAGAATTCCCAACTTTCAGAACTGCTTTTCTGCTTTTTCTGCTCAACTGCTATTTTTAGCAGGTATGAATTTGAAGGCGTGAGGAGACAAAAATTTAAGGGAAGCTTCAGGACATAATAATAAACACTTTGGTGAAAGAATCAGATCAAGAGCATTTCCGGTTCAAAAGTTATTCAAGTTTCAATTTCTGCTTTTTGCCTTATGAAATCTTCGGAGCTAATTTTGAGGTACTTAGAGGCTCCGGATGGGCCTGAAAAATTGGCGGAATACGAAAGTGGTTAGCCTTTAGGCCCCACTTTCCGGCAAGAGATCTTCGCGAGAGCTTTCCGAAAAGGTATTATCATTGAAGATCTGACGGTTAGATCTTGAGTTAGGGCTTCCGAAAGTTGGTGCATAATTTGAATCCCGTTTTTGGCTCCAAACAAAGAAACGGGCTATTTATGGGCGAGTTACTGTTTCTTTTAGGCAGTTTTTGGGGAAAGAAGATCGCATGCTGCGAATAGGGGAATTTCTGTAGTTTCTTTCTGTAATTTGCATGTATTGCAAAACTGGAGGATTTGAGATCCTCTGCATGTAGGAATTTCATACTTTGAAAATAATAAGATTTGTTAGTTTTTCTGTGTGATTTTCTGTGTCTCGGGTTGCACCCTCATCAAGTGGTATCAGAGCGGGTTTTCTTGAGCGTGTGGACAGATCGCCGATCGTGAGGCAGTTCGCACCAGGACTGTGGTTGTGGGTTCAAGATATTCAAGATGCCTCCAAGAGTGGCACGTGGTAGGCGAGGTGGTGCCAGAAATGCTGGTGGAAGAGATCCATTAGCGGCTGAGGGTTTCAGAGCCCTCCAGAGACAAATAAATGCATTACAAAGAGAGTTAAGAAGAGGGGTAAACCCGAGAAGGGGAGAAGAAAGTGAGGATGAAGAAGAGGTGGAAGATTCAGATGTAGAAGAGGAAGAAGAAGCTATTGATCAAGATCAAATGCGGCTGATAAGGGCCATTTCGAAGATCGGAAAAAGACCTAGAGTAGAAGTTCCCAGTTTTTCCGGAAGTCTAGACCCGGAAGAGTTGATTGATTGGATCAATGAGTTGGAAGAGTATTTCGAGTATGAAGAAGTAGAGGACCCAGATCGGGTTAAGTTTGCAAAAACGAAGCTAAAGGGCCACGCCAGTATCTGGTGGAAAGAGGTCCAACTAGAAAGAAATAAGAGAGAAAAGGGAAAGATCACCAGATGGGATCGCATGGTGGAGAAACTGAAGAAGCAGTTCATGCCAATGGACTATGAGTTAGATCTATTGAAGAAATTGCAAGGGTTGAAGCAAGGAAGTAGATCTGTGAAAGAATACACAGAATATTTTCACAAGATGATCATCAGAACGGGACATGCAGAGGCCAACAAGGAGAAGGTAGCCCGTTATCTTAATGGGTTACGGCCGAGCATTCAAGAGGAGTTAAGCTTGGTCAGAATGGCCACCATTGAGGATGCTTACCAATTTTCGCTGAGAGTTGAAGAGAAGCTGAACAAGAGATTTGATAGCAAGCAAAAAGGACGAGGAGGTCAAAGCGGAAGGGGTAGTGGAAGATCTTTTGGAAGCCGAAATGAGGATGAGAAGAAAAATGAAGATGTGGGTACCAGTCGAAGCCAGAGGAATGATAACTTCTACCGCCCACGTGATCAGAATGGTGGTGATCAAAGAGGTAGAGGATGAGGAAGATTTGGGCAAGGACCTGGAAGAGGTGGTTTCAGAGGAACTTGTTTCCGATGTGGTGAAGAAGGGCATCGAGCCTATGAATGTCCACAATACCAAGGAAGGACAGACAAAAGGCCAGAAGGTCGTGCAAGAGTTGCGCATGTAGATGAGGAGGCTCAATCTGAGCATTCAGATGATGCTGAAAGGGGAGAAGCCCTAGTGGTTAGAAGAGCCTTGGTGACTGAAGAGAAGGAGCCAGAACAGAGGAAGAATTTGTTTCGCACAAGGTGCAAGTGTGAAGACAAATGTTGTGATGTCATTATTGATGGTGGGAGCACTGATAATCTAGTGTCAGAAGAAATGGTTACAAAGTTGAAGCTGAAGAGGGAAAGGCATCCACATCCATATCGGATTGCCTGGTTGCAGAAAGACCACAAAGTTCTAGTCAATGAGCAGTGCCTGGTGAAGTTCAAGATCGGAAGCTATCGTGATGAGGTACTCTGTGATATCATCCCCATGGATGCATGTCACATGTTGTTGGGAAGGCCGTGGCAGTTTGACAGGCGAGCTGTACATGATGGCCATGCAAACACTTATTCCCTGATGAAGGGTGGAGTCCGCCATAAGTTGAAACCCCTGAAGAAGGCCGAAGAAAAGGTATGCAGTAGTGCTAGAATTTGTTATGTCGATGGAAGGAAATTTTTAGAAGGCATGAAACATGAGCGTGTGTGTTATGCATTGATTCCTAAAATGGATAAGGAGGGTAGTGAGAAGGTTCCAGTAGAAGTTTCTGGGTTATTGAATGAGTTTTAGGATATTGTTTCTGATAATGTACCTGAGGGTTTACCACCAATGAGGAAGATCAGTCATCAGATTGGCTTGATCCCAGGAGCCAGTTTGCCGAATAAGGTAGCTCATAGAATGACTCCTGCAGAAAATGAGGAGTTAAACAGACAAGTTGAGGAGTTGTTGAGAAAGGGTTTGATTCGAGAGAGTTTGAGTCCATGTGCAGTACCTGCAGTACTAGCACCAAAGAAGGATGGGGAGTGGAGGATGTGTACAGACTCTCGGGCCATAAACAAGATAACAATCAAGTATAGATTTCCCCTGCCAAGGATGGATGACCTGATGGACTGTTTGAGTGGAGCTCAGTACTTCACAAAGATTGATCTAAAGAGTGGATATCACCAGATTCGGATTCGAGAGGGAGATGAATGGAAGACCGCCTTCAAAACCAAAGAGGGCCTGTATGAGTGGTTAGTCATGCCTTTTGGGCTAACCAATGCACCAAGCACATTCATGCGGCTCATGAACGAGGTACTGAAAGAGTTCCTAGGAAGCTTTTTTATTGTGTATTTAGATGATATTTTGATATTTAGTAAGTCACTGGATGAGCATATAATGCATATTGGTAGAGTCTTTGAGAAGTTAAGAGAAGAGAAATTGCTGATTAATCTGAAGAAGTGTAGTTTTGTGAAGAAGGAGTTAGTGTACTTGGGGTTTGTTGTCTCGACAGAAGGTCTCAAGATGGACCCAGAGAAGGTGAAGGCTATTCTGGAATGGCCTACCCCAAGAACTACTACTGAGGTGAGGTCTTTCCATGGTTTGGCCAGTTTTTACAGAAAGTTTATTAGAAACTTCAGTAGTATTTGTGCACCCCTAACTGAAACAATGAGAGGGGATAGAAAAGAGTTCAAGTGGAGCACTGGAGCAGCAAGGAGTTTTGATCTATTGAAGCAGAAGGTGACAGAACAACCTATTTTGGCTCTCCCGGATTTCAATAAGGTGTTTCAAGTGGATTGTGATGCTAGTGGTTGTGCCATTGGAGCAGTGTTAAGCCAGGAAGGTAAGCCCATTGCCTATTTCAGTGAAAAGTTAAATGATGCAAAGAGAAAGTACTCTGTATATGACCAAGAATTTTATGCAATAGTTCAAGCATTAAAGAAATGGAGGCATTATTTGTTGCCGAAGGAATTTGTTATGTATACTGATCATCAAGCATTGCAGTACCTGAGTAGTCAGGGAAAATTAAATCAGAGGCATATGAAATGGGTAGAATTTTTGCAGAGTTATACATTTGTTTTAAAGCATAGGAGTGGGAAGTCAAATAGGGTTGCAGATGCCTTAAGTAGGAGGCATACATTGTTGATAGAAATGCAGATTGAGGTGGTTGGGTTTAGTGAACTCAAGACATTGTACCCGAATGATCCTGATTTTGCAGAGGCTTGGAAAGCTTGCAAGGAACCTGTTACAGTTGACAGGACAAAGTGGTTGGATTTCCTAATTCAAGAAGGCATGTTATTTAAGGGAAGTCAATTATGTATTCCGAGGAGTTCCATGAGGCAGAATCTGATAAAGGAGAAGCACAGTGGAGGAATGGCAGGACATTTTGGTCGAGATAAGACCATTTCCATTATCAGTGAGCATTATTATTGGCCTCAGTTATCACAAGATGTGAAGAAGTTTGTGCAGAGTTGTAGGATATGTCAAATGGCTAAAGGAGTGAGTCAGAATACAGGGTTGTATCAGCCCTTACCTGTACTAGAGAGGTCGTGGGAGGATATAAGTATGGACTTTGTTCTTGGTTTGCCAAGGACACAGAGAGGGAATGATTTAGTATTTGTGGTGGTTGATAGGTTTTCGAAGATGGCACATTTCATCCCATGCCAGAAGACCCATGATGCAGTCCACATTGCTGACTTGTTCTTCAAAGAGGTGGTGAGGCTACATGGTTTTCCAAAGAGTATAGTCTCAGATCGTGATACAAAATTTGTTGGATACTTTTGGAGGACCTTGTGGAAGAAGTTGAAAACAGAGTTGAAGTTTAGTTCTGCACACCATCCCCAGACTGATGGGCAGACTGAAGTTGTGAACAGGAGTTTGGGTAACCTACTGAGATGCTTGGTAGGAGATAAACCAAAGGGATGGGATTTGATCTTACCCCAGGCAGAATTCGCTTACAACAATTCTGTCAATAGAAGCACTGGTAGATCACCGTTCCAGATTGTGTATGGAAGTAGTCCTAGGACTGCTCCAGAATTGAGGAAGATGGACCAAGAGAAGAAGACAAGTGCTGAAGCTGAAGACTTTGCAAAACACATCAAGAATATGCATGAGAAGGTAAAAGAACACATTAATAAGATGAATATGCAGTATAAGGCTAAGGCAGATCAAAAAAGGAGGTATAAGGAGTTTCAGATTGGTGATGAAGTGATGGTCCACTTGAGGAAAGAAAGGTTTCCAGTAGGAACCTATAACAAATTGAAGATAAAGAAGTTCGGTCCCTGTAAAATTTTGAAGAGGCATGATTTAGGGAACGCATATGAGGTAGAGTTGCCAGATGGATTCAACATTTCCCCTGTGTTCAACATTGCAGATTTGATAGAATATCATGAGGGTGGCGCAGAGGAAGTACCAGCAATGGAACAGTGCGGTATTCCAGCACCTACTTCAGAAAAGGAGGAGATTGAAGAAATCTTGGATAGCCGTGTAGGAAGGAGTACCAGAAATAGGCAATATGAAGAATATCTGGTGAAGTGGAAAGGAAGGCCTGTGGAAGATTCATCCTGGTTGTCCAAGGCAGAGGTTGACCGTTTGGGTTTTCCTCAACCATCTGAGAAGTGACGGAGTCACTTTTCAAATTACCCTGGGTGTCTGATGCAGGAGCATCCAGTGGTGTAAGGGCAATCCTACATCACCCAAAAATATATTTACTTTCATTTAGATTTTTTTTGTAGATGTTTTTGCATTTCTGGATACCCTTTTCGTCGAAGAAGAATTCCCAACTTTCAGAACTGCTTTTCTGCTTTTTCTGCTCAACTGCTATTTTTAGCAGGTATGAATTTGAAGGCGTGAGGAGACAAAAATTTAAGGGAAGCTTCAGGACATAATAATAAACACTTTGGTGAAAGAATCAGATCAAGAGCATTTCCGGTTCAAAAGTTATTCAAGTTTCAATTTCTGCTTTTTGCCTTATGAAATCTTCGGAGCTAATTTTGAGGTACTTAGAGGCTCCGGATGGGCCTGAAAAATTGGCAGAATACGAAAGTGGTTAGCCTTTAGGCCCCACTTTCCGGCAAGAGATCTTCGCGAGAGCTTTCCGAAAAGGTATTATCATTGAAGATCTGATGGTTAGATCTTGAGTTAGGGCTTCCGAAAGTTGGTGCATAATTTGAATCCCGTTTTTGGCTCCAAACAAAGAAACGGGCTATTTATGGGCGAGTTACTGTTTCTTTTAGGCAGTTTTTGGGGAAAGAAGATCGCATGCTGCGAATAGGGGAATTTCTGTAGTTTCTTTCTGTAATTTGCATGTATTGCAAAACTAGAGGATTTGAGATCCTCTGCATGTAGGAATTTCATACTTTGAAAATAATAAGATTTGTTAGTTTTTCTGTGTGATTTTCTGTGTCTCGGGTTGCACCCTCATCACCATCCACCGTGGTTTTTCCCCTAACAAGGTTTCCACATAAAAATCCCTGTCTTATGGTGTTGTGTTCATTTGCTTCATGTTTATGCATTATTGTTGAATGTTGTTAATGCTTTGAAGATAAAGGTTTATAAAGTTAATTTTTGCACAACATTGATTCACTCCCCCTCTCAGTGTAGCTTGTTTCCAACAGTATGGTGCATTATTTCACTTTATACTAGATTGTAAAGCCCAAAGAGGCATAACAAACTTTAATAGTGGAATATTCAAGGATATGATGAGATGTAATGTCAATATTATCACAGAAGCAAGTTGTGACAAGGTTTTTGATAGAGGAAGAGATTAGTTTTTAATTTTTGACAGCCTATGGTCACTAGGGAATGTTTGAATTTTTTTAAATCAAAATATTACAAGAAGAGAAATCTAAGCATGCATGTGTTTATTCTCAGTCTATTCCCAAAATATATCTTCTATGATCTTGTTGTGGTCATAAGTGGCATACATCTCTAAAAAGAGCCATAGTTGGAATGTTCCCATTTTATATGATGAAATTATTAAGGTTTATATCTTCTTCTTTTTTTGTAAGGGTTTTCATTTAATTTCTTGTTTAAACCATAGTCCTTATGAGTTATGTTCCTTTCTACACATTGTTGTATTATTCTTTTATTGTAAAATTGAATAGTTTTTATAGTTTGTTCAATTAAATTTATAGCCTAATCCAAATAAGTATTACCATCCTATCAACCCCTATCTTTCAATTGTGACTAGTAATTTTCCAAACTTATTTTATTCCTTATTTTATCCATTCATGATCATGTTGTAGCTTTAATTCCCCACTAAAATTTTATGTGACAATTTCCAATTATATTAACAGTGTTCTTCACATCATGGTTTTAATACAAACTCTTTTTCTAAAATAGTGAGCTAGTGATATCATGCCCATGTTCTTAAGTTAGGATTCAAACCTATTAGTTTATATAATGTTGCATTGTCTTTGTATTTATTTTCTGGCTTATTATTGGCCCATTAATACTTATCTGTGTGCTCTATGAAGTAATTGCAAAATTATTTTTGGTTTGTAATAGAAATGTTCCATTACATCATTCATCTCCTTCACATAACACTTTTAATAGAGGTCTCCATTTTTACTCCTATAATGTGTGATGGGTTTGTCCCTCAAAAGAAAATGTTGATATGGTTTTATTTTTGATGGTATTATATTGCATCATGCAAATCCTTCACATTATGATTTGGAGTGAGGGCCCCACCTTCATCCCAAAGATGCATGATGGATTTGTATCTTTTGGGTAGAAGTTTTGATATGGTTTCTAGCTAGGTAGTAATATATACAATGGCATCCAAATGGAAAATTATTAGTTTATTATGGAGGATCTTCATAACACAATTTTGCATGCTTGTCCCACTTCCATATTTTTAATGAGTTTGGAATGAAAAGTGAAATTCTACCACATACAATGGCTTAGTTATCAATGCACATACTAAGATGCTATATTTTTAATATGTTACATATTAATAAACCCAAAAAATGCAATGCTCCTATTAGTTAATGTTGACATATTTTATACCACACTTGGATGCACATTATTTATATCCAATCAAAGAGATCCTATGTGTGTATCTTGTTGAAATCCATGATTATTTTTGATGAATCTAGGTCTTTAAGGTTTTTAAACTCCTCAATTATGTCTGATTAGGGTTCTAAACTTGTAAGATAGGGATTTCAAAACCCTTATGTGCTTAAAACCTAAACCCATGAACTTGACGTGCACTTTTTTTATAAACTCATGTTGACCTTTTGTGCCTAGTTAGCCTCACGTCCCTAAGCTAAAAGCGTTGATGTCACCATTCTTCGTTTTACCTAGGAAAACCCTTATTTATGAACAACTTTGAAGCACATGCTAATTACCACCGCCTAAGTATTTTGTTGGTGTAAATAAAGTCTTGTACCTAGTTAATTCATTACTAGGAGACTTATTTACATGTTAAGTTTACTTAGGTCCTAGGAAGGAATCTTTCTAGAAGGTGTTAGTTGCATGTTAAATGTCATTAGTCGTTATCTTATATTTTGACTTGCAACACATGTAACCTAGGTAGTTATGATAAGTTGTCTCATGTCATACGATTAAGACACTTGTCATAATCTTATGACATCTTGTATCTCACCTTGGATATTGAACCAAGGGGTCTCTCATACATTAACAAAAAAAAAATTGAATCATAATTTATAAGAAGATAGTTTATTATTATCATATTCATATTCTCTCTCTTTGTGCTTTCCCTTTGGCCTCAAGATCTTGGAAAGCTATCTCCATAGCCAAATATTACATGGTATCATAGCAAGTTGAGTGCCTTTGGTTAGTTTTTTAGGAGATCTTGAGTTGATAGTTTCAAATCAATCACTGTTTATGATGGAATCTTCTATAGTGGTACCTATTTCTTTCTATTAGTGCTTGTCACAGTTTGGAATTTCTTTGGAGAAGCATTTGGAGGACTCATCATCATCTTTGGTCCACTCTACATTAGTCTTCAAATTATTCTACATTGTCTCCTTCTTCAGTTAATTTTGGGGACTCTTGACATTGTGACATTTCATCTGAGACTCACCATTGAGGGGGGTTCACTTGACCTTCTACATTCTCTTGTGGGGGGACATTTTCCTCACACGAGGTTTTGTCCTTATCTTTTTTAGAGCATTTTTTCTTGTTTGTCTCTCTTTTGGGGAGGAGTTTTATCCCACTAGGTTTTCTCCTTTTCCTCATTGTTAGGAATTCCATTGCATTTGTACATGGGTACCTAACATGTCCTAGTCGTCGGGACCCATCTTTGCATCTTGGTGTCATTTGCATAATAATCTTCTCCCTAAGTTGCACTTAAGGGGGGGTGTTGGTGTGAATAAATGTCTTGTACCTAGTTATTTCACTTACTAGGGACTTAGGGGACATATTCACATGTTAAGTTTAGTTAGGTCCTAAGATTATTTCTAGAAGGTGTTAGTTGTCATTAGTTGTTATCTTATCTTTTGACTTGTAACACATGTGAACAAGCTAATTGTGATAAGTTTTCTCAAGCATCAAAGTCTTATGTAACTGCAAGAAATGAACAACAACCCTATCAATAATTAAGCCATAAACTAGAATCATAATTTCCCCCTCAACCTAATGTCTTGTTGGTCCACCAATAGAGGAAGAATTGAGATTTTGTTTGGTCAATGCCTTGGAGTTGGAAACTGCAAGTTGTCCCACATTTGTTTTTGTTGTATTTGAGTTAGGATCCCAATAGAATCCTTGTTGTCTTTCTATCCTGCTCCATCTCTCCCTTTCATCAACAATGTCATACCTATAAAACCTGTAGTTTGGCACTAGCCACAATAGAATAGGAGGCTGAAAAATTAGTGGAAGCCAGAATTTCCCTTTTGTTCTTCTAAAATGAATATACTTATCAATTCTTTTGAGTGCTGCATCATAGTTGTGCATGGAATGAGGCTTTGCTTGCTTCAAATCATCAGATAAGGTATTCCATCTCTATGAGAGGTATCCCATCAAAGAGTCTCTTGTTGTTCTTTCCATCTCTTCATACTCTTTGTAAACTGCCTCTCTCTTAGGTAGGATCCTGAAACTATAGCTTGGTTGGTATAACATTTTGTGCTAATCCTTAAAAATATCTCCTAGATGTCTCAACTCAGCCCTAATGGGCAGGGGAATGTTGGATTCAACTTGCTTGTAAGTCATGTACTTCTTTCCCCAACTTACTCCGTTTTGTATCCAAGACATGAATGCCCATAATTGGACATCCTCAACATATAGAAGTGGATTCCAATATTTATCTTTGGTTATAGAAAAATTATGTAAATAAAATTGACACAAAATATTTTTCATCTTAGGGGGAGCAATCCGAAAAGCATTGAAAAATTTAGTAGGGGTTTCAATTGAGGGGTTCAAACCTGAAACGATCTTTGCAAACTTGAAAGAAAGATGCTTTTCTTTTAAATACAGGGCATATACCCTTAAAGGAGATCTGCATTCCAATATCTATGGCACTAAAGTTGCCATGTCATCCACATTATTCTTCAAAACAACAATTTCTTCATTCTTATCTTCAATTTCCTCATCTTTTTGTTCAATTTCCTTCTTCAGCGTACATTTTTCTGCTTTCCATTCTTCTTCTCTTCTTTGTATTTCCTTCCATAAATTTAGAATTACTATGTTTGTTGAAAAAATGGAAGGCCTATGTACTCCTACCATCATTTTACTTAGTACTTGTGTTTGTTCTTGGTAGAGTACCATCACTAGGGCTTCTTCTTGCTCAACCAATTCTGGCTGCAAGGGCTCTAGGCCTTGTTCTTTCATTTCAATCTACAGGGCATGTTCCTATTCTTGCTGATGCTATAGGATCTCTTGATTTCCTTCACATTCCTGGCTTTCAACTTGCTCTGCAATATCCGCAAGATCAGCTAGTGTTAAATTTGTTGCTTCTTCAAACATATCCTTTTCCTTTTCACTTACATGCTCCATTGGAGCTTCTCTATCCTCCTGCGATGAATTTTTAGGTTTAGGGCTTCCTTTAGGAGATAACCTAATGGTTTTCCTAGCTGAATTTGATTTTCTAGAAGGGTTTCTTCATTTTTCCTTTGTTGCAGGAAGTACAGTGTCAACTTTCAATTTCCTAGAGCTTGGCACTTCCTTTTCTACCATTTTCTTTTTAGCTTTTCCTTCCTTTAGCTCTGCTGAATTTGCAATGCTGGTGTCATTTGATTTTTACCTTTTGGCTTACGATTATGACATGGACAATTAAAGAAATAAAGGAGTAATAAATGCAGGCTATGATTAAGGAAAATGGCAGTAGAGGATTTTCATTTCACACATATGAGCTGTCATCTCTAAATTCAAATTGGCTCAATGACTTAAATCTTGCTAACATGAATCAATACAGACAGACATGCAAACATGGTATTGAAACATTCCCCCCAAACCTAAATTTTCACATGTATCCTCACATGTTAGGTGAAAGGACGATTTGACAGGGGCAAGAAATGATGGCATGCTATGGAAAACGTCCATATTAATTTACATCAATTAAGTAAATGCATTAGAAGACAATTAAGATATACTAATTAATGTGAACATACTTGAATTCATGGAAGATTTATTGCAAAGATCATGGAGAAAGTACCGGTCATTTTCAAGAAATCTATTGAGTAATTAATGGAAGTGGAGTGGAATGAGGTGGAGTGAAAAGAGGTGAAGTGAAATGATGGTGGTGAGGTGGAAGAGAGAGAAAGGTGGAAAAAATGGGCGGATGGGTGAATAAGTGAACCCCCCAAAAGTGAGAATCTTTATTATGAGAAGTGGCATACCTTAATTAGCTGGAAGAAGGGACACTAGGTCCACTTCCTTTAGTTGTAGGAAGTTTGGGTGTTGCACGCTGAGTGAATTGTTGTAGGAACTCTTCCTTAGAAGCTAGCTTGTGATACAATATCAAGTGATGACCATTCACCACTAGCTTAAACCTGATAGGGTCAATGGTATTAAGGTGAACAACTCCATTGGAAAATATTTCAACCACCTCATAAGGTTCAAGCCATCTTGTATGTAATTTTCCTATGTTATCCTCATATCATGAGTCATAGAGCAGTGCCCAATCTCCAGGCTGAAACTTCTTATCCTTGATGAATTTATCATGCCATCTTATTTACTGATTTTGCCCTTCCTCTGTGTGATGCAAGGCTTCCTTCCTCATCTCATCCAAAGCATTAACCTACATGATTCTATCTCTTTGTGCTTCAAAAATATCCATTCCCAATTCTATTGCAGTTTTGAGAGTCTTATGTTCAAATTCAATGAGCATCATGGCTGAATTTCCATACTGTTGATGTGTTTTTTATTCACTTCACAACACAGGCAATGCATAGGTGCATCACCTCTCTTGAAAGACAATCTTCCATAATCAGATTGCAAAACACTATCCTAAGGTCTCTCAAATGTCAGGTCTTGACAATGATTGGAATATCTCAGTTGATTTATGTGATTTGTTGGAATCACAAGGCGGACGTATGGATGAGTTACAAAGTGGGGAAGTTGGATTTGCAAATGGAGTTCTTAAGATGGGAAAGTTTTTGTGTGTTTGCTGCAGGTTCGAACAACAATCTAGAACTCCATTTCAATATTGGATTTAGCTTTATAATGTGCAATGAACCTTGCCTAAGGTTACTTATTAAAAAAAAGGGAAAAGGAGTAGGGAAGAGAGAAGGTTCCTGGATCTCAAACTATGAATGAATAGTGATCATGGAGGCTTCTACAATAGACAAACTCCACAAACTGGGTTTTTCTTGGCCACGAGGATCCTACAGTTACACAAAACCAGTGCAATCTTCTAAGGACTTTAGATTTTTAGTTTGCATAAACACATCATGAACATGCAAGTGAACTAAGTTGCAGCAATTAAATAAAGAAGCCCAAGCTAACTTTGCACAATAGCTTGTCATCAACAAGTGCCAAAAGTATGGGTTGAAAGCTCATCAAATACTATAACAAAAAACACCATCATCACTTCCATTCAAGAAACTAACAACTAAAACTAACTTGGAAGGTAGAACCATGCACACATAATGAGAAAACTCAAAAAGTAACACCTATAGATCATGCAGTGTTGCTTTCTATTGCTGCAAAACGTTTTTACAATAGCTCTCCAACCCTCTACAAATGAGGGGGAGACCCCTATTTATAGTTTTCCAAAGCCCGAATGAATGGCCAGAATTGAATTACATTGTGTGGCCCAGATTCAATTAAATTAGGGCTTCACCTACCCCACAATATTCAGCAATTTAAAATACATCTGTTGTATTTTCCCTATTTTGTCTTGTAGAGGCCACTCACTGTAGCATTTTTTCTTCTAGTTGATTTCCCTTATACTGTAGCTGAAACTGCCTAAAAGCTGCCTTCTTCCTGATGGACTTGCAACATTCTTCATTGGATCAAATGGGTCTATCAACAACTGGCATCAATGGATTGGTTGCCCCTGATTCAGGCAGACAACCCCCAAAGATCATCATCATTTGGTGAAAAGTAGGATAGGCCCCCTTGCATTTTGTCATTGATTTCCTTGGCATAGGCCCTCTTCTGATGCCAACTCTATTGATGTACACCATGAGGAGAGGTGGGCATAAAATGAATGGAGGAGCCACGTGATTTTCCTTATTCATCTTTCTCAATGGGTCTCCCAATAGACCCGCGGTAGGCTTCTTGAAACCTACATGAATGAAGTGTCGTAAGTGATTTCATACACAAATCAAGGCAAATTTTAATCAAATCTTACAAAATATTTGTTATATCCATGCATGCATCATTAAAAGATCATAATATTCAGCCTAAATTGCCATTAGCAGCCTACTGGAGGTTGTTTGAACGTTTTGGGACAAAGAGGTTGAAATATTATTTTGAAAGGGCGAATAGGGTAGGGTGACCCAGATGGTATCTCCCGGCTGTAAATTTGGAATTTGAAAGGTCCATGTAGGAGAGGATGCAATTTTAGCATGTGGGTCAAATTCTGTTTCCAAATTGGGAAAGTGTTTGGACGTTCTGGAAATGAGAGGTCGGAATGTTGTTCTAGGAATGTTGTTTTGAAAATGACGAACAGGGTAGGGTGACCTAGATGGTATCTCTCTGCTGAAAATTTGGAATTTGAAAGGTCCATGTAGGAGAGGATGCAATTTTAGCAAGTGGGTCAAAGTCCGTTTCCAAATTGGGAAAGTGTTTGGACGTTCCAGAAATAAGAGGCTAAAATGTTGTTGTTCTAGGAATGTTGTTTTGAAAACGGCGAACAGGGTAGGCCGACCCAGATGGTATCTCTCAGCTGAAAATTTGGAATTTGAAAGTTCCATGTAGGAGAGGATGCAATTTTAGCATGTGGGTCAAAGTCCGTTTCCAAATTGGGAAAGTGTTTGGACGTTCCGGAAATGAGAGGGCGAAATGTTGTTCTAGGAATGTTGTTTTGAAAACAACAAATAGGGTAGGCTGACCTAGATGGTATCTCTCAGCTGAAAATTTGGAATTTGAAAGTTCCATGTAGGAGAGGATGTAATTTTAGCATGTGGGTCAAATTCCATTTCCAAATTGGGAAAGCGTTTGGACATTCCGAAAATGGGAGGCCGAAATGTTGTTCTAGTAATGCTATTTTGAAAACGACGAATAGGGTAGGGCGACCCAGATGGTATCTCCTGGCTTCAAATTTGGAATTTGAAAATTTCATGCAGGAGAGGATGCAATTTTAGCATGTGGGTCAAAGTCTATTTCCAAATTGGGAAAGCGTTTGGACGTTCTGAAAACGAGAGGCCGACATGTTGTTTTGAAAACGGTGAACAGGGTAGGTCGACCCGGATGGTATCTCCCAGCTGCAAATTTGGAATTTGAAAGGTCCATGTAGGAGAGGATGAAATTTTAGCATGTGGGTCAAATTTTGTTTCCAAATTGGAAGAGTGCTTGGACGTTCTGGAAATGAGAGGCCGGAATGTTGTTCTAGGAATGTTGTTTTGAAAAGGACGAACAGGGTAGGGTGACCTGGATGTATCTTTCAGCTGCAAATTTGGAATTTGAAAATTTCATGTAGGAGAGGATGTAATTTTAGCATGTGGGTCAAATTCCATTTCTGAATTGGGAAAGTGTTTGGACGTTCCAGAAACAAGAGGTCGAAACACTGTTCTAGGAATGTTATTTTGAAAATGACGAATAGGGTAGGGCGACCCAGATGGTATCTCCTGGATTCAAATCTGGAATTTGAAAAGTTCATGCAAGAGAGGATGCAATTTTAGCAGGTGGGTCAAAGTCCGTTTCCAAATTGGGAAAGCGTTTGGACGTTCCGAAAATGAGAGGCCGAAATATTGTTTTGAAAATGGCGAACAGGGTAGGCCAACCTAGATGGTATCTCCCGACTGAAAATTTGGAATTTGAAAGGTCCATGTAGGAGAGAATGAAATTTTAGCATGTGGTCCAAATTCCTTTCCCAAATTGGAAGAGATCTTGGACATTCCGAAAATGAGAGGCCGAAATGTTGTTCTAGGAATGTTGTTTTGAAAATGACGAATAGGGTAGGGCGACCCAGATGGTATCTCCTGGCTTCAAATTTGGAATTTGAAAATTTCATGTAGGAGAGGATGCAATTTTAGCATGTGGATCAAATTTTGTTTCCAAATTGGGAAAGCATTTGGACATTCCGAAAATGAGAGGTCGGAATGTTGTTTCACGAATGTTGTTTCAGGAATGTTGTTGCAGGAATGTTGTTTTGAAATTTTCGTAACTTCCTAAAACTTAATGAAACCTTGGAAGTTCACTTGGGCACCAAAAAACATCCCAAATTCATAGGAAACCTATCCCCAAAGTCAAAAAGTGAAGGAAAAAGTGAATCAAGCAAGCAAGGATGAGGCTTGGAGGATGCCAGGGCAATGAGCGAAGGGAAACCCGCAGGGACATTTCTGCAAAAGAAAAAGACTTAGCGAAACTTAGATAGGTGAATTTGGTTAGGGAATTTGATCGTTTGATAGTAGATGACCAATTTAGGCTCCAAGAAAGGGGCACACAAAACGAGATAGGAGAAAAGTAGCCCGTCGGGAGAAAAAAAGAGGGTCATTGCCTATGGTGGGGCATGTGTGCAAAATATGCACAACACATACAAAAACTCAAATGGAGTGAATCCTATAGTTGTTTTCTAGGTGGTTTTGTAAGCCCAAACAACTTCTGGTAACCTGCTTGCCCAATCCATTTTATGGATAGCCATTGTTTTGGTCAGAATGGCTTCAATTTCACTGTTAGTCACCTCAACTTGGCCATTGGATTGGGGGTGATAAGGAGTAGACTTCCTATGCCTAATGTTGTACTCATTGACCAGTGTTGAAACAAGTGTTGAAGTGAATTGAGTCCCTTGATGAATCACTATCTCTCTTGGAACTCCATACAATGTGAAATTTCCTCATACAAAAATTCTGCAATGTTATTATCTCTTGCATGCTTCATGGCTTTAACTTCTACCCATTTAGTTACATAACTAGTGTATACTAAAATATAGGATTTACCTTTTGATGGAGGATCAGTGGTTCCTACAAAATCTAGTCCCCACTTATCAAAAGGACTGATTACTGCCAGAGGAAAAAGTGGCATCTCATCAGATTTTGTTGGCCTACCCATCCTTTGGCATCTATCACACTTCCTTGTATATCTTCCTACATCCTCGTGAAGTGTTGGCCAGTAATATCCTGTGTTCAAAATATTCATTGTTGTCCTCTTGGCTGTAAAATTTCCTCCATAGGGTTCATTGTGACATGCATGCAAAATATCAAATGTCTCATCTTCCCTCACACATCTCCTCATGACCTAGTCAAGTCTAGTATAGAACAAACATCCAACAATCCATGAGAAAGGGATAGATTTCTCAATGAGTACTCTCCTCTCTTTTGGAGAGAAGTGAAGAGGGACTCTCCCTATGACTAGAAAATTAGTTATGCCATCATACCAAGGTGTCTGCACACTAATGGAAAATAAGTGCTCATCAAGGAAAGAATCATCTATGACTTGATTGTCTTCTGATGTGGTCATCCTTGAAATAAAATCTGCAACAACATTGGCTTTCCTTGGTTTATCCACAATGGTTATGTCAAACTCCTGCATTAGCAGTAACCATCTTGCTAGCCTTTTTGAAATTAGAGGTTTGTTCATAAGGTATCTAATGGCTGCATGATCAGTGTGCCAAAGATTTGGTAGCCGATTATGTAATGTCTAAATTTTTTTAAAGCATAGATGACTGCTAACATCTCTTTTTCTGTTACTGTGTAGTTGAATTCAGCTCCTTGCAGACTTTTGTTGACAAAGTAAATGGTGCTTTCAATAGCTCCTTTTTTTTTCCTAGGACTGCTCCTATAGCATAGTCTGATGCATCTATATGGATGTGAAAAGGAAACTCCTAATTAGGCCTTGTGAGCACAAGAGCATGAGTCAAAGTTGCTTTCAAGTCATAAAATGCCTTGTCACAACCTTCTATCCATTGAAACTCAACATCTTTAGTGAGGAGGGTATACAATGGTGCTACCATTTTTCTAAAGTATTTGATGAACCTCCTATAATAACTTGCATGTCTTAAGAAACTCCTAACATATTTTTGTTTTGTAGAAATAGGAAGATTGGTAATTACCTCAATCTTTGTAGGATCTACTTGAATTCCTTTGTGAGAGATGTAGTGGCCAAGAACTACACCTTCCTGCATCATCATGAAGCACTTTTCACTATTTAAAAATAGATTGCGATCTGAACATCTCTGTAGGATGCTCTTAAGATTTTCCAGTGCTTCATTGAAATCACCATCATAAGTATTAAAATCATCCACATAAATCTCCATGCAATCATGAGAAATGTCTGAAAATATGCTAATGATTGCCCTCTAAAAATTTGTTGGTGCATTGCATAAGCCAAATGGACGTACTGAGTAGGCATAGGTTCCCCATGGACAGGTAAAGGTGGTCTTCTCTTGGTCCTCTAGTGCAATTTGGATCTAGTTATAGCCACTAAATCCATCAAGAAAAGAAAAGTACTGCTTTCCTACAAGTGAGTCCAAAACTTGATCTATGAATGACAAGCGAAAATGGTCTTTTTTGGTGGAAGATTTGAGTTCCCTATAATCAATAAAAACTTGCCACTTCCCTCCTTTTTTGGGCATAATCACCAGTGGGGACACCCACTGGCTATTTGAAATGGAGTAGATAAATCCTGCATCTAGCAATTTTTGCAGTTCCCCTTTTACTATTTCTCTCAATGCAAGGTTAATTCTTCTTTACAACTACCTTACTGGTGTATAATCATCTATGATATATATTCTATGAGTGCATATTTTAGGATCCAATCCCTTCATATCATGATAATCCCATGCAAATGCATTTTGGTGGGCCTTCAATAAGTTTGCCAATGAAAACTATTGTTCTTCACTCAATTTACTGTTGATATTCGCACTTGTGTAGTTAACTCAACCATATCTACTTCACTAATTCTTGGTACTTTGAGTTCATGTGGTAGTAATGCGTGGAACATACCTATTGCTATAGGAAATTCGACTACAGGAAAGGTGTCTGTAGGAAGAACGATTGCAGGAAGAGTGTCTACAAGATGAGTGTGCAGGAGTGTCTTCATTGTATTAGAAAAATCAAAGGATGATTCTTCCTCTACCTTATAATTGTTTTGAATTATGTTAGACAATACCTCATCTTCGACTTGAAGCTACAGGAAAGGACCTATGCCTAACATCATAAGCTGTGCCACATAATTAACTTCCTTAGCCTCTTCACCAACATGTGGCCATACTAAATCATCCTTAACATGGGATGGCTAAGTAGGAGGGTAGAGAACAAGATTTTTGGTGCTCTTCCCATTTGAAATGGTCATGTCTCCTATCCGGAATCCAATATAAGCATTTGTTGTTTCTAACCACGGTCTTCCAAGAATAATGGCGTACCCACCTAGTGTGGCTTTGGGAGAAAGAATCATAAAATCTATTGGGTACTCCCAAGAGTCTAGGGTTACCACTAGATATTCCACTATACCATCAAGCTTAACAATAGAAATATCAACAATCTATAGGATAGTAGGAGTAGGTCTCATACTTACAATATTTAGCTATTGCAGGATGTCCTTGGTCATAACATTTATTGCTGCTCCCAAATCAATCAGGGCATTTTTTATTTGCATCCCATTTATAACAACTCCTACCACAAGACTCCCTATGTCATTGTACTTGGGTATGGTCACTTTCTGAAGCATGATTTCAGCGAGTTGTCCCACCACATGAACTATAGTGGGGTCTTTCTTCTTCCTGTCTAGCTTCTTAAGGCATGCTTCCTTGATTTCTTTGTCTTATATGGTAACATATTCGATGGCCTTAAATAGAGGTATCTGGACAAATATATGCTTCAGCTGATCTAAAATTTCAAAAGTTGTGTCCTCCTTTTCTTCTTTTTGCTTCATAGTTTCCAACCTCTAGGGAAACGGTGGTTCAGGATCAGTCTGCTTGGCTAGGACTGGTTCATGATTTTTAAGTGCACTTGGTTGAATAGGGACATTCAGAGGCTCCTTCTCTTCCACAGAAAGCTCAGTGATAATAGGTGTGGAAGGAGCCATAAAACTGGTTCATGAATGCAAACAGATGTCACTTACACTCACAACATATGCAAGAAATTAATTTGGATCAGCAGAGTATACTAGTTGTTGTTGTGGTTTATTATTTGGCTTAGGTGTGGGTTGGGCTGGTAGTTGAGTAGGTTACAACACATTTGAACTTGGATTAGCAAGATGAGGCATTATAGCAGGTTAGTGGGTTTGAGAAGGTGGTTGAATGTAATTGGTTGTCTGGCCTAGCCATTGCTATCCTCCCCTCCATTGAGATGTTTTCTACCAGTTTCCTGGAGGTGGTTGCCAATTTCTTTGAAACTACTACCAATTCCCCTGAGGTTTCTGCCACTAGGGTGGAGATTTTTGGTGATTGGGCCAAGCATTTGGAGGGTTATTCCAAGGCTATGGTGGATATCCTCCATAATTTGATGGATATAGGGGTTTCCATTGATTACTAGATGAATAAGAATTTAAATATGGCCCAACAAAAGATAGTGGATCTGGTGCAATACCTTGTCTTGGAGCCCATGGCCTCCTTTGTGCAACATAGTATACTTGATCATCATCACCCTAGATTGGTTTGAACTCAAGTGCCATATTCTTTTTGTCAATATTGGCTATCATCTTGCATCTGCAGTCCTTCTTCTTTTGTCTACAATGAGAGCAATATTCTGCCAACATTGCCTCTACCTCCTCTTGTTTCTTCTTGGCCTGAAGTGAATATAGCTGAGTAGCCATATTTTTTATGATGTCTTTCTTGAAATCTAACAATAAGTGAGTAATCTCCATCCTTGAAACTCCATTGGTAGATGACTTACCCATAGAGGATTGGTAAGCTCTCCCTTTCTTTGAAGCTTCCCTAGAATAGTTCTGACATATCTTCTTGATATCCTCCCAAGGAACTTGGGTGATATCTCCTCCTCCCATTAGGTCCAAGGCATCAATGTAGTATTCATTAATTCCTCTTAATAAAAGAGGCTTTTGTGATTCTTCATTGAGTGTATGGTGTCGATATTTCTGCAGACAAAATAAAAACCTTGAAATGAAATCTTTTAGGCTCTCATCTTCCTTTTGCTGCATCCTGAAAATGGCATCTCCTCTCATGTCATTGCCCCTGCAATACTCTATGTATTTCTCAAGTAATTTTTTCTTCATGTCCTCCCAAGTCTCCATAGTATCTCTGCCTAGGCTCATGAACCATCTTATTGCAACTTCTTTCAAGGTGGCAGGGAATAGCTTAGGCCTACGGGCATTAGTGGTATATTCATAACTTCTGCAAAGGATATCAAACTCAAACAAGAAAGTATCAGGATCTTTTGTGACAAGTCCATAGAACTTAGGAAGAACTGAAGCAGGGATATTTTTGAGGTTGTCTACTTCATTTTGATGACCAATTGGGAAAGGAAAATATGGTTGGTTAGCTTTGTTAGGTTTGTTTCCATGTGCATCGCCCATGCCTGCTTGATGAAATTCCAAAGAAAAGGATTCTTCAGCCTGATTTTGATCTTCAAGGGAAACTTTAGAACTGGTCATATCATGAAATCTATCACCTTCGCTCCAATCATTGTTGTAAAGAAAGGTAGTGGAGTGGTTTGGACGATACATGATGGACGAGGATGAGTTTTATTCCATTCCTTCATGCATCATTGTTTCATGTTGAAAGGGCTCAAGTCAAATGCACGATGCATGACAAATGGTTTAGATTTGAAGGTAAGTGTAGTGTAGAAAATTGTATTTTCTTGAAAATAGTGTAATTTTACACTTAATTTGGACCTATTTTTAGCATCCTGGCATTAAATCCCCCTTTAATTCATCATTAATATGCACCTAAGACCCTTTATTTTGGATCTCAAGGCTTATTTTAGCTAAAAACTTGACAAAATCATCAAAAGCACTTAAATTTATAACAACCCACCCCAAAAATCTAGGGTGGGACTCATATGCTACCTTAGGCATGTGAGTCCCCCTAGGTGGGACCCAAATGCCAGAGGTGGCATATGAGTCCCATTTGGGGATTTTTTAGGGTTTGAGTGAGAAATTCAACTTTTTAATTCAAATTTTTGGTTAATGTCAACTTTTGAGATCTAAATAATAGTAAATTAGGTGTAAATGCCTATATAAAAAGCTTCGAAGTCATTGTATCCTCTAAGCAAGAATTTTCTGAGAGAATTTTCAAGATCCAAGCATTCAAAGTCTTCAAACATTCTTTCACAAGAGCATTCAAGTTTCAAAAGAAAGAAAAGTTGAAGTCTTGAAGTAGCATCAAAGTATTTTTGCAGGTCTTCAAGCTCATTTTCATTCAAGATCTAGCATTTTCAAGGGTTGATCATGGTTGTCTATGGTGAATCATGATGGATTCTAGGATGGGGAGATGCAACTAGCCATTAATCCAAGCCTAATGACTTGTTTCCTAAGTGATTCAAACCTCCATTATCACTCTACATTCAACCTAAGGAAGGTACAAGCATTACTAGGGCTCATTTGGGTGATTAGAGATCTCCCAAAGTGAGTCATTTATCTTCATGTTTCATTCATGCATCTCATTCTTGCACATTAGAATAGGGTTGCATTGTATTTTAATTTTCTTAATCTTAGACACACTTAAGGTTAGGGTTTACATTTCTATTTACATCCACGTTTCATTATTTCTATCAATGTTTAATTACCAAACTAGGGGTTTGATCGAGGTAAATCCTCCATAAAAAAATCAAGTCTATATTTTGTTTCGCATGTATTTTTATAGATTTAGATCTAGAAATAAATTTGGAAGGGAAGAATAGAGATTGGAGCATAGGTCTAAACTTTGAATTCTTGAAAAAGTGAAAGAGGACTAATATGATAGAAGTAGCCTATGAGTTCCACTACAGGAATTTTTCTAGATCTTTGCAAATCTAGATACCCTTTTTCTAGAAACTTGTTCTAGAACAAAAACCTAGATCTAGGACTGATATGCCCAGTCTAGCTTATATGTCCCAGTAGGCAATTTTTGTAGGATTTTCAATGTTTCAAAGCTCCTTGTAGTCTTCTATAGATTTCCAAGTGTACACATTTCATCTTGAAGGTTTCTATTTTGTTTTGCATACATTTTTAGGTCATTTAGTTAGAGCTTGCATCATATTAAGGTTAAGCATTACATCTTACATGTCATTAGTCTTTCCAAGCCCTAGCTTGGTGGTGAACCCCTCATTAGTTTACAATCAGATCCTAGGACAACTGTATTGCTAGAAATATTTCTCCTTTGCATACTTTAGGTTGAGATCTCTAGGGTTTGTCCTTGAATGAGTGAGGAAGATTGTAGGTTTCTATCTCCCAAGAATAGAATCCAACCCCCAATTTTTAACCTTCCATTTTGGTGAACCTACATTTAGAACATCATAATTATCATTTGGAGTGCATCATCATCATAGATCTTGCTTGCATTAACATTGCATTAGGGTTTACATTATTTAATTGATATTCTAGGGTTTCTAAATTTGCATTACTGAAAGTGCATATAAGTTGCACTTTTGCATCTCAAATAATCTCAAATCATATAAAATTTGCAATTGCACTTAGGTTACAAATCATACAACATAAAAATCATAAAAATCACTTAAAATTTTCAGATTTTTTTTAAAAAAATCCCTACTAGGACTCATACGCTCCTTTGGTGGATTTAGCCCTAGTGCTGATTTTGCACTACATTTTCCATAATTAAATTCTCTATTTTTGTGCCCCTATTTGCTGTTGAAAACTTTTTGTTTCAGTTTGCATAGTTTTTGTTACATTCAAATCATTAGATTAAGCATTGTTTACATTCATTGTGATTGTGTATATATTTAGATTCTTTTACTTTTCATTCTCAACATTAGTTCATGGTTTAATTAGAATTAGATTACATTTGACATTCATTAGGAAACAAAAACCAAAAACACTTATAAACCTATGAACCACTTGGAGAAAGTATAGTTATTTGACAATGTCAAATCTCTTTTTCTAAGTTGATGTAACCCTAAATCCTTTTACTAGTGATGAATTTGACATAATAGATGAATCCCTTGAGGATTTCATCTCACAAGGTTCATCCACTAAGGCTTGTCATGATAAACTGAAACTGAGAGAAGTTAACATGATTCAACCTCAACTTATCCTTTACCCACCTTCACACAAAACTCAAACTAAAAACAAGCCTGAGTTTACTCTATATCCACCTAAAAATAATTTTTTACAACAATCAAGTTATAATAGCATTTCTCATACATACAACACTCAAACAATTCCACAACCGAAACAACCAACTACAACAACCTTACCTTTGCCTAATCCCATTTTACCTAATGCTCCTTGTTTAACTTTGCATAGTGGGAAGGAGTATGATCTAGTTGAAGAACTTGAGAATAATCCTATAAATATATCCATATGGGACCTAATTCAAAATTCACCTAATTATCACACCATGCTTCAAATTGCCTTGCAACAAGTAATGGTTGCCTCCAGTACAAAAACAAATGATGTGACAACTCTCATACAAGGAATGAATAAAGTTAATGTAGAAATTACCTTTCATCAACATGAGCTACCTCCTTTGGAAATGAGAAAGAGAAATGATGCCTTTATGCTAATTTCTATTCATAATAGGTTAGGAATAAAACGAACCCTTGTTTACAATGGCTCCGCTCTTAATGTGTGTAGTGTGACCCTTTTGGATAAATTCAATGTGGATAAGTCAAAAATTCAACCTGATTCCTTGTTGATTCCTGGATTCGATAACATAGGAAAACAAGCATTGGGTGTGATTACTTTACTCATTACAGTTGGAAAGGCTACCTTGAAAACTCCTATTCATGTCATGCCCAATAATCTTTCGTATAACCTTCTTTTATGGTGACCTTGGATTCATGAGATGCATGCAGTTCCTTCAAATCTTTATCGCATAATGAAGTATATCTACAAAAATAAGGTATTTAAAATTGAAGTAGACCCCAACATTGAAAGTTGTTTACAAGTTTAAAAAGGAACGACAAGTCCTCTAAACACATTAAATCCAACATCGAACATAGAATATATGGAAGAAGAAAAACAAGAAAAACAAATGGTGTCAAAGTTATTGGAAGATGATTGGAGTTCTTTGGAATTCACACCTTCGTTTATGGGAGAATATATAATCACAAGAAAAGAAGATGGAAAAAAAAAGAAACCAATGGTTATTTCAACATAGAACTAAGAAGAAAAATAAAAAGAATCTACCTCATCTAACCTTGAAGAAGATATAAGCTACATAACAAACTTCGATGAGATAGATTATCAACAACCACAAAACCTGAAAGAAATGGAGAAAATTTATGGAAGAGGTTATGAGCTTATGAAAGAACTAGGGTATAGTGGAAAAGGATGTGGAAAGAAAGAACATGGCACTCATGTTCCTATAGAACCTAACACACAAGAAATAAAAGCTGGTTTGGGATATTGTCCTACTAAGATAATGCAAGAAAACAAAAGACCCTGATTAAAAATAAACACCATTATGTGTAAACCTAAAATCAACCTCACCTTGAAGCATCCTAAGTTGCATGATATGACTTGTGAACCATCATGGGAATACTTCGAAGATGATGAATCCATAAAAAAAAATATAGGATTTTATGACAAACCATCTACTCCTCCTTAAAAGAAACGGGTTACATGTGCTCTGATTAGCACCAAAAAAAAAGATGAAGAAAAGGAAAGTAGTGAGGTTAACATGAGAAAAGAAGAATACAACCCTGAATTTATAAAACAAAGTGCACTTCCTTTAGGAGATACCATGGATATACCATTTATACCATGGATATACTGATGGATATTAACAATGGAGAAAAAGTGATTAAGATATGAAAATTCCTTGATGATGAAGAAAAATAAGATTATGCAACTTTACTTCATGACTTTCCCAAAAAAATTGTTTGGAATTATTCGAATATGTCAAGAATTGGCCCTAAGATTGTAACACACAACATAGTCCTTGTTGAAAATGCTAAACCAGTTAGGAAAAAGATACGAAAGATGAATCCTAAGATAGCCTCGTTGGTTAAGGGAGAAATTAAAAAACTCCTTGAATCTATTTTCATAAGACCTATAGATTATTCTCCTTGGATCTCAAACATTTTTCGTAGTTGCAAAACATAATAATCATATTAGGATGTTTATGGATTTTTTTGATTTGAATAAAGTGTCTTTAAAATATGACTTTCCCCTTCCTAATATCGACATGATAGTAGATTCGACTACAAGACATGCTTTGTTGTCATTCATGGATGGATTTTTTGGATACAATCAAGTCTTCATCAACCCTCAAGATCAATACAAAATAACATTTACAACTGTTTGGCGAATTTTTTTTGGGTCATGATGCCTTTCAAATTAAAAAATACGGGTGCAACATATCAACGAGCTATGAAATTTCATGATTACATAAATAAGATTTTGGAATATTATGTTGATGATATTATCACTAAATATTTAACCAAACAGGACAATGTGAATGTCCTTCGAAGGATCTTTGAGCGAATTTGAAAATATAACATGAGATTAAATCCAAAAAAGTGTCTTTGGTGTAGATAGTGGAATTTTTTTAGGTTTTATCATATCTCACAAGGGTATCAAGGTGGACATGAAGAAAATTGATTCTATAGCTAACACACCACCTCCTAGAAACGTTTCTCAATTACACACATTACAAGGAAGAATTCAGGCTATCCAACGTTTCATAGCATCCTTAGCAGATCGAGCGTTACCATTTACACATCTCCTTAAGAAAGAAGTTCAATTTAATTGGAATGAGGATTGTAAATAGGATTTTGAGATTTTGAAGGATTATCTTGCCACTCCACCTATTTTACAACTTCCTATGCAAAAAAAACCTTTCATCCTTTATACCTCCACATCAGGCCATGCTCTCACAGTGTTGTTGGCTCAACAAGATGAGGATGGTAAGGAACACCCTGTCTATTACATTAGCCAAACTTTGATGTATTATGGGAAGAGATATATAGTGATAGAGAAATAATTTTTGGCTCTTGTGTTTGCTACTAGTAAGTTGATACATTACTTACTAAATGCTGAAATACATGTAATGGAAAAATTTTATGCTTTAAAATATCTTTTTACTAAAATAGGTTTATCAGGACGTATAGCTAAATGGGGTATGTTTTTAATAGTGTTTGACCTTAGGTTTGTTTCACAAAAAGAAATTAAAGGACAGGCCTTAACCAACCACTTAGCAGATGCTCCCTCACCCCTAGCATTACCTAATACAAAAACATTCCCTAATGAAAATATGTTGATTATTGAAAAAGATGAAGAAACATGGGAGTTATACTTTGACATATCTAAGTGTAGAATAGGATCCAATGTCGGGATTATAATAGCCCCATGCATAGGAAATTCTATTCCCTTGTCCTACCACCTAAAATTCCTATGTACCAACAACACAATGGAATATGAAGCATTAATTTTACCTTTGGAAGTTTGAAATATTAAGATATTTAGTGATTCACAATTAGTAATTAAGCAAATAAATAGGACATATCAAGTAAAGCATGAAAAATTATCAAAATACAAGGATCTCACAATGAATTTTTTAGAGAAGCTTGAATCATTTACCATTGATAACATCCCATGAAAGGATAGTCAACATGTGGATGCAATGGCAAGCACAACTTCTCTTATATCCCCTGAAGATCCTTTAAAGGATTTCACATTTATTGTCCATACAATTATGAACCCATCAATCGAATTGAAAATTGAAGAATTATTATCAACAACTATGGAAAGATCTAGTGAATGGTATACACCAATATTTAATTAATTAAAATAAGGTACCTTACCTTAGCTGACAACTAAGAATACTTGAGATCATCTTCAAAAAATTGCATCTAAGCATACTCACCGATGTGCTATATCAAAGATCCTTTAACGGTCTTAAAGAATATGAAATCCCCATAGCACTTAAAGAAGCTCATTCAGGTGCTTGTGGAGGTCATTTTGGAGGAATATCATTAGTTCAAAAATTGGTCCACATGGGATACTATTGGAGGAATATGGAAAAATATTTCTTCGAATATGTTAAGAAATACCATAAATGTTAGGAACATAGTAATTTGATTCATGCTCCCACTTCTGAGATTTGGGCCCAAATTCCTATTTGGCTACTTATAATGGGGACTTGATCTAATCATAAAAATCTCACCTCCTTCTTCAGTCGGGCACACTTTTATAATAATCACAACAAATTATTTCACAAAATCGGTAGAAGTTATTCCCCTTCATTCCACAGCTACTAATGTGATATGTCATTTGATATTGGAACACATTATTGCTTGCTTTAGACTTCCTTTCACATTTTTTTGGACAATGGGACACCATTTAAGAATAATGACTTGAAGAAGTTTCTGGAAACATTTTGTTGAATATTCAGGATATTGATAGGGGGGTGAATCAGTATCTTCTCAATTCATTAAACAAACACCATCAATTACTTTAATGCATATAACAGAAAAGATAAGAAAGAGCAAGAACAAAGCATGAAACCACACAACACATAAACACTAGAGTTTTATGTGGAAAAACCAATGTGGAAAAAACCATGGTGAGGATTAGCTCAAAATATATAGTAGCTCCAAAATCGGATACAAAAGAGGTTCACTACCAAGTAAAAAAGCTCATTGCTTATAGGTAGGACTCACTGTCCAAACAAGGAGGGTCACTACCTACAAAAGGATTATAGTAACAAAAATAACTTATAAACCAAAATTTAAACTGATGGAGTTACACCTCACAAGTGTAGATTCAATTCCTTTGATTCTTAGAGAATTTGCATGCCAACAAACTAATATTTTCTCTTCTTCGTATTCACATACTACTCGCACTTCACTCGCCTCAATCTCAAAATCATCCTGTATATATATATATATATATATATGACTTGTCCAGAAGCATCAATTAGGTCAGCCTAATTAGATGCAACACATATTACAAAAAGGATAACTGTCAGCTCCATACAAAACTTCTCCAAAAGTAATTCAACCGTACAACATGCTATATCCTATCGGCTGGGACCAAAGATAGGTCACTCATATATCCACAACAAAAATTAAACTATTAACTATTTATTAGGTCGACCATGGATTGACCTAATAATAAAATGCAACAATGAACCAATTCCAACTCATCATTTGATCATATACTTGCAAGCTTCCAACATTCATAAATTTTTTCCCAAAACTGCAAACAATAATAACCACTAGAGGGGAAATGTAGACCAAAATACTAGATAGAAACACCGAAGGATGTAAAATTTTTTTTCATACCGGTTCATAGTATCTGACCAAATTGACACCGTAACCAACAAGGTGACATCAATGACAACACAAAGACTGGCCTTCTTCATTGTTCCGACACATTTAACATCCAATATCCTTTCTTAACACCTTACTACCAAAAATATAATGGTCAAGCCAAATCAACTAATAAAAATCTCAAACAAATATTAAGGAAAATTGTAAACAAACACAATAAGGATTAGCACACACAATTGACATACGCATTATGGGTTTACCATACTAGTATTAGAAAATCCACTGGGACTACTCCTTATAACCTTTTCTATGGTACTGAGGAAATAATTCCCTTGGATTTAGAGATGTTAGGGTTAGAAGGAAGATATCTAACAAGTTAAATGTATATTTGATCAATAAAATAGAGAAATAAGACACAAAAAATTATAGCAGAAACAAGACAACACAGAGAATTTAACGTGGTTCACCCAATCTGGGCTACATCCACCAAACCACAACCATCCAATGGTTTTATTATCCATTGAAAAACCTATTACAATCATGCGAATAATTGCTCTTGCCATACAATTCTCATACAACTGCTTATTTCAAGATTTTTAGAAACTTCTAGAATTAGGGTTCTACAAAGTCATTTTTTTAATTTTTTAGTGACGAAGTGAAAAATAGGGGAAATTTTTTTCTTTGGGGCTACCACCCCCAAACCCTCACCCAAGGCTCAGCCTTGCCCTGGACCCCGGTGAGGATACATGAAGATTTTATAGTATAGCATTATTAGTTTCCACATACCAACAATCTCCCAATTGGAGACTGATCAGGCTCCATACTAGACAAGATATCCCTACGTTAAGGATCACTCTTCAAGAACTTATTGATGACAACACTTATAAAGAACAATGATTGCATCAGCTTGATATGCTTGATGAACATCAAATTAATGCTCTTGAACATCTTCAAACTTACTCTAGAAAATTATAATATAGCTACAATGACCATGTAATCCCTCGTGTATTCAGTAAAGGTGATTTGGTGTTATTTAAAAATCAATGTAATGTCAATGTTGACTCAACTGGAAAAGGAAAATTCAGTCCTAATTGGTTAGGACCTTATATAATTAATAAAAGTTATTTTTTTGATGCATATATGTTAACAAAAATGGATGGTACACCTCTTAAAAAACCTATAAATTTCATGAACTTGCACCAGTATTATATCTAATCTTCTTGAATAGTGTGAATTATAAAAGCAGTGGTGTTAGAGTTAGTAGATGACATTCTTTGTGCTCTCGTATTGCTTCATTCTTGACAAATAATTATTTGTTTGTCTTGAATACTAAAGTGATTATTTAAATTATTTTTTAAATGATTACTTTAGGTTTCATGATATTCAAGTCCATCTTGTTTGTTATGTTAGATTAGATCCTTATATGCATTTAATGTTCTTTAATTAGATCATAGGTGCATTTAATTTTGCATAACATACTTAATTACAATGTCACATCTAAGAGAAACTATAATAAGTTTTAATTAGATCACATAAAGCATGTTAAATCAAGGAGACATTTATTAAATAGTCTTACAAAGATTATTTGATCAATCACATTGTCATTTAACATTAAACACATAAACATAAATAAAAAAACATCAAATGATCATATATATATCAAAATTTTGAGTACATGTCATCAATATATACAATGCTACTATGGTCAGTGACTATTAGATCCCTCAAGATATGGTGATTGAATCTATCTGGGGGAAGTCCATCAAGATATAGTGGTATATGATCATGATCGTGAGTTGACAAGTACCTCCAAAGCATACTATAGACCCTGTACTCGTCCAAGGGCCTCCTAGCAATCCTTTGCTAGGAGGTCTCTCTCTACCTGTAGATTAGATACCTTTGCATGGAGTCTCTCGACCTTTGTTGGTGCTTGAGATGACTGAGCCTCCTCATAGTCAACCTCATCTTGGTCAACACACCTCCTAAAACTCTCATATGTTTCCCATAGTCTGACATTTGGATCGAACAGCTCTAGGTCCCACTCCACGATGGGTGGGGGAACATAATCTATATAAGTAGCATCCTCATAGACTGATGGAGGAACTATCTTCGTAGCAACCTAGTGATAGAGATCATTTAGGTATCTCATAGCCCCTACAAGGTATAAATCATAAATATAATCAGTACACATCATGATATGTATATATAGACATAAAATTAAATCATAAATCATGAACATAAGCATAAAGCATAGCAATAAATTAAATATCATCACCTAGCTCTCTGACTAGTTGTGTAAAGACAACATCATCTTGTGTAGGAATCATGGATGATGTGCTAGCCTCTCCATGACTACAGGTCCTAGTATATGTTGCAGTTGTTGACTGTGATCTAGTCACATGAGTGGGAGTTGTCTCTCTGCACTCGTGACCACTAGATCCTCATCTAATGTATCATCCCCCTCACTATCAGTCACTCCTCCTCCTCCTCCTCCTCCTTGTCTTCCTCCTCATCTTCCTCCTAACCATCATAATCAAGATTTGCAGTCTCGTCATAATCCTCATCTATCACATCTATGAATAAGTTTGTAGGCTTGAACCATGTCTCCTTAGCTCTATCCTCCTCCTTGTCTCTTTGATTTGGTAGTAGCCCTATATCACCTATTGGCTCATCCATTGGGAATACAAGAGTTGGTCATGATACTACCCAAAAATCCTTGTACACATCTATGGTATTGACATCATCATCGTTGAAGATCGAAGACATGTCATGATCCTCATAATCAGAGTCACTATAGATGACATAATTAGCGGTGAAGCATCTAGTGTTGTGGGGCTTTCAAGCACTCCATACTGATCTCTTGAAGAAGGGCCATGCCACAGGTGGTACCTAAATATGACCAAACTATTGCATAACATGATTGTAGTGGAAGGATCATACTACATAATCATGTCTACCTATCAAAAATATGTCCATTTGTAGTCTCCTCAACTAATGGGTCTCATCTAGCCATTGCGGTATAAGTTGGTATGGTCTCCATAGGATCTCCTACTCATCCAGTCGGTCAAATCTGACCCTCCAAAAATGCAAATCTTTGTATTGCCATAACTACC
Source organism: Sequoiadendron giganteum (assembly GCA_007115665.2). Classification (NCBI taxonomy): domain Eukaryota; kingdom Viridiplantae; phylum Streptophyta; class Pinopsida; order Cupressales; family Cupressaceae; genus Sequoiadendron; species Sequoiadendron giganteum. The sequence continues at coordinate 4,604,981 of CM021108.1, forward strand.
TCAGAGGATAACTGAATGCACAAGGGTACCCTAGGGCTAATGTACATGGAAAACCTGTCAACCTAGTGTATGTGATATGCTCCTGGAACCACACCTATTGTAGCATTTAGTGCACTATATTGTTGACCTTGTGGAATGAAAATCACCCTAGATCATAGTACAAGTGTGCAAGGATACTGCACCCCCAGGTGTATATGGTCCTCTTCCCTACCATCCATCGAATCATATGAACTAGTCCTCCTTCTAGATGTGCTTACTGGCTATTGAAAATGAGTACTAGTGCCACAGTAAACATCATAATCTGTGCCACAAGTGGAGCTCATGAGTATAGCAGCCATGATAGCTCGATCCATGACCCCATAATGTCTTCATGAATTAGACCTCAAAGACAACATTGAATGTCATATTTCATCTCGCAAAATGATCGATCCCCTAGAAAATGTGCCCTCTCAACCCAAATTGAAACTTGAAGAATGTGATGGATGTCCTCTAAGTGATCACCATCTCACCGTCGAGAGACGAAACATGCATGTATTTGCATCCCACCGCTCTGCCAAGGCCATTAGCATAGCATCATGGTACCTCATGGGGGGCATGAGGTAAGCCCAATACAATCCATTCATTTGTAATATCTTTGTATCCTCTGTTGAAAGTGTTGAGGCTAAGTCTCATAAGTGATAAAACTGTCTACCACTCAAACGTTGTTGTGACCATGGTGAGACATAATAAAAAAGGTAAAAATATGTACTATAAGCACTATAACATCTTAAATCTATACATCAACAATCAAAAAGTATGATAAATTTATTCTAATGCACTTTTCTAAAGGTCCTAGACACTTTATTTCCCTTTTTGGACACTTTGCAAAGAAACGAGACACTTTGCAAAAAAGTGGGACACTTCACGACAAAAAGGGACACTTTGCAAAAAAAGGGGTCTACACTTTGTGAAAAAAAGGGATGCTTTGCAAAATTTTCTTATAGGGTCCTAAATCTATCTATAAATTCATAAAAACATAAAATAAATGTGTAAGGACGAAGCTAAGATAGGAAAATCAACTCACTTGATATTGTCGTTCATCAAGGGCTTCCACATCTCGCAGGACATCCATTCTCAGGGGCTTGTACTCTTGTCGGCTTGACATCTTCAGTCAATCTCCACAAAATTCAATCTACAAGAAGGTAAAAGATAAAATTATTAGAAATAAATTCACTTTTTACTCTTATATAAGTTAAAATTAGGGCTTTTACTATACTAGGGTTAAAAGTGATTTTTGTTCAAACTAGCAAGTTAGCGAACTCCATTTTTGATGTCATTTGTTGTGTTGGAATCATAATTCTTCTCCCGTTCTCATCATAAATATATCATTATGTGGTATGGTACTTGGAGATACCCTATGATATGACTTACCTTATTTGATGTAGTTAGACTACTACCTTGATTCCACCTCCGTAAAGCAAGAAAAATCAAAGGGGCATACATTACCCTTGAGTTTGATTTCTAGAGGAAGTTAGATAAGAGGACTTTTGGATGACTAACAAATTTTTGTTGTAGGATGTGATTCCTAACATTGTGGTTTTATAGATAGCTATAGTGGGGACTTCAATCTCCCATATTGTGAACGAACCTATATGAGTATCATTTCATGAAACAAAGTTTATTGTTTGATTCCTTTAGCTTACATATGCATGTAGAGTCATATGGGTGCTAAATTGAGGGTTAAATGTAGTGTAAAAAATTATATGCTCTTAAAAATAGTGCAATTTCACACTTAATTTGGACCTATTTTTAGCATCCTATCATTAAATCCCCCTTTAAGTCATCATTAATAGGCCCCTAAGACCCTTTATTTTGGATCTTGAGGGTTATTTCAGCTAAAAATTTGATAAAATCATCAAAAGCACTTAAATTTCTAACAACCCACCTCGAAAATCTAGGGCAGGACTTATACACCACCTTGGGTGTATGAGTCCCCTTAGGTGGGACCCATATGCTAGAGGTGGCGTATGAGTCCCATTTGGGGCTTTTTTAGTGTTTGATCAAGAAATTCACCTTTTTAATTCAAATTTTTGGTTGATGTCAACTTTTGAGATCTAAATAATGGTAAATTAGGTGTAAATTCCTATATAAGAAAGCTTCTAAGCCATTGTATCATCTAAGCAAGAATTTTCTACGAGAATTTTTAAGATTTAAGCATTTGAAGTCTTCATACATTCTTTCACAAGAGCATTCAAGTTTCAAAAGCAAGCAAAGTTGAAGTCTTGGAGCAACATCAAAGTGTTTTTGCAGGTCTTTAAACTCACTTTCATTCAATATCTAGAATTTTCAAGGGTTGATCATGGTTGTCTATGGTGAATCATGATGGATTCTAGGTTGGGGAGATGCAACTAGCCATCAAGCCAAGCCTAATGACTTGTTTCATAAGTGATTTCATCCTCCATTATCACTCTATATTCAACCTAAGGAAGGTACAAGCATTACTAGGGCTCATTTGGGTGATTAGAGATCTCTCAAAGTGATTCATTCATCTTCATGTTTCATTCATGCATCTCATTCTAGCACATTAGAATAGGGTTGCATTGTATTTCAGATTTCCTAATATTAGACACACTTAAGGTTAGGGCTTACATTTCTATTTGCATCCATGTTTCATTGTTTCTATCAAGGTTTAATTACCAAACTAGGGGTTTGATTGAGGCAAACCCCCCATAAGAAAATCAAGTTTATATTTTTTTTCGTGGGTATTTTTACAGATTCGGATCCATAAATCAATTTGGAAGGGAAGAATAAAGATTGGAGAATGGGTCTAAACTCAGAATTCTTGAAAAAGCGGAACAAGACTGATATACCAGAAGTGGCGTATGAGTCCCACTACAAGTATTTTTCTAGATCTTTGTAGTTCTAGAAACTTGTTCCAGACTAGAAACCCAAATCTGGGACTGATATGCCCAGATTAGCGTATGAGTCCTAGTAGGCCAAAATTTTAGGATTTTCAGTTTTTCAGAGCTCCTTCCAGTCTTCTACAAATTTCTAGGTGCAAACATTTCATCTTGCATCTTTCTATTTTGTCTTGCATAATTTTTTGGGTCATTTAGTTAAAGCTTGCATCATATTAGGGTTAATCATCACATCTTACATTTCATTAGTCTTTCCAAGCCCTAGCTTTGTGGTGAACTCCTCGTTAGTTTACAATAAGATCCTAGGACAACCCTATTGCAAGATCTCTTTCTCCTTTTCATACTTGAGGTTGAGATATCTAGGGTTTGTCCTTGAATGAGAGTGAGGAAGATTACGGGTTTCTATCTCCCAAACATATAATCCAACCCCAAATTTTTAGCCTTTTGACAAGCATTTGACAGTCATTGCGAGGGTTCTTCACACCACGGTTTGGAAACATAAAGCATGGAGACTTTCTGCAATGAGCGATGAAGATATAAATAAAGGAATATTCAAAGAATAGGTTTTATATTTTCATTGCATCGCTGGCCTCCAATGCATCGTAGATTAATTTCTTGTTCTCTTTAAGGGATGAAAAAATTATTGAAAGTACATGATGATCATTGATCTTGATTCTCCTGTGATCAACAACTATATATTAAAATTTATTTGGAAATTTGATCTCAGTCGTCCTTCTCCAATCCAACATTCAACATTCAAACTTCAATGGTCAATTGATCTTGTTCACGACAGATTTGTAGAATTGATGTCTCAGCAACATTCCTAGCTACAAGATCAAATTTGATCGACTATGGATCAAATTTTCATGCTTTTTCAATGCTGCTTTTTAAAATTGGATGGCACAATTACTCTTTGATGTGTTGCAAAGGCCACATCTCTCCTATCAGAGTATGTTTGTCTAATATTTTATTGCAGATTTCATGATTCCCCATCCTTGCATTCATATGAGTCGTCATTTTTGGGCTTGTTTGAGTTGTCAGATCCTTTATGGATAGTTATGTTGCTTTGTAGTGGGAGCAATTCAGATTATTTTAAATCTGATAAAATTCATCTTCCTACAAATCTTGGTTAGTTTAGGGTTAGGGTTTTGAATTCAATTATCAGTTATTCCTAAAATATAAAGGAAATTTTTGTATTCATTCAAAGGGTTATTCCCCTAGCTTATCTAAGATTTTTCTATTACAAACACTACATTTTTTGCATTCTTCCATTGTAAAGATTGCTTCTAAGATTTTATTTTAATAAAGTTCAACTATTATCATTGTTGTCTCTTGCATGTTCAAGTAAAATCCTTTTACCTTCATGTTTGAGCATGTATTTATCTGATTTATTGATGTATTACATTGTTTAGAAGCAAGAAGAAGCACACTCTAAATTTGGTGCATCACATTCTTTCACATTTTATGTCTCTTTTTATCCTTTTCCTTTGTGATCTGTTAGAGTAGGTTAGCATTAGGAATTTCATGTGCTAGGTTAGACCAACATATTTACACTTAGTTTGAAAAAGGAATTCGGCCTTCTCCAGAGACTTGACCTCATATTGAAAGGTCCCACACCTTGAGGCATTAATATCAGAAAATTGAACTCTTGTTCAGTAGGGTGCAGTTTTATGTGACAATAGATTTTGGCACGCCTGGTGTGACTACCCCTTTCCATTGAAGAATTTGGTGTTTTCTTCAATGTATCTTTCCTTTTGAGCCATTTCTCAAACACCATGGTGACTTTGTTCAAAATAAGTTGGTTCAAGTAGCCTAGTTCCATTTCATGTCATTAAGGAAGTGGTGCTCTTCAACATTTCATCCTTTGGAGGCATTCTATAAGCACCTGGTGACTCTACAACTCTTTGGGTAAATTTTTGTTATGTACCCAATATATTTTCTTGGGAAGTCATCTGTTTTCCTTTTATAAATTTCAAAACATTTTCCATGCATAAAAAAATCACTTATAATGGAAACAACATGTACACACCACCATATCATGATAATGCTATCTTTTCACCTCCCAGTTAGCCATATCAGGCTAGTTATGCCTCCCATTCCATTCCACAAAACCCTGTTGTTTTGGGTTCTCAACCTTCTCAAAATTCATATCACCCACCCCATCTTGCTTAGTCTTCTTGGATGCCTACACATTCATATCAATGGCCCCAAGAATCTCATCATTTCCAAAATCAGCCTTGTTTCTCTCCTACTCAACCCAAAAATATTGATAATTTAAGTGTAAGTTAAATCACAAACATTTTTATTGATTTCAATAGACAAATGGATGAGCTTAAGAGACAACAAGAGCTTGAATTACTATAGGAAAAGTGGGAAAATCAGGCCTATCAAGGGCAAGAAGAAGGTTATTTCCCATGTCATGATATGTTTGTCTATCAAGATCATTATGCACAAGAACAAAATTTTGAATCTCAATGGAGTTATGAGCAGCATATGGAGGCACAAAGAAAGAAACAAGAGCAGTGTACAAAAAATTATGGTGTTGCTAGGAAAGAAAACATCAGACTTTCCCTTACTTTAGCACAAGTGTCTGAGACTCAAGCAACCCCTTGTGTGCCATCGTTTTGTTACAAAAAAACCTATTATGCAAGAGGTTTTCAAGAAAAAGAAATAGTTTTAAGAATCCCAATCAACCCCTTGAAACTCATATTCAACCTCTTGTGCCATCAAGCAGATCTTCTATGTTGGAGATCCTAAGTTTTGAGAGCCTCCATTCCTTTCAAGAACCCATCCTTGAGGAGGTGGTTGTTTTTGAGCCTTCATGTGCTCTTGATAATGAGTGTTTTGGTTTTTTGTAAGAAAAAATTCAAGGTGAAACAGTGTTGCAGCAACAAGACATTAAAATGCTAGAAAAAATTGATACAATAGAGGAATCAATCCTCTCATTTTATTCCCTTCCTTATTTTATTGCAGATGAGGAAGATAGATCAGCTATACCTACATCAGTTAAAGCCTTCAAATAGCTTGATCTTTGCTTGGTAGAAGGAGATAACTCCATGGATTTGGAGCAACAACAACAAACATGTTTATCCCTTGTTATTGTGCATCAAGATCCACAATCTATTGAGGTTTGCAATTCTGAGTAGGATGGCCTCTCTTGGTATTCTATATAAATCTTTTGTTTAGGTTTAAACATCAAATCATCACCCCAAAAGAGGTGATTTTTGGGTAGTATCATAAGAATGAGCAAAAAAAAGAGGATGTGGCAACCATTATGTGCCAAGAGTCTATTTTTGTTGCAGCTAGTTGCCAAGGAGTAATAAAAACATAGAGACAACTTGAAGAATTCAATTCTTCACCCAAAGTGTCAAAAAAGTGAGGTATGTGTTGATGAAGTGTGCATCAATGCATGTAATTATGATGTTTGTTAGTTTTCAATTGTCCCTGAATGTAGCAATATTGAATATGAGGTCTTCACTCAAGATGAAGATGTGACCTTTGGATTTAGGGATAATGTGATTGAGTTAGAGTGCTTCACATGGAGCCAAAAAACTAAAAAAACCACCTTTGAGTATACACACATTTTTTTGGAGAGTGATGCTCCTATTGCTCAATTTAATAGTATGCCTGAGCTTCAAAGGTTTTCTTTTGAGATGCATGAAGAGGATTTTCCTTGTACAAATCAAAAATCATATTTGACATATTTTGCATCACCATGTGAGCTGGAAACTTTCTCTTTTTGTTTTAGCTCATGCATTGAAGATTTCAGTGATGGTAGTATTGGCCTATCCTTTTGTGAGGCAAGTTCTCTTCTCTTTACATAAGGTTTTCTCTTGGGTTTTGGCCTATCTTCAAAAAAGTTCACCCCTGTTGTTGTATGTTTAGTTAAGGCAATAGTGCTAGATGAATCTAACACTTGCACCATATGGTTCCCCTACAATGGAAAAATTTACAGTGAAGTGATCCTTCACTTTGTAGACATTTTGTGTAGTTACATGCATGTTGGTAGTAGTTTTCAATGATTGTAGTTGGGTGAGGTTTGCAACCATGGTTTGAGGGAGATCAACTCCTTCAAAAGGTTGATCTTTGATAGAGGAAAGCTTCCATTCGTTGCTTTCTATTAGTCTAAGGTACACATTATAAATATTTTTCTTTCCATGAAGTGCTTTGTGCACTATACATTCTCCTTAAGGGAATGTATGTTCCTAGTTTCCATGTTTTCCTCCAAGTGCAGTTGTGCATGTTTTATTTTTCTTTGAGAGGCCCCGGCTACTGAAGTTTTCCATTCATGAATCTATACCCAATGGACTGATAAGGCCTCTGGATTCCATGATTAGCAGAAAATTATCCCACATAAATTTCCAAAATTTTGACATATATTATGCCACCCTTGGATGCATATTATTTAAATCCGATCAGAGAAATCCTATGTTGAAAGTATGAATGAGTATGGTAGTGTTTCCATTAATGTTGTCATTGATGTCAACACAGTACACGTTGTTGTAGTAAAAGGAATCAAGTGATTGCAGGTGTTACATGTATAGTTGAGATACTACAAATATTTTGTGAGTACATGAAGCTATCTTTATGATGTTGCAGGTGTGCTGATCCGATGAGTTATCAAGTGGTTTTGAGAAAATTAATAAACAGTAAAGACAAAATTGTGTGTGTGTTCAGAATGTTCTCCATTAATGTGCTTTGAATTTATTCTATGTTGATCCTATGCTTGTGTGGTTATGTAGTGTTGTTTATGGGAATCCTTGGGTGATATATCCTGATTTATAGCTTTTGGTTTGATGAAGAGTGAAAGTTTTGTTCACCAGTTTATGAAGTAGTCTAGCAGAGTTGTTTGTTTATGGACTGGGAGAAATGTTTCTGCTCCACAGTCCTTTGCCAATTTTTTTCAGATATTGTGGATCTAGAAGAAGGTTAATAATGGTGTTATCTATGTTCTAACAAAAGTATTCATGGTTTGGTTCTCTAGAAGACTAGTTCCAAAGTTACTATGTGTGTTTGTGTAGTCTGGTTAGACTGATGAAAAGTGTTCTTTGTATGAAATTTGTTGCAGTTGTTGTAGATGAATTTGAAGGCTTCTAAGAGGTATTATAGTAGATGGTGAAGCATTTTATGTGATCCACATGTTATCTTCTTGTTGCAAATGTGTGCACTTCAAAGTTTAGTGTTGTTTTCATTGGGTTTGGTTGACCTAGTGTTTACACATTATGTGAAGGATAAGTATCAATTAAGGAAGTATGTGATTGATCCAAGATGTTGTTTTGGGTCTTGGTTAAGTATTAATCTTGTACAATCTCATTCTTATCCACTCCAAGAATTTTGAATCACTGGCCTAATTTGAAATTGTAAAATAAAGAGTGTGTAGCTGACCTTGGAAGAAGTTTCTAAGATCGAAGATGGTATAAATACAAGGCAAGATGTTAAGGTTTGTAAGCCACAAGTGTGAGAAGCGAAGTAGATGTAAAATATTGTGTGAAAGTGATCTGAGGCAGCAATAACTTCAATGTATTAGAATCCTGAAGGCAGTGAGCTGATGGTGTTTGCAATTGTTTGATCAAGGCTGCAAATGTGTGTGAGTTGTAGTGATGAATCTTTTGTTGCATTGAAATAATTTTATCTATATAAAATTCTTCTTTATATGTTCCTATATCTATAGGTAGTGAGCCTCCCATTTGGACAATGATTCTTATGTGGATAGTGAGTCCTATCTTGGGAAATGATCCCTTTGGCAATGAGCCTATGTATTCGGTTTTGCTATTACTCTTATATTGTGAGTTAATACTCATCATGGTTTTTACCTTTTAGGGTTTTCCATGTAAATCTAGTGTCTCTAGTATTTTCATTCTGCTATCTGCATTTCATGATTATACTTAATAACAAATTAAAGTGAATGTGGAATTGGTTAAGATCTGAAGTGAATGTGTTTAGATACAACTAATTTACCCCCCTCTTAGTTGTCTTGTTCAATTCAATGATTGGTATCGGAGATTTGGTTCCTCACAAAAGAGCTTAATCACTAGAGGTAGATTCGATGATGCACAAGTTGATAGTCCCTACATTTGATGGATCTAACTACAGTTCCTAGAAAGTGAAGATGAGAGGTTACCTGATCTCCCCTAGTTACAAGACATGGAAAGTTGTTGAGACAAAATATGTTGAGCCCACAAGTGGTCCTTCTTTTGTAGATGAGATTTCTACCTATGAAAAAAATGAAAGAGAAAAGTATGCAATCTGTAATGCTTTATCTAAGACCAAGATGACAAAAGTTGTTTAATTAGGCACTGCTTATGAAGTCTATAAAAAGCTGAAAGATATCTATGAAGGAAATGATAGAGTCAAATTATCAAAGGAGCTAACAGCTAAGTGCAAATATGAGAATTTGAAAATGGAAGAAGGTGAGGACATTGCAAGCTAATTTCATAGGGTTGATATTGTAGTAAATGAAGTCAAAAATTAAGGTGGTACTTTGACAGATGAAGATGTAATGGAGAATATTCTGATGACCCTACCAGAGAGTTACAGTGACAAGGTCTCAACCATTGAGGAAATATATGATCCAAAGAATTTCACAAGAGAACAACTATTTGGCACCCTGATTGCATTTGAGATGATAACATTTGGAAAAGAAAAGGAGAAAACAAAAACAACCTTCAAAGCAACAAATTCATAAGATGATCCAGGTAGTGAAGGTTCAGAGGAGTTGGAAGCAAATTTTACAAGGAATTTGAATAAAGGTATTGGTAAGTACAAAGGTATGTTACCCTTTAAATGTTTCAGTTGTGGAAATATTGGTCACTATGCTTCAAGATGTTCAAATAGAGCCATACACAAGAAGGGAAAAGACAATAAAGACAAAGAGTTCAAGAAATTGTATCATGTTAGAGAAGATGCTAGAATTTCTGATGATGAATCTGATATTGAGGATGATAAAGATGAATGCATGTTTCTAGCCTTAGAGAATAAATCAATGTCTACTAACCATGGAAATGTGGAAAGGAATGTGGTATGGAAAACAAGAAGGAAGAGATGGAAAGCACTCCGGTTTCTTCCTTTCATGCTAGAAAAGACAAAGACTATTGAGTAATTGATAGTGGCTTCTCAAATCACATGAATGGAGACAAAAGTAAGTTTACTAAACTTGAAAAGTATGATGGAGGAATAGTCATGTTCGGAGATGATTCTGGTGCAAATATTGTTGTAAAAGGAACAATTAGTTTTGTTTGAAAACACAATACTAATAATTTCTATTATGTTAAGGGCTTAAGGAATAATCTCTTCAGTGTTGGAAAAATGTGTAGCAAAGGATTTAAGCTTGTGTTTCAGGATAATACTTGTGAGATTAGAAAAGAGTCCAAAATTTTGGTAGCTACAGGAAGAACATATGGAAACATTTATCAACTTAAGGGTACTGATGGTCAGTGTTTTGTGTCTCAAGTTAATGAAAGTTGGCTATGGAACTGGAGGATGTGACATATAAACTTTGACAACCTAATGAGGATTAGTTCAAGAGAAGCTGTTAGAGATCTGCCAAAAATCACAAAGCCTACCTATACTATTTGCAAAAGTTTCTAGTTGGGAAAACAAACAAGTTGTAACTTTTAAGGAAAAGAACAATAAACTATCAGAATGTTGGAATTGATTCATACAAACCTCTGTGGTCCTGCAAGAACAAGAAGTCTTAATGGTGAAAGGTATTTATGATTTTCATTGATGATTACTCTAGAATGACATGGGTTACTTTTCTTAGGGAGAAATCTCAAGCTCTAGATAGATTCAAAGTGTTCAAGGCTATGGTAGAAAATGAAGTGAATATAAAAATCAAATATTTAAGATCTAACAGAGGTGGAGGATTCACCTCCAACACATTTAATATGTTTTGTGAAGAGCATGGTATAAAGAGGCATCTTTTTGTTCCTAGAACTCCTTAATAGAATGGAGTTGTTGAGAGGAAGAACTAGATAGTTCAAGAAGTAGCAAGGACTATGATGAGTGAGGAAAATGTTCCTAAGGTATACTGGAAAGAATCAATTCATATTGTTGTCTATATTCTTAATAGAGTTCAGATCCGAAGGAAACAACACAAAGACTCCTTAGGAACTATAGTATGGTAAAATTCCTACTGTTAAGTACTTTAAGGTGTTTGGAAGAAAATGTTATATTAAAAGAGATGATGATAACTTAGGAAAGTTTGATGCAAGATATGATGAAGGTATTTTTCTTGGATATGCAACCAAAAGAAAAGCATATAGATGGTACAATAAAAGATTGAGAAATATTTTTGAAAGTGCATATGTGAAAGTTGATGAAAATATGCACAGTATAGTTGAAATAAGTGAAATGAACCAGATGAACTTGTTTTTGGACAAGAGCCAAAGAAGGATAAGGAAGAATAAGAATAGATTGAAGATGAATAGACTCTGAAACTTTCTCCTAAGACTCCAAAGTATGTATAGAAAAATCATATAAACGAATAGATAATTGGAGACAAAGGAAAAGGTATAACAACAAGAAGCAAAGTGGTAGCAGTTGAGGTAAATTTGTGTCTACTTTCTAAGATAGAACCTAAAACAATGTGGTACAAAATGGGTATTCAGGAATAAGATGAATGAATATGGTGAAGTGGTAAGAAAAAAAAACAAGGCTTGTGTGAAAAAGGTTATTCACAAGTTGAAGGAATAGATTTTGAGGAGACATTTTCTCTGGTGGAAAGAATGGAGGCCATTCAAATATTTTTGGCATTTTCTGCTCACAAATATTTCAAGGTATACTAGATGAATGTTAAGTCTGCATTCCTGAATGGATAATTGGAAGAATAATTCTACATGGAACAGCCAAAAGGATTTTGGTTATCAAATCAACCGAATATGGTCTGTAAGTTGAAAAAGGCACTATACGGACTCAAACAGGCTCCCAGAGCATGGTATGTAAGGTTGAATAGGTATTTGACTCAGAAAAGGTTTAGAAAAGGCTCCATAAATAGTAATATTTATTTCAAGATTGAAGAAAACAATATCTTGATAGTAGTAGTGTATGTTGATGATATTATCTTTGGCGGAAATGAGGGTATGTGCAAGAAATTTGTAGATGAGATGAAAAAAGAGTTTGAAATTTTCATGATTGGTGAGTTGAATTTATTTCTTGGAATTCAAGTGAATCAAATTGATAAGGGCATATTCATTTCACAATCAAATTATGTTAAAGAATTACTGAAGAAGTTTGGAATGGATGACTCCAAATCGGTATGTACTCCTATGGTGACTAGATGCAAGCTAAGTAAGGATGATGAATCTCCTAAAGTTGATCAGAGAAAGTATAGATCTATGATTGGTGGACTACTATATCTTACTACTACTAGACCATATATCATGCATGCAATATGTTTGGTTGTTAGATTTCAAGAAGAACCAAAAGAACCACATGTTATAGCTGTGAAAAGGATATTCGGATATCTAAAAGGGACTCCAAATTATGGTTTGTGGTATCCTAAGGGTACCAATTAAACTTTAAATGCCTACATTAATGCAGATTGGACTGGTTGTCTAGATGACCAGAAGAGTACAAGTGGTGGTGCATTCCTTCTTGGATGCAGGATGGTTTCTTGGTTAAGCAAGAAACAAGATTCAATTTCTTTATCCATTGCAGAGGTTGAGTACATTGCAGAAGCATATTGCTATACACAAGTACTATGGATGAAGAAAACATTAAAGGATATAGGTGTGATGTGTGATGAGCCTATCCTTGTCTTTTGTGATAATACAAGTGCAATAAATATTTCAAAGAATTCAGTAATTCATTCAAGGAAAAAGAATATATATATCATATATCATTTCTTAAGGGAGAAAGTATTGGAGAATGAAGTTAGGCTTGAATATGTGCCTAAAAAGGATCAGATTGTAGATATATTTACTAAGGATTTTCCTAAGGATACTTTTGAGTATATTAGGGAGAATTTAGGGGTTACTACCCCACCTTCTTTAAACTAGGTGCACATAGAGGTGCATCAGTCCAATGGGTCTATAGATTCTTCATTTTTCTGGATTGATGATTTGGGTCTACTCCTCAGGGGGAATAGAGAGTATCATTGTTGTTTCCTGATATGTGTGTTGTCAATGGTGGAATCCTAAGGGGGAGTGATCATAATTTTATATGGCTAAAGAATCATGTAAAAAAATTTTTTTGCCATTGTTGTCAAAAGGGGAGAGAGAGTCATGTGAAAAATCCTATCTATATCAAAAAAAGTTGAAAGGGAGAGAGAATCTTGTAAGGAGAAGAGAGTGGAGGAATGTTGTGTAGGTTGTCTAATATAAAAAAAGGGAGAGTGTGTATGCTATCTTTGTTGGTTTTTCACATCATGTGTTTCCATCAATGACAAAGGGGGAGATTGTTGCAAGCATGAATGAGTATGGTGGTGTTGTCATTAATGTTGTCATTGATGTCAACACAATACAGGTTGTTGTAGTGAAAGGAATAAGGTGATTGAAGGTGGTACATGTATATTTGAGATACTATAGATATGTTGTGAGTACATGGATCTATCTTTATAATGTTGTAGGTGTGCTATTCTGATGAGTTATCAAGTGCTTTTGAGAAAATTAATAAATAGTGAAGACAAAATTGTGTGTGTGTTCAAAATGTGCTCAGGTAATGTGCTTTGCATTTCTTCTATGTTGATCTTATGCTTGTGTGGATATGTAGTGTTTTTTATGGGTATCCTTGGGTAATATATCTTGGATTATAGCTTCTAGTTTGATGAAGAGTGAAAGATGTGTTCACCGGTTGGTGAACTGGCCTGGCAGAGTTGTTTGTCTATGGACTAAGAGAAATTTTTCTATTCTACAGTCCTCTTCTGGTTTGTTTCAGATCGTATGGATCTAGAAGAAGGTTAATAATGGTGTTATTTGTGTTCTAATGAAATTTTTCATGGTTTGGTGCCCCAAAAGACTAGTTCCAGAGTTACTATGTGTGTCTATGCAACCTGATTGGACTGATGGAAAGTTTTCTCTATATGAAAGTTGTAGTTATTGTGGGTGAATCTGAAGGCTTCTAAGAGGTATTTTAGTGTATGGTGAAGCATGTGATGTGTTCCACATGTTATATTCTTGTTGCTAATGTACACACTTTAAAGTTCATTGGTTTTTTCATTAGGTTTGGATGACCTAGTGTTTACACATTATGTGAAGGATAAGTATCAATTAAGGAAGCATGCGATTGATCCATGATGTTGTTTTGGGTCCTGGTTAAGTATTAATTTCATCCACTCTCATTCTTTTCCACCGTGGGAATATTGATTCACCGACCTAATTTGAAATTGTAAAATAAAGAGTGTGTATTCGACCTTGGAAGAAGTTTCTAAGATTGTAGATGGTATAAATACAAGGCAAGATGTTAAGGTTTGTAAGCCATAAGTGTGAGAAGTGAGTAGATGAAAAATATTGTACAAAAGTGATATGAGGTAGGGAACAGTGAGTTGATGGTGCCTGCAATTCTTTGATCAAGGCTACGAATGTGTGTGAGTTGCAGTGGTGGATCTTATGTTGCATTGAGATAATGTTCTCTATGTAACATTATTCTTTAAATGTTTTTGTATTTGTAGGCAATGAGCCTCCCATTTGGACAATGAGTCCTATCTAGATAGTGAGTCCTATCTTGGGCACTAAGCCCTTTGGAAGTGAGCCTTTGTATCCAATTTTTCTATTACTCTTATATTGTGAGTTAATCCTCACCCTAGTTTTTCCCTTATAAGGTTTTCCACATAAATCTAGTGTCTCTAGTATTTGGTTTTTGTTATTTGCATTTCGTGCTTATACTTAATAACAAATTAAAGTGAATGTGGAATTGGTTAAGATCTGAAGTGAATGTGATTAGATACAACTGATTCGCCCCCCCTCTCAGTTGTCTTGTGCAATTGAACATCCTATGTGTGCATCATGTTGAAATCCATGATTATTTTTTATGAATCTAGGTCTTTAAGGTTTTGAAACTCCTCAATTATGTCTGATTAGGGTTCTAAACTTGCAAGATATGGATTTCAAAACCCTTATGTTCTTAAACCCTTAACCCATGAATCTGGCGTGCACTTTTGTTATAAACTCATGTTGACCTTTTGTGCCTAGTTAGCCTCATGTCCCTAAGTTAAAAGTGTTGATTTCTCCATTCTTTGTTTTACCTAGGAGGCCCCTCTTTATGAAAAAATTTGAAGCACATGCTAATTACCACTACCTAAGTCTTTGTATTGCCCATCGCTGAAACCTTAACATTCATCAGCTTTATTTTCATGATGAGCGATGAAATCGTTTCCTTTGCATGGCTTGTTGCTATAATATTTTTTCCTTTGTATTTCACTTTTGCAACATGTGATGGCCTACATGTCCCTTTGTATCATGTGGAATCTTTGCATTGGTGATACATATTTGAACCTTCAAACATTTCCAATGATATGCGATGGTCGATGGGAGAATATTCTTGTCATTGGAGGGACTCTTCACATCACATATTTACATTTTTTTGGTGGGTTCCTTTTCGTGATGGGCGATGAGGGGATGAGATTAAAAAATGAACATCCAACAGTTGAGGTGGCATCACACCCTTGCTTCACATTGTTGTTGTGAAGCAAGGTAGTGGAGTGGTTTGGGCGATATGCGATGGGAAAGGATGATGGTTATGTTGTTCCTTGGTTCCTCATCGTTTCATGTTAAAAGGGCTCAAGTCAAATGTGTGATGTGTGACAAATGGTTTATATTTAAAGATAAGCATATGATAGTCATCGTGAGGGTTCTTCACATCAAGGTTTGGAAACATAAAGCATGCAACATTTTTGTGATGAGCGATGAAGATATAAATAAAGGAATATTTGAAGGATGGGTGGCATATTTTTATTGCATCATTGGCCTCCAATGCATCGCAGATTAATGTCTTGTTCTCTTAAAGGGATGAGAAATGTATTGAATACACGCAATGATGGTTGATCTTGATTCTCCTACGATCAACGATCATGTTTTAAAGTTCATTTGGAAATATGATCTCAGCCATCCATGTCCAATCCAATGGATAGCATTCAATCTTCAATGGCCAATTGCTCCTATTCATGACAAATTTTTAGAATTGATGTCTCAACGACATTCCCAGCTAGTAGATCAAATCTAATTGACTATGGATTGAATTTTCATGCTTTTTCAATGCTACTTTTTAGAATTGGATGACTCCATTACTTTTGATGTGTTGTAGAGGCCACATCTCTCTTGTCAGGGTATGTTGGTATAATATTTTC
Source organism: Sequoiadendron giganteum (assembly GCA_007115665.2). NCBI lineage: Eukaryota > Viridiplantae > Streptophyta > Pinopsida > Cupressales > Cupressaceae > Sequoiadendron > Sequoiadendron giganteum. The sequence goes on from CM021108.1 coordinate 4,621,160, forward strand.
CTATAGATTTCATGATGTAAGGAAAGCAACAGTGCAAACAACACCTTCCTAATGCAAAATCCTTAGAAGAGAAGTACAAAAGAAACCTCACTTAAAAAATTTCATACATTTGAGAAGCACATTCATAGAACAACAGGAGAAAAAAATAAATCACACACACAGAGATAACACCAGATATAAGTGGGAAAACCCTTATGGGAGAAAAACCCACCACACCAAGTAAAGTCACTTTGTATTACAATAAAACAATTACATACACAATTACAAAATTCACTCTCAGATGTTAGCTCATAACAATATTCCCTTGGTTGACCTCCAATCACAGACTTCAATTTTTATTTTTTTATACACTCACTATTACAATGCTTGTAAAGCATACAATGAATTATCTTTCTCACTCTCTCCAACAACCATTAGGGTATATTTATTTAATTTCTTCATCGTAGATTACACTTCCCTACAACACACATCAGGCCGCCCAACATTAAATTTTTGGTTACATAAAATATTGCTATATTTGCACTTTGACAACCCTTGAGTCAGAATATGAATTTAATGCAAATATATCGCTATTAGAAGATAAAGCTTTCAGCCAATGATTGTTGATTTACAAAATCGATGTAAAATCAAAAAATGACATCGTGCCACATGTTGGCACATCATTCATCCATCACTTTGACTATCGCACAAAACTGTTGGGTGTTCCTTGTGCTCCTTCCACCGCACCACCACTCCTCATCCAAAAGACCCCCGAGGTAAGGTGGTATACTGCGTTATTGCACGATAGGTGTGAAGCGCTCATGGTATGGCAGTATACACCAAACTATTGTGTCAGAGCTTGTAGACACTCGTGGTATGGTGGTTCCACCACACAATCACCAGACAACCAAAGGACCCTTGAGAAAGATGGTGCCAAATGCTACTGCTCATCAAGTTGAAGGTTCTCATGGTATGGCAATATCATCACACTACTGTGCCTCTACATAAAAGCTCTTGTGGTATGGTAGTATCACTACTCTACTTCCAGGTAGTATGAAGTCTCCCACAGTATGGCGGTAACACCGCACCACCACCAGACAACCAAGAGACCCCCACGGTATGGAGGTAAACCACGCTACCGCACCTCTTCCACAAACACCTAGCAGTATGGAGGTAAAGTCATGAACTCCAAGGGGAAATTTTCCAAGTATTTAAAGAAGGTTCAAGCCAGCAAGTTGAGGCACATTTTCCAACAAGCTCCCACTTGACGAAGACTTACTGGCTTCCTCCAAACTCGAACTTAATGATGATCATAGGCCCCACGGCCCATCAAATTGGAACACTACCTATACTTTTCTATGCTCATGGGCTTTGTCAATGCATCAACGACAGTCTTCAGAGTATCCACCTTTTCTAGATTAACCTTTCCATCATCCACCATATCACGAATGAAATGATATTGTACATTAATGTGCTTAGTCTTGACATGGAACATGGGATTTTTTGCCAAATAAATAGCACTTTGACTATCAGAACAAATCATAATCTACCCTTCATTAAACCCGATATCTGAGCATAAACACCTAAGCCAAACAAATTCTTTGTAGGCATGTGTTGCTGCCATATACTCTACCTCAGTAGTAGATAAAGTGACTACAACCTACCACTTGCTCATCCAACTCACTGCTCCACCAAATAACATGAAAATGTATCCACTGGTAGATCTTCTATTGTCAATTTCCCCTACCCAATCAAAATGCACATACCCATGAATGCTAAGAGATCTTTGTGATCTTGCTAAGTTTCCATGATAACAAAGAGAAAAATATGAGGTACCCTTCAAGTATCTAAAAACCCTCTTCACAACATCCCAATGTGGCTTTCCTGGGTTAGCCATAAATTAACTAATAACTCCCACTACTTGGGCAATGTCTTGCCTAGTACAGACTATTGCATACATTAAACTGCCAACAACACTTGCATACGGTACCTTGGTCATGTCCTCCATCTCAACAGGAGACTTTGGACAGTCTTCAACAAATAAATTTGTTCATTACAACACTGGAACAACTAGTTGCTTGCAATCAGCCAATCCAAATCTCTCCAGGACAATATAGATATACTTACTCTAGCTAAGCCAAATTTTTCCATTTCCTCTATCCCTTTTTATTTCCATCCCTAGAATATACCTTGCTACACCCAAATATTTCATTTCAAACTTTGTAGACAATTGAGACTTAAGATCAGAAATCATAGTCTTACTATTTCCTATGAACAACATATAATCCATGTATAGGAAAATAATAAGCACGCGATCACTTTTAGATTTTTAATACACATAATGATAAGATTTTGATCTCACAAATCCCAATGACAACACAAAGGTGTCAAACTTTTGGTACCACATTATAGGCGATTGTTTCAAACCATACAAAGATTTCTTTAACTTGCAAACCGAGATATATTTACCTTTTTCAACGAAGTGCTTAGGTTGGGACATATAAATTTCTTCTTCCATCTCTCCATGGAGAAACACTATCTTCACATCCATATAATCAATCTCTAAGTCATACGTGGCCGCAAGTGATAAAAGAAATCTGATAGATGTCAGCTTAGCTACAAGAGAAAATATTTCTCCATAATCAATTCCCTCCACCTGGGAATACCCTTTCGTGATCAAACGAGCTTAAAATTTTTCAACACTACCATCTAGACCAGTCTTCTTCTTAAATACCCATTTACAACCAACAGGCTTTCGCCCTTTAGGAAAAGGTACCAAATCCTAGGTTTCATTCTTCTTTAATGATGCCATTTCTTCATTCATGGCTTCCAACCAGGAATTTGAATCAGACATATTGATCACCTCTTTCATAGTCCTAGGCTCATCAGTGCTAGTAATCAAAGCATAGGCACAATTTGAATCCAACATAGAAAATCCATACCTATCAGGTTGACGCTTTTCACATGTAGACCTCCTCATAGGCTGAGGCTAAGGTTGTGGTTCTTCTTCTTCAGAACTCTCAGAGCTGCTCAAACACTCCTTAGTTTTAGGTACACTATGTAGTTCCTCATTTTTTGCAGTTCAAGGAATTTCAACTACATCAGTCTTCTTTTCCATTTTATCTATCTCTAACTACAGATTAGCTACTAAAGGCTTCATCTCATGAAAGGTTACACTTTTGTTGTACAAAACCCTCTTAGTATCAGGATTCCAAATCCTGCATCCTTTCACACCAACACCATACCCGATGAAGATACATTTAATGGCCTTGTTCTCCAACTTTCATCTTTTCTCATTCGGCACATATGCATATGCCTCACAACCAAAGACACAAATATGTCACAAAGAGGGCTTCTTACTAGACCATGCTTCCAAAGGTGTTTTATCAACAAGAGCCAAACAAGGTGAATGGTTTACCAAGTAACATGTTGTAGCCACAACCTCAGCCCAAAAATTCTACTCTAGACTAGCACCGCTCAACATACTTCTCACTCTTTCCATTGGTATCTTGTTTAACCTTTCAACAACTCCATTCTGTTGTGGAGTATAAGGCATAGTTTTATGCCTTTTAATCCCATGGTATTTGCAATACCTTTTGAAATATGCAAAATAAAACTCATCACCATTATCCATCCTCAAGCATTTAATTTTCTTTCTAGTCCGATTCTCTACCAAGTTTTTAAACTCTTTAAACTGATTGAACACTTCTGATTTACTCTTAAGAAAGTATACAAATTCCCTTCTTGAATAATCATTAATAAAAGAAACATAATATCTAGACTTTGATAACAAAGGAGCATTCACTAGACCAAATACATCAGAATGAACATAAACCGGTACACTAGAAGATTTATGAGGACTTGAATAAAATGAAACATGATGTTGCTTTCCATAAATGCAATGTTCACAAAAATTAAACTCAAGGTTGCAATCGAAAATCCCTTCAACAAGTTTTTTATTTTTCAAGGTTTTTAAACCTTTCTCACCTATGTGACCGAGTTTATGGTGCCACAACATGGTCTTCTCTGCTAGGAGCTTCACCTCCTTCAACATGGTCTTCTCTGTTGGGAGCTTCACCTAGAAGAGCATCATTCTCCTTCTCTATGTGAGCAGTTTTTCTTGACTTTATAGAGACATTATTATATTGAAAAGGACGTGCATCCAGCTTGTACAAAGTACTTGTGCATACACACTTAGCCAACACAATTGCACCTCTAGTCAACTTACAACCTCCACTCAAGAAAGAAACTTGCACACCAACATCATTCAAATTACTGACTGAAAGTAGGTTATGAGAAAAACTTGGTATGTGTAGTACATCACCAATCCCTTTGATTCTTCCATCAAGGAATTGGATTTTGACTCTTCCATGGCCAACAACCTCTAGAGTTGAATCACTTGATAGGTAAACCTTTCCACCACCATACTTTTCATACTTAGTGAGCCAATCTCTATGTGATGTCATGTGAAAAGATGCACCTAAGTCAATCAACTAGACATCATCTAATGTTTAAGTCACCAAGGCTACAATGAAGGCATCTACATCACTCTCAGAAGAGTTATTGTCTGAAGAGTTATTCTTCTTCTTCTTTTTATCCTCCTTACAATCCATTCGGATATGACCAGACTACCCACAGTTCCAACATTTCACCTTGGAATTTTTACTAGGATACTTTGATCTCCCTTCAGATTTGGATTTAGACTTCTTGTCCTTCTTCTTTCCTTTCTCCTTCGATCTACCTCGAACAACAAAAGCCTCTTTGGCCATCTCAAAAGACTTCCTCTGCATTTCTTCTGACAATAACAAGGCAACCATGTCTTCCATATTGAAATTAGTTGTTGTACTTCCAATAGCCATTACCAGATGGTCCCAAGTGTCAGGTAAGGAGCATAACAAAAGCATGTAGCAATCCTCCTCCTCTATCTTCACACCCATAGATGCTAACTGAGCAAAAATCATATTAAATGAATTTAGATGGTTTGATACAGATGCACCTTCTTTCATCTTCAAGGAGTACAACTTCTTCCTCAGGAATAAATTATTCACCAAAGACTTTCCTTGATAAATGTCACCAATTTTTTTCCATAATGAAGTTGCAGTCTTTTCCTCATAGACGTTTAGGAGTATAGAATCGGCCAGAAAAAATCTTATCAACGCTCTAGCTTTTCTATCTATGAGGTTTCAATCTTATTGCTTCATACTTTGTGGCATAGCTCAAGACATAGCAATCCATAGGTCTTTATCCACCAATAAGTCTTCCATTTTGAGTTTCCACAACTCAAAATTGCCGCCATTGAATTTTTCAAAATCTACTCTACCTGATGTACTTGCCATCTCAAATAGTAGACTAAGTAATTGGTTCTTCCTTTGCAAGACTCCCACTAAAATAGGATTACCACAAAAAGCCAACCCTACTCACAAGGATAACACAACTAGCCAAAATCTGATACCACTTGTAAGGAAAGCAACAGTGTGGAAAATGCCTTCTTAATGTAAAATCCTTAGAAGAGAAGTACAAAAGAAACCTCACTTAACAAATTTCATACATTTGATATGTGCATTCACAGAACAACAGGAGAGACAAAAATAAATCACACACATAGAGATAACACCAGATATACGTGGGAAAACCCTTACGAGAGAAAAACCTATTGAGCCTCTCTTTTTCTTTTTGTACTTGATGACAATATTGTGTTTCAGTTTGGCATCTTTGTGGTTGATTATTCAGTTGCATTGTATCTATTCTATCATTGGCATACTTAATTTGGCATTATGATGTTATCTTTGATGGCACTGATCTCTTGACTCCATGTGCAGATCATAAGGAATCTTGTTTATAGGATAATGTTTCCATGTTCAAGTGGTATAATTCTGGTTTGACATTTTGTGCTACAGTGATCTACAAGGTTATATGTTATTGGCTTGTTCAGATTTCTAACATCATGGCATTGATAAAAATTTCTGAACAACATCAGAGTTGTGCTTCTCTATTCAGACTCTTTTAGGTAATGCTTTCAGTTATCTTGGTTCTTGGGATTATCAAATGTAGTTGGTTTTTAGTTTTAAGAAAAGCCTATCAGGTTTCCTTAAACAATTGATAATGGCTTGGGCATATGGTATATTGAATTTGGCATGGAATTAGCCTTTATTACATTTCATAAGGCATTGGATATATTGGGCATTATGTCATGGCAATTGACTTTGAATAAAGGTAAACAAATTGATTATTACATTTGCATATGATATCGAGTCTTATGGTTAATAAATCACTAGGCCTTAAGGCCGACAACAGGTATGAGGTTATGTTTATTTAAAAGCCACTATGAAAGTGACATGGCTTTGATTTCTTGGTAACAAGGATGGCTAAGGTAATTGACATTTGGTTTTAAAAGTGGTCATGACAAATTATTTAAGGCATAATTGTGTCAGCATTTCACTTTCTTAATCATTGAACATTGACAATGATGATCGATGATTTGTATGCATTCTAAGGCAATAAGTTTGTCGGCATGCATTACATGGATAAATTTTGATTATCTCAAATTGAAGGTGCCGCAAACTTGAAATGATCTTATGACTTGGAAAATTCTTCGAGTACCTTGCTAAATGAAATTAGGTCATTCCATTGTGCTTCTCTAGCTCGAGGGTTTGGAACCCTCTCTTGGCTGCCACCATAGAAATCTACTCAGCTGTTACACTGTGTTTGTTGGATTTCTTTAATTCTTTGTCAACGAATGGGTCTCTCTACAAAATCCTCTCCATGGTCGATACTCTTTTCAGTCTTTTGTCATTGGGTAAAGGCTCGAACCTAGAAGGAGTCTGTGCTGCTTTGCTACTCTACTGGTTTGGTAAATAGCTCCATGATAGACTCTCTTTCATTCTTCTTAGGTATTCACCTTATCAACTATCTTTTGAGAAATCATTACTACTATTGGCACAAAATTTTTAAGACATGTGTTCACTTCTTTTTGGTAAATGATAAAATGGGTTTATTTGTTTGTGGTTAGAAATAATGCATGTCAATTTCACATAATCTGAAATGCATACCAAAATACTTTATCATATTAATTCTACTCCTGCTTTAAGAGATGGTGTTTTTGATTTATGGGTAATTATTCATTCTATAAATCTTTTCAGTCTTTCACCTGGATTCAGTGATAGTTATTTTTGGGTGCACTATTATGAGGTTTCAATTACATTGTTATTGCAGCAATTTTCGAGGGTATTGTACGAAGAATTTTTTTTTTTTTTTTGATGGTTCGGTTAGCATTGCCTATGTAGGATCCTTGTGTGGATAGGATTCAGTTGCCTTTCTAAAAATGCATATTCCTTGACTATTATTGTCAGAAGAAAATTTCCATGACTGAACATTTTCTAAAACACACAGCAATACCTAGAAATATTGCTCAATAGAAAGTGGGTACTTTGAAAATAACCTCTGTTGTTTTCAAAAACAAGAAAGAACTCACTATTGTAATTTACTTGAGATGTAATGATGAAATATATGTAAGAAGATAAATCAATGTCAAAAAAAAGTCTTTTTTAGTTACTTGAAAAAACTGTGAGAGATCAAGTTTTAGATTCTTGAGAAACAGTGAGATAGTGTTAACTGTTTTTAAGAACGATGAGAAATGTACAAGAAATATAGTAAAAACCAATGTGACTAAATCATAGTGATTTTATTGAAGAAATGTTGAGTTTTTGAGATTGAAAATATGAAATATGAGTTAATTATCAAGCTGTCTTAAGGCTTGACAATGGCTGAAATTCTGAAGGTTCATTTTGGAACTTTGAGGATTTTAGATATTGTCTGTCAAGAGGGAATTGATAGATAAGAGAGAAATAGAGAGATCCTCTGTATCATCGTATGTCTTGCTAAAAAAATAAAAGGGGTTGGTGCTCCTTGAGTTGGTGCTAAGAAATCAGCCTATAAGGCATTGTCAAAAGTGACTATTAAAATAAAATCCTAGAAAGGCAACAGTTTACGAGTGGTTTTTCTACCCCAGGAGGGTTTTCCACTCGGCATATATTGTGTCATTTTTAATATCTCTGGTTCATCTGATTCATTGAATGAATGATTTAATATGCAATGTTTCAGTATTATAATTCTCATTTCAGTTATATGTGATTGCATTCAATACATGAATGAGTTTATCATTGATAAATGAGAGCATAAATCTGTTTTATTTCAGTTTTAGTAAAATTTGTCAAAACTATTAATGACATTGATTCACCCCCCCCCTTCTCAATGTCTTTTTCACTCCAACAAAACCCACCACACCAATTAAAGTCACTTTCTATTACAGTAAAACAATTACATATAGAGTTATAGACTTCACTCTCAGATGTTAGCTCACAACAACATTCCCTTGGTCGACCTCCAATCGTAGACTTCAAGTTTTTTTTTATACACTCACTGTTACAATTCTTGTAAAGCATACAATGAATTCTCTCTCTCACTCTCACCAACAACCATTAGGGTATATTTAATTACTTGCTTCACCGACAAGGTTTCTTCATCTCAGATTACACCACCCTGCAACACACATTGGGCCGCCCAACATTAAATTTTTGGTTAAAATAAAATATTTCTATATTTGCACTCTGATAACCCCCAAGTCAGAATATGCATTTAATGTAAATATATTGCTATCAGAAGATAAAGCTTTCATCCAATGATTATTGATTTACAATAGTGATGTAAAATCAACAAATGACATCATGCCACGTGTCGACACATCATTCATCCATCACTTTGACTATCGCACCAAACTGTCAACTATTCCTTGTGCTCCTTCTACCGTGCCACCACTCATCATCTAGAAGACCCCTGAGGTAATGTGGTATACTGTGCTACCACACGATAGGTGCAAAGCCCTCACGGTATGGCAGTATACATTTCACTACCATGTCAAAGCTTGTAGACACTCGCGATGTGTCAGTGTCACCACACAACCGCTAGGAAACCAAAGGACCCTCGAGAAAGATGGTGCCCCATGCTACCACTCGTCAAGTTGAAGGTTCTCGTGGTATGGCAGTATCACTGCACTACTGTGCCTCTACATAAAAGCTCTTGTGGTATGGCAGTTTCACCGCACTACTGCTAGGTAGTATGAAGTCTCCTGCAATATGGTGGTAACATCGTGCCACCACCAGACAACCAAGAGACCCCTATGGTATGGAGATAAACCACTCTACCACACCTCTTCCACAAACACCTAGCAGTATGGAGGTAAAGTCATAAACTCCAAGGGGAAATTTTCCAAGTCTTTAACAGAGGTTGAAGCCAACAAGTTGAGGCACATTTTCCAACACATGACTCCCCATCCCTACATTCATATGAGTCATCAGTTTGGGGCTTGTTCAAGTTGTCAGAGCCTTTATGGCTAGTTATGTTGCTCTATAGTGGAAGCAATTCAGATCATTTTAAATCTGATTGAATTCATCTTCTTGCAAAACCTGGTTAGGTTAGGGCTAGGGTTTTGAGTTCAATCATCAGTTATGCCTGAACTATAAAGGAAATGTTTTTATTCATTCAAAGGGTTCTTCCTTTGGCTTCTCTAGGATTTTTCTATTGCAGAAACTGCATTTTTTTCATTATGCCATTGTAAAGATTGCTTCTAAGCTTTTTTGTTAATAAAGTTCAGCTATTATCATTGTTTTCTCTTGCATGTTCGAGTAAAATCCTTTTACCTTCATGCCTGAGTATGCATTTAGTGATTTATTGATGTATTATCCTATTTAGAAGTAGTCAGAAACACACTCTAAATTTGGTGCATCACATTCTTTCATATTTCATGTCTCTTTCTACCCTTTTCCTTTGTGATTTGTTAGAGTAGGTTATCATTAGGACTTTCATGTGCTAGGTTAGACCAACATATTTTCACTTAGTTTGGAAAAGGAATCCGATCTTCTCCGGAGACTTGACCTCATCTTGTAAGGTCCCACACCTTGAGGTAATTTCCATTGTGTCATTAGAACACTGAAGTCTTGTTCAGTAGGGTGTATTTTTATGTGACAACAACTCATTTTTATAGCATGTCTCTTTAGTGGCACTAAGTGTAATGATAGGAGCATAAATTTGATGTCTAGAAAGTATTTTTCATTTCTTAGACCCTTTAAATCATGGATTTCAAGGAATAAACTATACAAAAAATTATTATGTACAATACCACAAAACTTGATCATATTTGCATCATAGTTCACACCACCCTATACCACACACATATCCAATAATTAACCTTGCTTATATATCCTCTGCAGCCTCAAACAATTTATCTAGGATGGCCTCAATAAAATGTATGCACCTCAAACATGTAACCACCAAATAGGCCGGCGCCAAACACTTCCACAATGGAAAGAAGTGAAGGCAGACCACACCGAGGGTTATCCAAGAACCAAATCTAAGCCAACATACTGCACCACGCTTCCACAAACAAAAAACCACCTCCACAATCAATGCTAACAGGCTAGGTCAACCAAACCTACACTAACACTAACGAAAAACCAATTTTCTCTTCACCAAGTTCAAAAAAATCTCATGGAACACGAAATATCACACAACATCCCAAAATATTCCAACACCATCAAAATATTCAACAACACTATTGCAACCACCTGCAACTAAGAATACTTTAATCTTGTGCAACCAACCACATTGCCATAGACATACAACTCTCTAACCTTGAAAAAAATAAACATAGAGCATTCGAAGGGAAGGTAGGTATAGACAATATTAGCATGTTCCCAAATCCCCAAGACAAGAAACCTCAATTTGGAGAAATGTGGAGCAATTCCATTTCTCCCAAACAACCTTCTTCATAGGAAACACATTGCCATACACATCTTCCATTGCCACATAAATTAGAACTTGAAACTCTAGATATAACACCTCTAAACACCTCTGATCATCTCATCCAAAACGTATAAGCACAATTTAAACCATGAAGAAATGTGGATCACAACAAAAAACATGACTCTACCACCTTGTGCACTCTTTATACAAATTTCTCAAAAGCACTTGGAAACCAAGTGAGCCAGTTGCATCAACAACACCTACTCAACACCACAAACACCTTCTCACGACAACCACACTAGAGGTTCCAAAAATATCCCCTTCACAAACATCTTCTCATAAACACCACACTAGAGGTTGACATGAATGACAACACTAAAGACAACATAGTGCAACAATCTCCAACAACTTGGGATAAGCATATCTAGAGCAATGAAAATATTACGCTAACACCACCCTTAAGTGAAACTGAGGTAAGAAGAAATGGTTCCTAACAGCAAGGCCTTATAGTTACCCATGTACAATCTCAAATAATCTTAAAGCACAAAAATAGTGTCTCTTAAATATAAAATAGGAGAAAACCCATAGGAAAAAATTCCTTCCCAATTGAGGTATGTGGAGGACAAGATAGCCCCCTACAATTGAGTGTCTTGAAATCCTTGCAAGATAAGGCACACGTTTTCCTCCACAAAGAAGAGAGAAATGAGTAATACTAACTGTTGCATGGTGAATGTTGAAATAGGTCCCTTTGCAAAAGATGGTCCATCTTCCTTTTAGAAGAAAGAAACCCTAAGCTATCAAATTGCTAAATTCCAATCAATTGGAATGTAGAAAGAAATTGGGATACAAGGATCTAGAAATTTCTCATATGTCTTAATTCTAATGTACTATATGACACATGGTCTAACAAAGAGAAATTTATTCTTCATCAAACGATCTCACTAAACACTACACTACATTCTAATCATTATTTTAAGGAAGAAACAAACCTGCTACTAACTTAATAGGAAGAGTATATTATTCTAGTTGATTCTAATGTGGTTTATCCTTGTGAATTTATAATTTTATTACAAGTTATACTAAGAAAATTACTACTTATTTACACGATTTTAACTATAGAGTTATCAAGCTAAGAGTAGAATTATAAATATAGAATGGAGAGGAATCTACAAAAAAAATCTAAAGGATTCTATGAGGGACACTCTTATGTGACATTGATGTCTACATGTCATTATATAGTCTATATGGTATGATAAATCAAATTCACTTATTTCCATAAAAAAATATGCTCAATCTACATAAAGATGAAATTCAAATGATTAGGTAGATCATAATTGGTAATAAAAATAAAAATAATAAGGTTTTATCTATATATTTGAATGAAACTTAAAAAATGACATGAAAAGGAAGATATTTGAAATATTTCATGTGTCTTAATTTCTTCTCCAAAAATTACATTAGCTACAAAAGGAAAAATTGGTAAGGGTTGTTTGGGAACTTGCCTTTAGTTCAAGCCTCTATGTTGGTCTTTTGATCTCCATGAACAACTAATATATACAAAATGATAAAATAGAGTGTGTGTTCATATACTAAGTCTGTCTAGGAATTGAAAGAGTACTGAAAATGATAATAGAGTGAACCAAAATGTAAATGAGAGTGTTGATAAGTAGGACATGAGATCCAAAGTGCCAAAGATAACAACTAAGATTAGACAATGATAAAATGAAGAATACAAGAAGTTAGAGAAAATTAGCAATAAAAATTACCTCCCAAGCTAGGTGAGAATAATGGAGGTAAGAATGTTGTTGTAGGATGTTGATAAACTTCCCAAGTATTCAATAAATATTGGTAGACTAATCAATATTCTAGGGAGAATGGTGTATAACTCTAAGAGAGGATGAAAGTTGCAAGATACAATTAGATATTTGAAATAGATTAAATGGAGAGAGTAAAGGGAGTTGAGTAGCCATTTAGATTTTCTCCAAAGTGGTTTCCTAAGTGGTAGGTATAGAACACTTACAAATGGCCATAGAATCATGAACTATTATGGAAAACTATCACTTTGCACAAACATTTACACATTTTTCTAGTATCTAGATAAATCGATGTTCATAAAGGTCTAAATGCTAGGAAATGACACAAACATAACAGCTGTAAGTTTATTCTGGAAAAAATGACTATAGGAGGCTAGGTCTTGGCACCATGGGAAGAAACCAACTCAAGTTCATCTATACTAGTCATAATTGTTCCTAGCATGAACCAAAATTTGAGTCAACATCACTTCTAAGAACTGTAATATTCATTGACATGATAAATTTGTGATACATACGATTTGGATGAGTTTGCTGATCTCAAACTATTGACTAGCCCAGTCTTGAATTGATATGCCATAACTAATCTATTGACTAGCCTGCTCTTGAATTAATATGCCATAATTAATCTATTGACTAACCGACAAATATTATTACAATACTAAAAAAACTTAAAATTTTCTTAAGAAAAAGAGTAATGTTGATATAACAACTCATATTAATTAGATTTCAATGTCCAATTTGGGCTGCTAAGAATTCGTTACTATTTTAGAAAGTACTTTGAAATAGAAAGATACACCTCTCCAATTAATTTCTAAAATAAGTTATGGATGATGACAAGATCATAAATATTTTCCTTGAGATAAAGAATAAATATATTCAATGTAAAATCATTGATGATTCCATGTGAAGATGGGAACATCATTGGCGAATCCTATGCGATCCGTTGCCCAAAATATAAATTAAAATCATAAAAAGGACATAGGTTAGTACAAAATGTTAAAATAGGAGAATAAAAAGGTAATAACGTTGTTGAAGAGAGAAAAAACAACTTTCTATGTGAGTAAAATTTATTAAATGTAACTACATGTATAGGAAAATTAAAATAGAATGTGTATATAAATATAATTAAAATTTAGATTAAGTAAATGTTTGTTGTGATTCACTATATTTTGATATTAAATATTAAGTTATGAGAATGAATATAATGGATGGATATTTAATTTTATAATTGAGTAATAAGTGTTTTTTGGCGTTTCAAATAGCACCTATGGAATGCATTTTGGAAACGGACATCTATGTGCAGTAAATTGCTCTTCGAATTAGGAGGGGAAGCTCCCTCTTTTGATGAGTTGCATAAAGTAAGTAAACTAAAACTATTAGTGATATCAAGTTTCCACAATCCATATCGTTAATTTTTCATCTGTTTCTGGATTAGATTGCGTGAGAGTTTTTTGCATCTAATCCAGAAACAGATGCAACATTAAACTAAAACTATTTTTTTCCTATCTTTTTTATTCAGCTGCGAGAACACAAGGTTATTAAACTCTAGATGTTGCAGTTGAGGTTTTCCCTTTAATGAAACTTGAAAACTACAACTTAACTTATGCTAAAACGTTTATATCCTCTCGAGTAAACACAAAGCAAGAAAGTCTAGAAATGGATGAGGTTGATTTTCTGACAAAGATACTTGAAAAAACTTTACTCAACATACATCTACTAAATTTCAATGCAAGCTGAAAAAGGAGATCATAAAATTATTATGGAAATATGAGTTTTTATTTCAAGGGCAAAATATCAAGCTTCAATATTTTATTTCCTCACACTTTTGGCACAAAATAATAAACCAAAATCTGAGATATTTATATCAAGGGCAGCAAAGCAAGCTTCAAGATTCTATTTACTCAAACTTCTAAAACAAAGATTACAATTTTGTGATAGCAAGCTATAGAAAAATACTTCCAACATGCGATCAACCTGATTATAATTGACACATAACACATGCACTAAACAAGGATTTTCAGCTAAGGAGGCATGCAAACTTGCTCCATACACAAAATGAACTGATACTAAATGATAAAAAACATGAAGCCATAAGCTCAACGATTCTATTATCACAAGCACGGTTAAACTAAAATGAGAATAAAATGCTCTTATTTATAACTAAGCAGAGGAGTAGGAAACCCTAAAATCTCCTTGCTTTTACAAATACTGCTTGCCAACATGCAAGCTTTATTTCTAATCCTAGAAAAGATAAAACATCTAAACCCTAGAAAACATCTAAAAACGGAAAGTGCCAACTCATTACAACTTGTTACAACTATTTTCTTTCTATCCTCAAAGAATGGATAAGAATTGAGACAAGAATAGAAAGAAAGGGTGGAAGAAGCTTCTAGAAGAAAACTGATTTAAATCTTGATCACATCTACTAAAAAGTGGGTAACTTCATCTATCATGGGAGTGTTGATACTATTAATAGAAAAATTCCTCTTTTCCAAGATTTCTTCGCCATCTGCAATAGATCTCAAGAAATATTCACTCTCATTCGCCACTTTCTCGAACTGTGCTGATATCATGGAAATCATCTTCATTCTTCCAACACTGCCATCGCTGCCATGCATGATACTCTGAAACTCTGCTTGGACTACGTCAAGCACAATGTATGAACCATCCTCAAGGCAATATTGAAAAGGAATTGTTGCAACAAATTCTCTGATTAACCTAAGAGTATCAATGACTCTTTTCTTATATACTGCAAACTCCTCATATATTCTAACATATGTATTTACCTTGAAAAGGTGACCTTCTTTACACTCCAGGATTTGTCTTTTGTGTTCTCTTTCCATTGTAGAGCCATAAGGAATCTCTAAATCTGTAATTATGATCTCATGCATAGGCTTGAACTCGGCTATCAACTGCTCAAAATCCTAGATACCTTGACGTAAATCATGAGCTTTGTATCTTAGCTGGAAGACCTATGTTAGAATTTCTTTTCCATTGATGATGAACTCTTCAATCCATTCGTGAGATTTTTTTCCACAAATAACCAACTGCCTTAACTGATGTTGATCAGCTAGTGTTTCTAAAACTTGTGGCAGCAACTGTGTTGTTGGTGAGGTGCCTTGAATAAGATTTGATATATACAACTGGAGTTGACGATTTTCAGCCTTGAGGGCTGCCTTGTCTTCTCCATCCTTTTGAACTCTTTCTTGAATATTTTCGGTTACCATTTTAAACAAACTCATATCAGCATGTCAGGTACTTTTACCAAGGTTTTCTTTGACCATTATGAAATCATAAACATCCATATCATCGCTGATTTTATCTTCAAGAGGCATAGCTGTCTCCATGACCATTTCATCCTCAAGATTCCTCTCAAAATGCATTTTTTTTGGCTTTCTTCTTGGGTGCTTCTTGATATATGATGAGGTCATCATCAATCACCTGATATGAAGGCCTTCTTCTCGTCCTTCCCAAAGAGCTCTCAAGCCAAGATGTGGTATCTCTACTAACATCCAAGGGAGGAATAATTGTAGCATTGGCCTCTATCTCCTCATCTTCCAAATCAATGCGAATTGGCGAAGACCTAGGAGATGGTAAAGGGTCTTGTATCAAAGGCTCATTTTGTACTTCTTCTTGAAGTATGGACTCGGGTAGAGGAACTTCTGTTTCAGCTATAGGTTGCTCCTGTATAACAATTCATGTGTAGTCCAACCTCCTCTTGGAACTCTTTGCTGATCTACTCCCCTTTGTAACCTCCTGAGACAAATATTTTCCTTTCATATTCATTTGAGCTCTTGAAGAAGAGGGAAGAGATGAATGTTTCTTTGGCGGATCTGCTACCGAAATGCATTCCATGCTCTTGAGGATTAAGAAAGTCTTGTTGTACTCTACCACTTGTCGTGTCCTTTCTTCCACTATAATGCATTGATTGTTGGCCCAGTTGACCTGTGGAAGAGGTTGTTGTTCAACCTAATTTCTAGTATAGGCTGGGAGAATTACATCCCTCTCATCATTTGATAACCCTTCAATGTCTTTGGATAAACAATCTTTCATTTGGTGAAGGGTGATCCTGCTATTACTTCTCCTCCGCACCTCGTACTCATCTCTACAATTAGCCCAAAAGTCTGCGAGTGTGGGAATATGAGCATATTTTTGACCAAGTCAAGCTGTATAGACACCATGGGCATCATATGATCATTTCTCATTAAAAGGATTGAGACCAAGTTTATCTAACTCATTACCCATTATTTTAGTGTCTGTAGATGATCTGCAACTATAAATACCTAAAGCAAAAGGAAAGTTGGAGGTTGGTTTCTTTTTGTTGTGTAGGTGAGTGTGGACATTTGATACCTATCTGAGAAATTCCATACACATGACTTCATCTGATGGATACCTTGGTAACATAAGAGGAGATACTGAATAGCCATAAACCCTTAGGTAAGCGAAAGTGGAAAACTGAGTAAACCAATCAGCCCATTCTTACATTACTACCCTAGAAATAGATGAGATGCGAACATGTAGCTCGTTGTCAAGGTCATGCACTGTGTAGATTAAGAATGCTTCATTCACTCTTTTATAATGATGTGATGCCGCAGTGAACTCCAAGTGAGTGTAATAATTGTAGACATGTTGAAAATTTAAAGAACCCTTTGTGTTTAACCCTCTGAATTTACCTTGATAGGCAACCAAGTAGACTAGGTAGGAGACCATGTGGAATGTATGTCTATTAAAATATTCAGTTATTTGATGGTGAAGGAAATCACTGATCAAAGTAGGCCAGTCATAGAACTCCATCTTCTTCATTATGTGAGGTATCACATAGAACATCTAGGGCTGAAACTTTGTTGCATCTGCTTGACCAATAATCTGGTTGAGTAGGGTGATTAATATAGAAAATTCATCCTTGAACTCTCCTTTCCCGACGTTCTTTGGCAATGTATTGTATTTATCTTTCAGCCACCTATGTGCAATCTTTTTGCTATACTTTTCTTGATGCTCTTCCCATATCCTTTCACATTCTTGAATGTTGATGGTGACACTTCCAGGCCATGGTGGAATGGAGAAGCATTTATCAATCATGTTTGGCTTTAAGCTGCATATAATTCTTCGATCAACTAACTGGATTTCCCTTGTGGCTGGATTGTAATGCTTGATACAAGCAATTATGAATTCTAAGCTTTATACTAAGAAAGGTATGGATGCTGCTGCAAGAAGACCTGAATGGCCAAGATGCCTAATGGTGGTGTTGCCAGCATCTTCCTAAGGATGTAGATTGAATACTTGCTTAATATGGTGTAAGTCAATCTCGGCTATCTCTATGAAATCATGGTATAGTGTCGATTTGGTCTTGAACTCTATAGGAATGTACTCCATTCTACAAAACTTAAAGATTGACAGTAAACATGCCTAGGTTCTGACAAGTTTTGACAAATTTTCTAATTTTAGCTTGCTGATTTTTCTTCATCGAATGGATGAAATTTTGAATTTTTTTTGAGATATGGGTTTTGATTAGAATTTTGTTACAAGCCAACTCAGATCATCTATTTTTGAAAATTTGAAGTGAAGATTGAAAAACCAGCAAACCCTAATTTCTCCAAAAAAAGTACAAAAAGTTGCCATCTGGGTTTTGTTCATGAGCATATTCTGGATGAACCCAGTTGATTAGATTTTGCAAACCCTAACTTCTAACTAAAAAAGAAACCACTTTAAGTTTCTCTAAAAATGCTGTGATATGGATTTTGTCCAGAAGAAGGTTTAGTATAGACCCAGAAGATTAGAAATGGAAGAATTTGAAGTTTTCTCTGACATGCAAAATAAAAGCAACTGCTGCAACCTTGAGAAAATTCTTCAGCAATTTGTCCAGAAGATAGAACAAATATGGACCAACTTTTTGAAAATTGATAACAATGGCCTTCTTCTTCATAAATTTGATGTTCTTGATGAAAAATATGAAAAAGCAAGCCTTGTTTGAGTGCTCATCTGAAAAATTTATGAAAAACCAGCAAGTTTAGGTTCTTGAATCTTGAAAAACATAGGTTCGAAGTTGTTGCTTTGTTTCTCTTTGAAGACACCTGCAAGAAAATATGAAAAATAATACATAGAGATGTCCTTAAATAAGTTTTTTCTTTGAGAAACAACTTCTTAAACCCTAATTCTGAAAAACCTAAACTTAGCTCATGCATTTGATAAGGCGTTTTTTCCTCCTTTGATTTTTTTTGAAATTTCTAAAAATTTCTCTAAGGCATGAGAAGCTGGAAGCCCTTTTTGAGGTATGGTGCCCAGTCTCTCTAGACTTAGCCAATTTTTCACCGTTTTCACCTTTTGCTCAATTTTCAACCCTAATTTGACTCTGTCTCCCGGCTTCTAGATTTATCGGACGAATGAACTGAACATTTCATTACGGAGCTTGATTGAATCTGACGACATTGTTCTGGAGACATCATCTATCAAAAACTTCATTTGACCCTTCGTATTTTTAGGTGCCTATCTCTAACAGGGGTGCCTATTTTCTCCAATGTTCGCCATTTTCATGATTTTCAAAACCTAACTTGTCTTTTGACCTTCAAATGATTTCATGATTCTTAGCATTGTACTGATCAGACTGACTAAATGACGGATTGACTGGATAGCTAATAAGATTCTAGAAGGATTCTTCTAGATACCTGATCTCCGAAAACTGACTTCTGATGGCTCTAAACCCTAGGCGTCCTTCTCCTTCAGGGGTGCCCATCTCTTCCAGACTTAGTTTTTATTTTGAATTTTCCATTGTTTCTTCCCACTTCTATTATTTTATACACTTTTTCTCCTCCGTTCGACTTGCGACATTTGATGGCTGCCAACTCTGATGGACGAGTTGATGAATGCATTAGATAGCTTGATCCAGTTTGATGATATTGTGTTGGAGGTACCTTCTGCAATTTTCATCATTTAACACCTCAAAAGCTTGGGTGCCCTTTTCCTTTAGGGGTGCCCATTTGCTCTAGACTTAGCCATTTTTGATGATCTTTCATCTTCAGAGTTTTGAAAACACCTCTCTTTGTGACCTGTATTTGATCTAAGATTTTGGTTGATCAGGTGTTCGTGCTGACTGATTCATTGCGAGGCTGGGAAGAATCTGAGCAATGTTGACCTGGAGGTAGAAACCCTAATTTTGAATTTTCACCTCTTGAAAAGTTGGGCGCCTTTCTCCTTCAAGGGCGCCCATGGCTGGCAGAGTTAGAAAAATTTAAGAGATTTTCAACTTTTTACCTCGTTTAACGTGCCTCCCTTGTGTTTGACTATCGAAATGGAAAATATTTTAAGGAATTGAAGTATGGGTGCCTCTTCTTGATTGGGGCACCTGAAGTCTCCAAACTTAGACAAAATTTTTCATTTTTCATTTTTTCAAACTTCCTTTACCTGTTCCTCGTTCTTCATGCACGTTGCTCATTGACACTCTTTTTTTTATGCTTGAACATTTGATTCTAACACCTGGAAGTTGTCTGACCTCCATTGATGACCTTGGATCTCTAAAAAGGCTTTTGAAAAGTAGAATAGACCCAATAGAGTAAAACTAATCTTTTTGTGATTCTAACTGCACCAGCTTGATGAGGGAGTATTTTAAGCCTATCAAAATCAATCTTAACCCTAAAAGAAAAAATTTCTATTTTTAGAAAATTTTACAAGTATCCATTTCTTAAGAAACCTAGATAAAACCCAAAAAAAACCCAAAAAAAGTTTCTATTTTTAGAAAACTGCTAAAAATAGAAATTTTCCTAAATTTTAGGGATGAAAAACTAAAATCTGGGTATTGTAGGTTTGATCATTTTGAACCGACCCAGATTTCCTGATTTTGAAATTTCTAAGTTTTTAATCCTCATGCAGGACATGCAAACCCCAATTTTGACCTTTTTGACAGATTTAACAGTATTTTGACTCATTTATTCAAAATGCCTAAGTATAGTGAAATTTTTAATTTGGGGTACAACATTGGCTCCGTCTGGGGACCATGCCAGATACTTTCTGCATAGGAGAACCATAGAATCTCTGTATTTCAAGCTAGACCAGTGCCTTGTCCATTGGGTATCAGAGTCAGCATTACATCCTAATCACCTATTTGCAAGACTTTCCCTAAGAGTCACCTGTGACCGTACTTCCTAATATCACCTAAGAGTTGGACTTTCCCTAAGAATCACCTATGACCAGACTTCCCAATATCACCTAAAACACGACAAAACTGTTACGAGAAAGGGAAACACAACATTACAAAAGGAAAAATTATAGAAAGGGGAAACACATTACTAAAGCATAAAAAGATTATTTACAGAAATTTCACTCCACCCTCGAAGGGATAAAGAGCTTCAGGTACTGTCCACTGTGAGGCAGCAGTAGGATTCTTCCATCTAAGTGCGAGATAACATAAGTATTCTCCCCAGCGAACTCATGGATCATGAATGGCCCTAGCCACAAGGAATCAAAATTTCCATGCATTCCCTTGGGCTCATGTCTCTTATCCCACAGTAGGACTTGATCACCGACTTCGAAATATCAGAGGCGAGCTTTCTTGTCGAAAATTTTCTTCACCCATTCCTGAAGTTGGGAGATTATGTCAACCACCTCCACTCTTTCCTCTTGAAGCTTTGTCAAGAGCATAATGCACTTTTCAATTGGATCTGCAAACTCTCCATCCTCTATTGCAGTCGCCAGCTGCAAAGCAGACAACTCTAGTGTGATGGGTAACATAGCTTTTGCACCACACATGATGATGAAAGGTGAAGTTCCAATGGATCTCTTGGGAGTGATTCGGCCAGCCTAGAGAGCATCGTAAATTTTCTTATGCCAAGTTCGCTGATTAGCATCAACTAACTTGTGCACTATTGTTACTATATTCTTGTTTGATGAATCGGCCTGTCCATTACCTTGCGGGTAATAATCTGATGAATGAGCTAATGTGATGCCGTGATCAAAATAGAACTCTAGTAGTTCCTCTTATGAGAAACATGATGCATTGTCTGTCACAATCTTACGAGGTACTCCAAAGCGTGAAACAATATTTTCCTTTAAGAAATCACACACCACTTCGAAAGTAGCTCACTTAGTTGGAATATCCTCAACCCATTTACTAAAGTAATCTATAGCTGTAAGGACATAAATATGACCCTTAGTAGACCGTGGGTTCATAGGACCAACAAAATCTAGGCCCCATTGCTGAAATGGGGCATCTATAATAACTGGCCTGAGAGGAATGGTTGCTAACTTTATCTTTCCAACAAACTGCTGACACAACTGGCATTTGTGCACCCATTCATATGCATCACGAAACATAGTGGACCAAAAGAACTGTGCTCACAAAATTTTAAAAGTTGTCACTCTTGAAGAAAAGTGACCTCCACATGCTTGATCATGAAAAGATTCCAAAAAACGATGTTGCTAGTCTTTGGTGACACATAACAGGAGTGTTCCATCGATCCCACGCTTGTATAGAACGTTGCCCATTATCACATAATTCTGGGCTTTCAACCTTAGTATCCTCCTTTGTTTCTTATCCAATTGATGTGGACAATCACCATATGTTAGGTAATACCAAATCTCTATGAACCATTCTCCTACGGATTCAATTAGTAAGACCATAGGAAGATCTTCTTTCTCTTCAAGCTCGAGTTCTGGTATAACTTCCTCTTGAAGCTTCTTATCACCATCTTAAGCTATTAGTTGACATAGACCTCTCCCGCAGACGGTTTTGGTCAGTTGAATCTCTAGGTCATATTCTTGAACCTTTGCAACCTAGTTGCCTCTCTTAGAGCCCATTTCTTGCTGTGTTAACACACTTTTCACTATTCGATCAGTGACATAGACTATTGTATGGGAGTTTAAGATGTAGAACCTAAAAATTTTGATAGCTCAGACCACCGCATACGCGTTCTTCTCAATCCGAGAATACCGCGTTTCACTAGCCTTGAAATGGCTACTCATGAATGCGATAGGAGATTTTGTCTCTTCATTCAGCTTTTGTGTTAATATTGCCGACATGGTGTGCTCTAATGCATAACAGTAGAGAATAATTTTTTTTTCAAAATTAGGATGGACCAATATTGGCACCTGGCTAGTAGCTTCTTTTATTGCAACAAAAGCTTTATTTCCTTCCTCCATCCACTTGAAAGCGGACTTATTCTTCATCATGGTAGATATTTCCTTTGTCAATTAAGAGAAATCCGATACAAACCGTCGTATGAAGTTCACTTTACCAAAGAAAGAGTGAACTCCTGTCTTTATGGTCGGAAGAGACAAATCTCTGATAGATTCAACCCGACTTAGATCAATTCGGGTTCCTTCCTTTGAAACAATGTGACTGAGTAGCTTGCCTTCAATTACGACAAAGATATAATTCTTAGGATTTAGAGAGATATAATGATACTTGCACCTTTCGAAGACATCTAATAAGTGGGAGAAATGATCTTTCTGTTTCTTTGAGAAAATAGTAAGATTGTCTAGATAGACCACAATGACTTTGTTCTTCAAATCTCCAAACGCCAAACCCATGGCTCTCTAGAGAGTTGCACCTACATTAATAAGACTGAAAGGCATCCTTTCATATGCAAATTTTCCCCATGGGGTGGTGAATGTGGTCTTAAACTAATCATTTTTAGCAACTGCAATTTGAATGTACCCAAAAAAATTGTCAAGTAGAGATAGCATTTCTAACCCAGTGACAGTTTGTAGGGTGTGGTCCATGATCGACAGTGGGTAATTATCCTTCAGAGAAGACTGATTTAGGTTCTTGAAATCAACACACATTCTGATTTCTTCGTTCTTCTTTCATACAAGAACTATATTTGATACCCAAGTAGAATGATGTATCGAAAAAATGATCTTAGCATCAACCATCTTTTGAATCTCAACATAAATCATACTTTGAATGAGCGAGTTGTAATGCCTCTACTTTTTTCTAAAAGCCTTAGCATCGGGTTTCAAAGGAATTGTGTGAGACAATTCTGTAGGAGTGAAGACTTTCAAATATTCATAGGACCAAGCGAAAACATCCCGATATTGTTTGAATAAGGCAATCAGCTTCTCACTCTCTTCTGGTGTGCAACAATTGCCCAAATTTAAAATTCGGGGCTTGCCTTCGGTGCCAATGTTTACTGAGTGATATTTGATAGAAGTCTTATCACCTGAATCTCTTTGATTTTGGATGTGCCTGTCATGTCTATCAAAAAAATTCTCCAAGGAAAATAAACCTTTAGGAATCTTGTTTTCTTTCAACTATATAAAATCCTTTTCCTTGGAAGATTCAACATCTTCTTTATGTCTATCTTTTCTGTCAAAAACTTCTTCTAAGGAAAATTCTTGTTTGGAAATCTAATTTCCTTGTAATTGGATAACACTTGACTCGGTTATCTCAGAATCCTTAGTTACTAATTCTCTAAAAGGAAAAGAACTCCCTTCAAATAATAGGCTTTCAAAGTTGTCTGACATAGTGAGAAATTCCTTGATGTGATCATCATCATTGAAAACAAGCCAGTTCTGATTGTTGTCAGGAACAACGGGCCTGTGTATGAGTTCAATAGAAAATACACTCTGATGAAAATCAAAATTTGGTATGAAAAGAGAAGCAGAGACTATGAGAGAATCTACTTTGCTGTTCTTCGAATGTGGAAGATATTTATTGTCAAATGATTCAAACCACTCTATTGCATTCTAGACCCTATCTTTATAACTTCAAAGGTGAACTCTTCTCACTTGATACTGATTTTTGACTTGTTTAACGATCAGCTCGACATCACCTTCAACTTTGAGTTGCTTAATACCCATATCTCGGGCATTCTTAAGGCCTAACAAAAGCACCTCATACTTAGCTATATTTTTCGTGCATTCGAATTGCAAGCAATATACAAATGGATACAGCTTTCCTTCAGGAGAAATTATGACAATTCCCACCCCTGAACCAGCAATCGAGCAACTCCCATCAAATTGCATGGTCCACATTTCTAGATTCTTTATGAATTTTCCTTTGGGGTACATCTTAATTTTTCCTTTTTCTTCTTTTGTGAACCTCCCTTTGATGATTCCACTATTCTAATCTGCTTCATCATTTATTTCATCCAACAACACATAAGTCCCAAGACCAATTTCTTGGAATAAAACTTGTGCTTGCGGATCTTGAGACTTCACCACCAGAAATATAGACTTGAGCTCTGGTTCTAGCTTGAAAGTTCCTTCCTTTACTAGAATGGTTGCAGAAGACCAATCCATTTGTATTTCTCCACTAAGGTCCTCGTAGAAACTTTGGCTTAATAGCATCCTGTAGCTAGCTACTATGTCAGCTATTAGGATGGTCATCATAATCTTCTTTTCTGGACAAGCCACCAGCCTTACTTGAGCATCTTTCAACTATCTGACTAATGACACTGACTTGGACTCTAGTGAGTAATATTTGTCTTTCATGCTGGTGCATGATAGTCCTAAAGCATTCATCACTTGAAGTGGCATGATATTTTCTAAGGCTCCCGAATCAATGATATAATTTCTCAATTTGTAACCTCCCATATATAGAGAAATGTAGAAGGGCTTGGGTTTGTCTCCCACTAGAATGAATGACTTGAGCAACGTTGGCTGCTTGGCTGGTCCCTTCTTTACAAACTTGAGAAGTCGGTCGACTTGCTCTGGATGATCTTGGAGATATTCTAGTTGAGAAATCTGCACTTTGTTCTTCATCAAGGAGTCTACTATATCAAACTTTGAGTCTTGAGTACTTACATTCTCTTGAGAAGGTTTGAAAGCAGAAGCTACTTCCTTCGCTTTTTCTTTTTCTCTTTGTACTTTCAGTCTCTCTTCATCTTGTGCTTTATGATGTTGATTTCATGTGAACACATGAGATATATGATTTTCAGGATTCATGATAAGAGAGTAATGACGGGGATCCTCTTCTTCTTCTTCAGGTTCACTTTCTAAGTATCCCATTGCAGAGTCACCATCGAAGTTGTTTGTTTGAGGTAAGACAAAATTCAAACTGGGAGCAGTTATAAAGTTTGATTCTAGTGTAGTTTTGACAAAACCCATGATCTGAGTCATCCTCAAATTCTCAGGACATGAAGAGAGCGTATGTTCGTTGGTATCATGAAAAGAGAAAAACAAAGCATTCTATGTATTATCAGGTACTTTCCTTGGTGGAGGTGGCCCTCATGGCTTGAAGTTGTTGAAAGGCTAGAAGTTGTTCCTCCTTGGTTGATATGGTTGTTGCGGTGCTTGGTATTGTTGCAGATCTTGATATTGTTGTGGTGCTAGTAATGCAAGTGGTGTAGGTAGGGTGGGTTGAGCAGGCAACCGCCTCTTGAGAATAGTCATTTCATTCGCCACCTTTTGCAATAGTGGATCAACAAAACTTTGAACTAAAGGCCTAATAGAATCACCCTTCATTTTTCCACTAGTGATCATGTTGTCCTCGATCTCTATCATGCCTTGCTGTGCATTTTCTAATTCTGTTTCATTAGCCGACTTGAGGAAGAAGGTTATCTCAGATGGAAGAGCATTAAAAAAACTACTCATTAGAATTTCAGGTGATGGATCGAGCGTGTATGAGATATGTGTAACAAGGCGATTAAACCTTGCCACAAACTCTCTCATTGGCTTGTGAGCTTCCATCTTTGTGTTGATAGTTGAGCGAACACTCAATGATTATCTTCTGCAGGCTTGAACCTTGCAAAGAACTTGTCACTCATAGTGACCCAGTCTGTAATGCAACTTGGCTCTAAGTGGTGGAACCATTCAACTGTAGCACCATTGAGGGTCTTGACAAAGAGACGTATTGCAACATATTCATGTGCGATGTGCAAGATGCTACAAGCTATTGAGAAGGCTGAAACATGGTCATCAGGATGTTGTGTTCCATCTCCATGGAACAATGGGAAGTTCTTTCTCGATCCCTTAGGTAGTTTGTGATTTATCACCAAGGCCAAAGGTCCAATTTGATTTCCCCAAGGCAGCGGGATCTCTCACCTCCGATTGCAATTGTTGTTGTTGTTATTGTCACCAATTACTCCTGACTGAATTTTTGGTTCTTCTAACTTGATTTCAAGTTCTTCTTATTTGATCTCAGGTACGATGATTACTTCGGGAGCTTCGTTGGATGGCTCTCCAACTTGAATGGGATGTGGTATGAAAGGATCAGTGTTGATGTATTCTTGAAAGAGAGGATTCCTCCTTCTTCTTGTATAGACTATGTGAGCTAGGATTGACTAATCCCATGTAGGATCAGGCAATATGGTTTTTTCGGCTGTAATGTTAGCTTTCCTTTCTTCTTTGTCTAGTACTTTGGCAGCTTTTGTCTACTGAGCAGGGGTCTCCTTCTTCTCAAAGATGAAACTCCTTAAGCTGTTGATAATGTCTACTTGCTCTCCTTCAATTATCTTGAGATTTGGCTAGATAATTGGTGGTGTAAGATCAGGTTGTTGAACTGGAGCAGTAGGACACCAGAGAGTCATAGATGTGTTGCAAAGTGCAAGCTTTCTTGAATTTCTATGCCTCATGCCCCACGGTGGGCACAAAAAAATTGTTGGCATTTCAAATTGCACCTCTGGAATGCGTTTTGGAAACAGACAGCTATGTGCAGTAAACTGCTCTTTGAATTAGGAGGGGAAGCTCCCTCCTTTGATGAGTTGCATAAAGTAAGTAAACTAAAACTAATTTTTTCCTATCTTTTTTATTCAGCTGCGAGAACACAAGGTTATAGAACTCTAGATGTTGTAGTTGAGGTTTTCCCTTTAATGAAACTTGACAACTACAACTTAACTTATGCTAAAACGTTTCTATCCTCTCGAGTAAACGCAGAACAAGAGAGTCTAGAAATGGACGAGGTTGATTTTCTGACAAAGATACTTGAATAAAATTTCCTCAACATACATCTACTAAATTTCAATGCAAGCTGAAAAAGTTGATCATAAAAGTATTACGGAAATATGACACTTTATTTCAAGGGCAGCAATGCAAGCTTCAAGATTTTATTTACTCAAACTTCTAGAACAAAGATTACAATTTCAAGACAAGTAGCAAAATACTTGTAACATGTGATCCACCTGATTATAATTGACACATAACACATGCACTAAACAAGGATTTGTAGCTAAGGAGGCATGCAAACTTGCTCTATACACAAAGAGAACTGACACTAAATGATAACAAACATGAAGGCATAAGCTCAACAATTTTGTTATCATAAGCACAGTTAAACTAAAATAAGAAAACACTGCTCTTATTTATAACTAAGCAGAGGAGTAGGAAACCCTAAAATCTCCTTTCTTTTACAACTACTACTTGCCAACATGCAAGCTTTATTTCTAATCCTAGAAAAGATAAAACATCTAAAAATGGAAAGTGTCAACTCATTACAACTTGTTACAACTATTTTCTTTCTATCCTCAAAGAATGGATAAGAATTGAGACAAGAATAGAAAGAAAGGGTGGAAGAAGCTTCTAGAAGAAAGCTAATTTAAATCTTGATCACATTTTCTAAAAAGCGGGAAAATTCATCTGTGGTGGGAGTGTTGATAATATTAATAGAAAAATTACGATTTTCCAAGATTTTTTCACCATATACAATAGATCTCAAGAAATCTTCACTCTCATTGGACGCTTTCTCGAACTGTGTTGACATCATGGAAATAATCTTCATTCTTCCAACACTGCCATCACTGCCATGCATGATACTCTGAAACTCTGCTTGGACTACGTCAAGCCCAGTGTATGGACCATCCTCAAGGCAATATTGACAACGAATTTTTGCAACAAATTCTCTGATGAACCTAAGAGTATCAATGACTCTTTTCTTATATACTGCAAACTCGTTATATATTCTAACATATGTATTTACCTTGAAAATATGACCCTCTTTCCACTCTAGGATTTGTCTTTTGTGTTCTCTTTCCATTGTAGAGCCATAAGCCATCTCTAAATATGCAATTATGATCTTGTGCATAGGCTTGAACTCAGCTATCAACTGCTCAAAATCTTGGATACCTTGATGTAAACCATGAGCTTTGTATCTCAACTGGATGACTTGTGTTAGAATTTGTTTTCCTTTGACGATGAACTCTTCAATCCATTCATGAGTTTTTTTTCCACAAATAACCAACTGCCTTAACTGTTGCTGATCAGCTGGTGTTTCTAAAACTTGTGGCAGCAACTGTGTTGTTTGTGAGGTGCCTTGAATAAGATTTGATATATACAACTGGAGTTGATATTTTCAGCCTTCAGGGCTGCCTTGTCTTCTCCATCCTTTTGCACTCTTTCTTGAATATTTTCAGTTACCATTTTAAACAAACTCATATCAGCATGTTAGGTACTTTTAGCAAGGTTTTCTTTGACCATTATGAAATCATCAACATCCACCTCATCCCTGATTTTATCTTCAAGAGGCGTAGCTGTATCCATGACCATTTCACCCTCAAGATTCCTCTCAAAATGCATTTGTTTTTTGGACTTCTTCTTGGGTTCTTCTTGATATATACTGAGGTCATCATCAATCGCCTGATACGAAGGCCTTCCTCTCATCCTTCCCAAAGAGCTCTCAAGCCAAGATGTGGTATCTGTACTAACATTCAAGGGAGGAATAATTATAACATTGGCCTCTATCTCCTCATCTTCCAAATCAATGTGAATTGGCGAAGACCTAGGAGATGGTAAAGGGTCTTGTATCAAAGGCTCATTTTGTACTTCTTCTTGAAGTATGGGCTCGGGTAGAGGAAATTTTGTTTCAGCTGTAGGCTGCTCCTCTATAACAATTCCTGTGTAGTTAAATCTCCTCTTGGCACTCTTTACTGATCTACTACCCTTTGTAACCTCCTGAGACTAAAATTTTCCTTTCATCTTTGTTTGAGCTCTTGAAGAAGAGGGAAGACATGAATTCTTCTTTCACGGCTCTGCTACCAGAATGGACTCCCTTGTCTTGAGGGTTACAAAATTATTGATGTACTCTACCACTTGTTGTCTCCTTTCTTCCACTATAATGCATTCTTTTTTGGCCCAGTTGACCTGTGGAAGAGGTTGTTGTTCAACTTGATTTCTAGTATAGGTTGGGAGAATACATCCCTGTCATCATCTGATAACTCTTCAATGTCTTTGGATAAATAGTATTTCATTTGGTGAAGGGTGAGCTTACTACTACTTCTCCTTCACACCTCATACTCATCTCTACAGTTAGCCCAAAAGTCTTCGAGTGTGGGCATATGAGCATAGTTCTGACCAAGTCGAGCTGCATAGACACCATGGGGATCATATGATCATCTCTCACTGAAAGGATTGAGACCAAGTTTATCTAGCTCATTATCCATTATTTTAGTGTCTATAGATGATCTACAACTGTAAATACCTAAAGCAAAAGGAAAGCTGAAGGTTGGTTTCTTTTTGTTGCGCAGGCGAGTGTGGACATTTGATACCTGTCTGATAAATTCCATACACACAACTTCATCTAATGGATACCTTGGTAACATAAGAGGATCTCCTGAATAACCATAAACTCTTAGGTAAGTGAAAGTGGCAAACTGAATAAACCAATCAGCCCATTCTAGCATTGTTGCCCTGGCAATAGATGAGATGCGAACATGTAGCTCATTGTCCAGGTCATGCATTGTGTAGATTAATAATGCTTCATTCACTCTTTTATAATGATTTGATGCCGCAGTGAACTCCAAGTGAGTGTAATAATTGTAGACATGTTGAAAATTTAAAGAACCCTTCATGTTTAACCCTCTGAATTCACCTTGATAGGCAACCAAGTAGACTAGGTAGGAGACCATGTGGAATGTATGTCTATTAAAATATTTAGTTATTTGATGGTGAAGGCGATCACTGATCAAAGTAGGCTAGTCATAGAACTCTTATCTTCTTCATTATGTGAGGTATCACATAGAACATTCAAGGCTGAAACTTCATTGCATCTTCTTGACCATTAATCCGGTTCAGTAGTGTGATTATTATAGAAAATTCATCCTTGAAGTCTCCTCTCTCAACGTTCTTTGGCAATGTATTGTATTTATCTTTCAGCCACCTATGTGCAATATTTTTGCTATACTTTTCTTGATGCTTTTCCCATATCCTTTCACATTCTTCAATATTGATGGTGACACTTCTAGGCCATGGTGGAATGGAAAAGCATTTCTTGATCATGTCTGGCTTTAAGCTGCATATAATTCTTCCATCAACTGATTGGATTTCCCTTGTGGTTGGATTATAATGCTTGATACAAGCAATTATGAATTCTAAGCTCTCTACTAAGAAAGGTATGGATGTTGCTACGAGAAGATCGGAATGGCCAAGATGCCTAATGGTGGTGTTTCCTACATCTTCCAAAGGATGTAGATTGAATACTAGCTTAATATGCTATAAGTTAGTCTCGGTTGTCTCTATGAAATCATGGTGCAGTGCTGATTTGGTCTTGAAAGCTGTAGGAATGTACTCCATTCTGCAAAACTTAAAGATTGATAGTAAACATGCCTAGGTTCTGCCAAGTTTTGACAAACTTTCTAATTTTAGCTTGTTGATTTTGCTTCGTCAAACAGATGAAATTTTGAATTTTTTTCTGAGATATGGGTTTTGATTAGAATTTTGTTACAAGCCAATCTAGATCGTCCATTTTTGAAAATTTGAAGTGAAGACTGAAAAAGTAGCAAACCCTAATTTTCTCCAAAAAAAGCAGAAAAAGTTGGCATCTGGGTTTTGTTCATGAGCATATTCTGGATGAATCGAGTTGATTAGATTTTGCAAACCGTGACTTTTGACAGAAAGAGCAACCACTTTAAGTTTCTTTTAAAAAGCTATGATATGGGTTTTGACGAGAAGAAGGTTTAGTATAGACCCAAAAGATTAGAAATGGAAGAATTTGAAGTTTTCTCTGACATTGAAAATAAAAGCAACTACTGCAACCTTGAGAAAATTCTTCAACAATTTCTCCAGAAGAGAACAAATATGGACCAGCTTGCTGAAAATTGATAACAATGGCCTTCTTCTTCACAAATTTGATGTTCTTGATGAAAAAATATGAAAAAGAAAGCCTTCTTTGAGTGCTGATCTGGAAATTTTATGAAAAACTAGCAAGTTTAGGTTCTTGAATCTTGAAAAACATAGGTTTGAAGTTGTTGCTCTGTTTCTCTTTGAAGACACCTGCAAGAAAATATGAAAAATAATACATAGAGATGTCCTTAAATAAGTTTTTTCTTTGAGAAATAGCTTCTCAAACCCTAAATTTAGCTCATGCATTTAACCTAAGGTGTATTTTCCTCCTTTGATTTTTTTTGAAATTTCTAAAACTTTCTCTAAGGCATGAGAAGTTGGGTGCCCTTTTTGAGGTATGGTGCCCAGTCTCTCTAGACTTAGCCAATTTTTCACCATTTTCACCTTTTGCTCAATTTTCAACCCTGATTTGACTATGTCTCCTGGCTTCCAGATTTATCGGATGAATGAACTAAACATTTCATTATGGAGCCTGATTGAATCTGATTACATTGTTCTGGAGACGTCATCTATCAAAAACTTCATTTGACCCTTTGAATTGTCAGGTGCCTATCTCTAACAGGGGTGCCTATTTTCTCCAGTGTTAGCCATTTTCATGATTTTCAAAACCTAACCTGTCTTCTGACCTTCAAATGATTTCATGATTCTGAGTGTTGCACTGATCAAATTGATTGATTGACGGATTCACTGGATAGCTAATAAGATTCTGGAAGGAATCTTTTGGATACTTGATCTTTGAAAACTGACTTCTGATGGCTCTAAACCCTAGGCACCCTTCTCCTTCAAGGGCACCCATTTCTTCTAGACTTAGTTTTTATTTTGAATTTTCCATTGTTTCTTCCCGCTTCTATCATTTTATACACTTTTTCTCCTTTGTTCGACTTGCGACATCTGATGGATGCCAACTCTGATGGACAAGCTGATGAATGCGTTGGATAGATTGATCCAGTCTGATGATATTGTGTTGGAGGTACCTTATGCAATTTTCATCATTTAACACCTCAAAAGCTTGGGCGCCCTTTTCCTTCAGGGGCGCCCATTTGCTCTAGACTTAGCCATTTTTGATGATCTTTCATCTTCAGAGTTTTGAAAACACCTCTCTGTGACCTGTATTTGATCTAAGATTTTGGTTGATCAGGTGTTTGTGTTGACTAATTCGTTGTGGGGCTGGGAAGAATCTGAGCAATGTTGACTTGGAGGCAGAAACCCTAATTCTGAATTTTAACCTCTTGAAAAGTTGGGCACCTTTCTCCTTCAGGGGTGCCCATGGCTGGTAGAGTTAGAAAAATTTAAGAGATTTTCATCTTTCTACCTCGTTTAACGTGCCTCCCTTGTGTTTGACTGCCGAAATGGAAATTATTTTAAGGAATTGAAGTATGGGCGCCTCTTCTTGACAGGGGTGCTTGAAGTCTCTAGACTTAGACAAAATTTTGCATTTTTCATTTTTTCAAACTTCCTTTACCTGTTCCTCGTTCTTCATGCACGTTGCTCATTGACAGTCTTTGTTTGATGCTTGAACATTTGATTCTGACACTTGGCAGTTGTGTGACCTCCATTGATGACCTTGGATCTCTGAAAAAGCTTTTGAAAAAGCAGAATAGACCTAGTAGAGTAAAACTAATCTTTTTGTGATTCTAACTGCCCCAGCTTGATGATGGAGTATTTTATGCCTATCAAAATCAATCTTAACCCTAAAAGAAAAAATTTCTATTTTTAGAAAATTTTACAAGTATCCATTTCTTAAGAAACCTAGAAAAACCCAGAAAAAGTTTTTATTTTTAGAAAACTGCTAAAAATAGAAATTTTCCTAAATCTTAGGGATGAAAAACTGAAATCTGGGTATTGTAGGTTTGATCATTTTGAACCGACCCAGATTGCTTGATTTTGAAATTTCTAAGTTTTTAATCCTCATGCAGGACATGCAAACACCAATTTTGACCTTTTGACAGATTTAACAGTATTTTGACTCATTTCTTCAAAATGCCTAAGTGTAGCGAAAATTTTAATTTGGGGTACAACAGTGTTGTTTAATGAAGACTTTCAATTTTGATGATTTTTAGTTTGGAAATGTGATATCACTTTCAAAAAAGAGATTTGGATTTTGTGTTCTCTATGTCATGTTTAGAATCAAGTTGGTTGATTTGGGTAAGGTTTGCAACTATGAATTTAGTATGTCTTTAGATATGTCCATGCACATAATGCATATCTACTCTATAATTCCCCTGATTCACCTCGTCTTATTATCTATTTTGACTAATGGTTGTAGACACTTAAAATTGACCATTTACATTTGATCAATTTATCTTTGATTTGTCCAATTTGTTATCCTCTATATTAATTAAATAATATTTGTATTATTTAACTAATATTCACTATCTTGGAATTCATTCATTGTAATCTCTTATATCGCCCCTAAATCCTAAGATAAATAATTAAATTTAATTATTTATCTATGACCATTCTACCTTACCTCGTTTCTTCCATAAATAAAAATAATAATTTCTATTTATTTAATTTTTCCCCTCACATGTCCCATCCTCCATCACTTTTTATTGGCCTCTCTAATCTAATCCTAATCTACCCCCTAATCATTTGTACAAACTTAATCCTTGATTAAGTTAGGTCAACTCTCCCCTTTAAATCATGCACATGGGCCCTTGTACATGTGATATGACCTTTGTACCATATCACATGGGGCTTGTCCCTTCAAAGTACACTAAAAAATTTAATTCTTTTATTCACCTCATGTCATCCCCTTTGGAGTGTGAGAACAAACTTTGCCTTTATGACAAGATCTCCTCCCACACTCCAAAGTACCATCTCCCTCTCAACTCACGTCATGGTGCCACTTGGCACCATCCCATGAGGTGGGAGGACCAAATCATCCCCCACTTTTGATCTTCATCTTTCAATTTTGTTCATCCATCCATTTTAACCTCTATCATATATCCATGACTTAGCCATTTTCACATAATATCACACATAATTTCCCTTTGAACATCGTTTTGCTGCCAAAATTTCCAGTGAGCATAGATCAAACACAAGAAATAAAACATCATGGGCAAATAGTTATAATGGGAGGTTCAACATAGAAGTAATTCACTTTAGTTATATGTTGCTTTAACCTCTTTTACTCAATCTTGAGTATTTTTCTTATTATTTGTGTTGTTTGGTTTTAGATAGGTAAACCATTCACTTTGGCACAAATTCACACACACAACGGTATTTAACAATACATTGGAACTATTTTCATTGTGTCACTATGGGACACATTCTCCTAGGTCAACCTATAAAAATGTGTGTATAGGATTAAAGACAACAAACAAGCATTGCAAAATGATGTATGCATATTCACTGCTCCTTTTAAGTGCACCAAATCCAAGTGCCATTATTAATTATTCCTTAGATGTTTATATGATGAGACTTGATGGTAAAATGAGAAGATATATGAAATGAAAGAAAATAAATGCCTTTAAATACAATCACATAGCACCAAGTTATGCAAGTGTGTGTTTAGTCAACTCATAACAACTAATCGAATGGGCAAGAATAAACTATTCATAACCTCTTTTTAGGCTCTCATTCATAATTTTGTTTCATTCTCTTACATAACATTTGAGTTAGGCTAACTTGGAAAAAATATTGTGAAAAAAAATTTAATGAAATTTGACCGAGTTTAATAGTAATCAATCATATGCATTGAGCATTATGGTAGGAACATGGTAAGAGAATTTTATTTTCATTTTCTTATAAAAAGTGCATATACTACCAATTCTCTACATGGTTATGTTTTGTATACCTTTGCACATGTTGAACACTCACTACAAGTGTTGAAGTGCATCCAAATTTGTTATGAAATCACAATTCTTTGAATGATTGATGAGTAAATAGTTTTCAATCCTTGGGTTGTTTATCACAATCCTCATACTTTTATCATTTTACAAGTATTGATTCTATTGGAATGTTCTCATATTTTCTAATGAAATCCTTAGGGTTTTGATCTTTCTAGTTCATAAGGGTTTTTATTCATACCTTTTTGTTCAACCCCTAGTCCTTATGAGTTATGGTCCATTATGTCTATTATTTTTATATTATTTTATTTTAATGTTGATTGGTTTTTTTAGTTTGTTCACTTAAGTTTACAACTTGATCTTTATGAGTATTAACATCCTATCAACCCCTAGGTTTTGGTTACCACTAATTTCTCATGCCTTTTTTATTCCTTACATGATATAGTCATGCTCACATTATAGATTTGAATACTCACTAGTGTTCCATGTGTCAATTTCCTATTGAATTGTGAGGGTCCTCCATATTGTAGTTTTCATATGAACTATTTTTCTTAAATAGTGAGCTAGCAATATTATACCATATGTTCTTGAGTTAGGAGTCATACTTATCAGATCATATAGTGTTGTTTTATCCCCACATTGAATTTATGGCTTATGATTAGACCATTAATGTATACGTGCACTTCACAAAAAGCTATGATTTTATGATAGCCATTGATCTTATTTACTTAAATACATCAATGGGTATCGTTCAAGAAAAAATAATGGATTTTTTATATTTTTAATCATTTACAAATATTTTTCTCATATGAGCATCAATGTGAGACCAATATAATCTCTTGTAAGCACAACCATGAGACTAATTTTATATCCTTTCAAGAAATCACAATAGAAACCACCTCTACACTATAAGCCAACTATGGAAGACCAAGAGTCACAACTTAGAATTCCACATTAGATGTCTCTTTGGGATTTGAATTTGGGTCTCCATGATGAGAAATATTTTTTTTAACCAACTAAGCTCAACCTCTTAGAAAAAATAAAGGAGTTAATGGTCACAACATTAATATATAAAGTGTAAAAATGGTTTCCAAAGGATTAAGATGCCACACCAGTCTTAGATGACCTAGAACACCATTAGCAATCCATTGAGGCCTTACAATTTACCAACTTGTCTTTTCCTTCCATAAATAATTAGTTCATCATTAAGGTGTGGATTCAAATGTATCCATGGAAAAGGGAAATGGCCCATGCAACCATTAATAAAATTATTTAAATTTTAATTATTGATGGTCTTCATGTACTTAATTCTAGTAATCCTTGTAGGAATTTCCTTGTAAATTGGTGTTGGAGGTTGGCTATTTTCTATAATTTCATCTTGTGATCTTCAATTGACATATGTCACTAATCCTTATGAGATTGTATCTAAATTTATTTTTATATTTAAGGGATGTTTTTTCATTTGTAGAAGTTTGAAATCAAGTAAAAAATCATATGTACTATATACCACATTTATTTGAAGAAATGATAGTGTTTCAATATTCTTTTTCCATTGTATTGTGATATGTGTTTCTAGTTTCTTCATGTGAATGATGATTTGATTACATATTTGTCTCTTTTGTTACATTTTTTGTTCTTGAAGATAAGTGCGCTTTCCAAGAAGTTGAAAAATATTTTCCTATACATTTTCTATAGGATTTGTTGTTCTAGTTAGTACACTTTCAAGGGGGGTGAGATCTCTTGAGAAAGAAAGTAGGGTTTGTGGTATTCACAAGGGATTATTAATTATAATTTTAGGGTCAAATTCCATTTGTATGTTTAAGTTATTACAAGGAATTAATAGTCACTATAAGATAGTGATATATGTTAAAAACCACCATAGATATTGCAAATTTTTGAAGTGGAAGTTGTTGAACACACAAAAATACTATGAGGGTGGTGAATCGGTATTCTATCAAATCTCAAACCTTCTAGAACAAACATATACATTAAACTCTACCACATAAACAAGAACATGAAAGATGAAGAAAATGCACAACACAACATCAAATATAGGGAAAAACCCCACAGGGGAAAAACCATGGTGAGAAAAGTTGCTAGGAGCTACTTTCCTAATCCAACCTCACAAAATGAACAAAATTTATAAATTTATTTTAGGGCTACAACCCAAGGAAGCTACAACTCCTTGACTACAATTTTAGGGTTATAGTCAAGGAAGCTACAACTCCCTGATTTGAGAACACACTCAAGAATGATTACATAATGACATTCCTTACATTGTCTAAGCTCACTATCTTTTGATGATTGCAAGTATGCTTTGTAAACTCTCCAAATATCTTCTCAATTGCCTACTAGCTCACTATTTTCAACAATTAAGAATTTATCTCCTTTGGATCACTACCACAAAAAAAAATTAAGAAAACTTCTTTACATACCTTCTATCACAGGGATATGATCAAAATGAAACTGGACATGATCTACCACTATTTCTCTTTCTCTTTCAGTCACTTATACACTCATCATCATCATCCTTCCCTAGATAAACTAGGTTTACAATTTACACATGATATTACATTGATTACATTTCACATGTCAACCTACAACAACAAAAATATTACATCTGTAAGTTGGCTAGGTATAAAACAAACAACATGGAACATGTAGAGGGTAAAACCCAAAATACTACACATAATACTAGGAAGAGGAAAATACTTTATGGATCCCAACATGCACTTAACCTAGTCCCAAAACAATCTTCACATATTTGATCTTCTATAAACATCATCCACACAGTTTGCAAATACAAATTAAGTCGGCCATAAACAAGAAAATATGTAACTTGTAGCATGCTAGCCTTCACATCCATTGACAGTACACAAGAATGATAAAAATTATTTGTGTTTCTCCCAGATGAGTCAACATGACCCATATACCACTTTCAATCACTTCTTAAACTCTTCTCAATCTTGAATTAGTGGTGCACATCATCAACATACCTTAGCCTCAACAAGAGCATAAGCCAACAAAAAATTCATTCTAGACCATAACATGTACTAGAGAAGAAAGAAACCACTTTTTGGAACACCAACAGGCATTAAATGATATTCAAGAACACTCTCATATATCCCTTTCACATCTTCATGCAACAAAAAGCTAGCACAAGCCAATAGAAATTGAAACCAATCTTCAGACAACATAGTTTGGTACTCTATCACTTCTAACTTTCTTTGTGGAAGTATTATTGACATGAAACTTTGGATATAACACCTTCACACATTAATGAACTTAAATTCTAATATGCACAACCATATCTTCAAATGCAGAGATTTGTAGAGCCAACTTTTACACCTCTGAGAATATCCCCATAGAATCAATGGAGTCTTCAATTTGCCACTCTCAAGAACACCTTTCTGGTAACTCAAACGATTTGAAACATGGATCACACATGCCTTGAAACAACATAAATCTATGCTCCAAACCACATGAACGAAACATCATCAATGGATAAATTCAAATTAGAGACTCTGGAAACCACACAACCAAACTGTAGCACTCTTCATAGAAATTTTGACATAAATGACAACTAAACTGCAACAATCTCCCCCTTTGTCATTGAAAACAAAACCATAAAAAACACTCCCTAATAACTCCCCCTTTGACATCAAGGGAAAATGGAAAATGGAATTTTCTCTCCCTCTTTAAAACATATAGGCTCCCCCTATCAGTAACAACCATTACCTACTCCCCCTAAGAGGTAGCCCCCATCAGTCTAGGAATAGAGATATGACTTGAATTACACCCTTGGAAAAATGCATCAACTATGCATCTAGAAATAAGGTGGGGCAATTACCACTAGATTTTTTTTGAGATATTCAAATCTATCCTTTGCAAGTGCCTTTGTGAATTTTTTTGCAACTTGATCCTTTGTAGATACATACTCCAATTTCACTTCTTTGTCTGCAACCTTTTCTCTCAGAAAGTGATACTTGATTGATGTGTTCTTGGTTCTAGAATGCATCACTGAATTCTTTGAGACTTTGATAGAGCTTGAATTATCATATAGAGTAGGAATGGGATCATCATAATTTATCTTGATATCCTTCAATGTTTGCTTCATCGACAACACTTGAGTACAACAAGATGCTATAGCAATATTCTCTACTTATGTTGTTGATAAATATATTGAATCTTGCTTCTTACTATGCCATGAAACCAACATATTTCCTAAAAATAAAGCACCACCACTAGTACTCATTCTATAGAAATATAAGGTTACTACCTTTGTCAATTATTCCTTAGGAAGGAAAATGTATAATTTACCCACAAAAACACATACCAAGGAAAGTACACTATTTATATATAAAAATTCATGTTTCACAAAAATAAAAACGTCATTCCAAAAAAATTGAATTTTAAAAAAATAATTAAGATTTCTAAAATATCCTCCAATGTCTAGGTTCCTCTATTGGTGTACCTTCAATTTTATTCAAATTAAAATAAATAATTCATAAATTCTAAATAGACAGTCTTGATCTAATTTTGAAGATAATTACACTTTAATGTTGCATAAATTTTATGATAAATTTTCAAGGGTTTAAGAGTAAATATATGTTTTTCATAACAAAAAATAGTGAACACCAAATTAAAATTCTAACTATACCCTTTTGTTTCAATCCTACCCAAAATCACAAATATGCATTCATTTAATTTTTGAGGATTTTTTGCTAAGGGTATAGGTACAAAATTATGTTTCCAAAACTTAAAAACCTAGAATTTAAGATTTACCCAATACAATGAAATTAAATTCTAATCCTAAATTCAAGCAAACCCATTTTCATAAGCAAGATACAACTAAATTATTGCATCAAGATTTCAATCTAATTCACTTGATTTCAACACTTTTTTTTTGGGATTGCTCCATGATAATGTGGATGAAATGATATGAAATCATGTTGGTGCTCTTTTGTACTTTCGAGTAGGTTTCTTAAATATACATTCAACCATGATAATGGAGGGTTAGGATTTTCTTTGGAGATCAATGATGACTACTAGATTGCATGATTGTGAAATCTCTCCAAGTGACAAGTAAAGGGAAATGATGAAGTGGAGGCAAACAAGAGTGGACATTACCTTAAAATTCATGAAACTTGGAGATTCAATAATGTGGAGATATGAGAGATATTCAAGTGGAAGGAAAGGATTGAATTTGGGATCAAAGGGTGAAGATTTGAGCATACGAAAGATTCACACATTGTAGAAACATGCATGGAAATGGAGGGTGGAGATGCTTATGAATTTGAATGGATGGTGAACATTAAAAGGTAACTTATTTTAGATTTTAGTGAAGGAGTTTTTTTTAATTTGAAAAAAAATAGAGGATAGTGATTGGTTTAATTAATTAACTAAACATGGTTCCCCTAAATAATCAATCAAGATAAATATTAGACCACTTTAATTCAAGATATGAAAAATAATTATTGATAGATCGATGAAAGAAAATTAACTTAATCAATGAAATAAATAATAGTTAATCAATTAATTAATCATTAAAAAAAATAAAAATTAATAAATACAAATTGATACAGGCATAACAATATTATATTTAAATACACAAACAAACTTTTAATATAACTATTAATAACTCAAATAATCTTTATAAAATTATATTTAAATACACAAACAAACTTTTAATTATATAACTATTAATAACTCAAATAATCTTTATAAAAACTTATATTTACATTTATAGAACTGAGTATCTTTTAATGTTAATTATATTACTCAAATTTTAGATATTAATTTTTAAAAAATAATTTTCATATCTTAGAGGGCAACAAACATAACCAATATTTATGGTGAAGACCCTAAAAAAATGGTCCCTCTCGGTGGTGGGGGGACATGAGTTTTTAAGGATAGGCCAATTTTGTTACTAAAAAAGAAAACAATATTACACTTAGAAAGTTGGTGAGTATTTAGCACTCACACAAATAAATATGAATGGTCGTTCAAGGACAAAATGTCTTCCACCCATGTGCACCATTTGCAATCGTCTCTTATTTATGAAGTCACATCAATATAATCTCTTAGGAATACACCCATTTTTCATTTGTGAAGTCACATCAATATTTGTTTTCCTAAAATAGAATAGCATGACATATTGGGGCCCTTATCTATCCAAAAGAAAATAATAAAATATCATAAACAAAAGTAATTAAATAGCACATGTCAAAGGATTTATACATCTCACTAGATGTGAAATACTACTACCTTTTTACTTTTAATTTTATTTTTTATTAAACAATTAATATCATTTAGATGAGTATTTTTTAAATCTTTATTTTGTTATTTTTAATTGTATTTTATTCATAAATATTATGTGATGATGGAGATGTGATTTATTTTTCCTTATTATTATTCTAAAATATAATTATAATGTTTATAATATACACTCTTTTTTTAATTTATGAGGTTACATAAATATTTTTTTCAAAGATAAAATAAGAAGATATATTTGAACTCTTGTCTATGAAAAAGGTATTTAGAAAATATCATAGACAAGCACATATCAAAGACTTACACATCCCACCTAATTTCTAAAAGATGTTTATATACCAACCAAATATTGTTAGTATACTTCTTTAATTTGTTATTTAAAAAAAGATTGTAAAACCATTTACACAAAGATATTTTTTAAGTCTTAGCTTTCTTATTTTTAATTATATTTTACTCATAAATATTATGTGATAAGGAGATGCAATTTATTCGCCTTCATTAAATACATTAGAGGAATAATCCTCTTCAAAATAATTTTGTTAAACTATACCGTGCATCTTTGAATATTCCTTTGAAATAACATAGATACAGCTAAAAGTTTAAGTATTGCCTCTCTATATTCATCCTCTCCTATTTGGAAAATTTTCCTTGAGACTTAAAGATACACCATATTCTACTATAATACCTCACCATGTTTCCTCTCCTTTAGTACATTTACCTTATCTATTTGTATTGACTCTAATCCCTTGGCCTTACCATCCTTAGATAAGGAAGCTAGTTATTCATTATTTTTGTCTTTTAAGTAATTTTATTCCTTATGAAGATTACCCACCATTTGATGTTGCAAGCTTGTATCCTTCCACTAGGAAGAATACCTCAAAGAACTTTTAGTTGTTATGTGTTGATGCAAAAAATTGGAAAGGTAACAACCCTTTGTGGGAAACATAGTTAAAGGGGGGGCCTATTGCACAAAACTGAGTAACCTCCAGATTTTAAAGAAGTTGACTTCTTTTGTAACTGGGGTTTTGAATGGGAAAAAGAAGACGAAAAATAAAAAGATCTAAGGCGATGTTCCAAGATTTAGATGTGAGGCATGGTAAATCTATCTTTGGGATTCAATTTAAGGGCCTGTTCAATAGTCTGTTGTGTCCTGAAATGAAAAACATCAAAGAGAAAGACTTGGATAATTCATTTCATGACATAAAATAATTTACATAGAGATTTACTGAGTAGAAAGAGTTAGAGACATGGTTCTAAATCAACATTCTATTCAAATCATTGAAGTTGCAAACAAACTATTCGAAAACAACACAGTATAATGTTATCCAATAGTTAAGAAACATAAAGGCTAGATTATGAGGGCACAGTCTGTGAGTCTTTACAATTATCTGACAAAACAAAAGGCCTAGTGTCTTTTTAATTCTTCTGTAAGTATTTCAAACTCTTTAAATGAGCAAAAGGAGTATTATATATAGCCAAGGCTTCCACCGCTTGAAGGCTTGTGACAGAAAAGATTCCCCATCATGAATCATAATGCTTGCAGCAGTGATTCATCATGACCATTGTAACAGAAAAGATTCTCGAACATGAACCCAATCACTCGTGAGCCAGATGCATTCTAAAAATGATATCAGTGGTCTAGGTTTACCCTATGCAAACAAGTGTTGCCTCCTAATGAAGGCAGTTAGAACACGTGACGAGGAATGGTAGCTTGGCATTCACACCACTCTTCTTAATGAAAATGCATCAAACATACATGTGGTGGAGTTTCGCAACCCTTGGTTCATTTTCTCTACCTTTTATGAGAGCTTGCGACAGGAGGACATGTGGCAACATTCCTACTATGACACCGCTTGAGGATCCCACCAAAGCTTTCACGGGCGGAGGTTACATGGCCGAAAGTCGGGGCTCGAAAGATAGTTATGTGAAAGAATGCCCAATGCGCTCGATCGATTGACATGTGGGGGCAGAACGAGGCTCGAATGAGAAGGGAAGGGAAGCTCCCCTTCAACGAGCGATTAGATGACACATGGCGGTAGCTAGATGAGATCACCAAAAAACTAAAATGGAGGCCTTCAAAAAACATTGGACATGGTCGAAATTTGGGCAAAACATTTAAAACAACCCGAAGGGAGCATGGGGGTATATTAAATATCCACAATTTTTCATGACTATCAAGGGCAATTTGCCTATGGAACGAAGAACCCAAAAAATCTCTCGATTCGTAGACCAAGGCCTTATTCATTGAGCATTGGAGTTAGAGCTTAGAAAGGGCGATCTGCAAGGGCATCTAGTCAAACTTGTAAGGCGTTTATATGGCATGTAGGATCTTGTTCACCTCATGTAGATCGATAACTTCTTTAAAAGGCAACGTTGGAAAAATTCCTAACCGGACCTCAAGCTGAAAAAGTAGTTGTGCAATATGATGAGTTACACCTTCAATATCCTCGGTTGTAGGAGGTTGGCTGAAGCTCTAAAAAGCTAATAAATCTTGCTTCCTCTCCTCAATTTTGGCTACAATTTTCTCTGTGGTAGCCATAGATTCATCAAAAAGGAAAGGAGAGGGTAAACCCATCTGGGTCAGTTGAGAAAACCTTTCTCAAATGCCATCCATAGTTCGCCCTAATGTGGTCGAGCAACATTGAGCATGAAGGGTGGCCTCATGGTAGCGAATGAACTCTTTTGTGATCTTAGCAACTAACCTCCAAATTTCAATCCCTGCTTGCACTAGATCCTTGCTTGGTATGGTGTATATCTTTTTGAGTAGCTTCTCTACTTCGGGAACCTTTTCTCCTATGAAATTTTTTATTGTGTCATGAA
This sequence comes from Sequoiadendron giganteum, assembly GCA_007115665.2. Taxonomy (NCBI): domain Eukaryota; kingdom Viridiplantae; phylum Streptophyta; class Pinopsida; order Cupressales; family Cupressaceae; genus Sequoiadendron; species Sequoiadendron giganteum. The sequence continues at coordinate 4,665,615 of CM021108.1, forward strand.
CCTCCCTGCATAAATTTGTTGCCTCCGCCATGAATTGAAGTGTGGGCTGAAGAGTCGGACATAAAGCCTTGACTCTCTCCCAAGAGGAAGCATATGGCTATTGGGAAATTAAGCAGAGGTTTGACTACAGGGCAGGAGTTTGAAAAATCTTCTTCAAGAGATTAATCTATGCATCCCTTGTCCCAATCTCTTACATTAGTCATGTAATTTGTTCTGCGGTAGAGGAAAGTTTCTCTTCCAGGTCACATTGTGCAGCCAACCATCTTTCCTTAGCCTGGCCTCAGGGTGTAGACTCTTCCTCTAGGGAAAGCCTATTCTTCTAGAGGTCTTCTTGAAATTGGGCTTGTGCACTCACTTGATTTGCCTCCTTTTCTTGTACTGCTTGCTCCAATTGAGCACGTAGTTGCTGCAATTCTTTATTCTTTTTTTGGACCTCCTCTTCTGACTGGACCAACCTTTCGGATAACTCCTGGTTCCTTTGTCATAGCTCAACTACTTGACCCGATTCTTGGGATTGGAACCTCTCGAGCTCCCTTTGTAGGCTAGCCTATTCTGCCTGCACATTTTTTGTGAAGCGTGCCATCTTTGCCTCCTATGCCTTTTATTTTGCCAAGAGAGCCTCAAGTCTTCCCTTGACAGCCTTGAGCTCCTCTTTTTCCTTTTTTAGGTTGTGACCAGACTTGAGAAAGTTAGTGGTCGCCACTCGTTGTGTCTCCTCCATTAGCTCGACCTTATCTTGTGGTCAGGAAATGAGCAAGTCCAGTCTGATGGCATGGATATCATAGTCATCGGACTGCATTTCTCCCTGTAGTTTGGTAACATTGGGATGCATGGTTCTGAAATACAACAATTATTGAGCCTCATTATAAATTGTCTGGCCTCTAGATTTTGCTTGCCTCCTGGCATCCTTTTCTTTTTGCTTCTAGAGTCAGAGAGCTCGAGCTTGCTTCGTTGTATCGCTTTGAGACAAGAATTGAGCCGACAATCTGATGCGTTCTCCTACGAAGGGTGCATCGGGAGGGACAATGAAAGGGAATGAGAGGCAGGTGACCTCATATGTTTTCTTCTTTGGAAGGGAAATCATGAGTGGAGAGAAGGGAGGAATGCTCCAAATCCCAGGTGATGAAGGCATGGAGGGACTCATGGGGAGTGGTGGTGGCAAGGGAGATGCAACAGGCTCCAACTGTTGCAATGGTTGAGTCAGATTTGACTTAGAGGAGGAAAAATGGGTAGTAGCTTTAGACACCAAGGGGGTGGTAGGAAATGGCATGGATGCAGAGGTAGATGGGTCAGTCGATGGGACTCCGACCAGAGATGGGGCAACTCGAGGGAAAGTGAAATCTATCTGTTCGATATGAGAAAACTGGGAGAAACCTCCCATAGCTATTGTAGAGGGGACAAATAAATATAAGCTCACATCTAGAGTGATGTCTACCATAGGGATTGTGGGAGACATAAGAGAATATGAGCCAAGGAGAGAGAGAGAGAAAGATACCTGAGTGATAGATTCCATCTCTGACGCTTGGCCAGTTGCAACCTCCTATGAATCTCCTCCTGAAGTGGTATTAGTGCATTGTCTTTTGCTTGGTGGAGGGTTCTCCATATCCACTACTTTTGTCCATTGTTGTGTTCCTCCAGGCATCCCTGCACCCTAGGCTCAATATTGCGAGGACTTTGATCCTGAAATATTCCTCCGCAAACTCTTAATAGCTATGTTGGGCTGTGTTGTTGTATTCTTCTTTTTCTTCCCCTTGTTAGAGAATGGTAGCGCATCCTCAGGTTCGGGCTCCTACAACATCACTTGCATCAGAATCTAGATGTTCCCCATTTGAGAGGGTATGAAATTGATCATCAGTGTCAAAAACTGATGAATGTTGGAAACAGGTGATGGTGTTCTTGATCTCTTGGCAGTAAATCTAGAAATGATTAATATTCTTTGGCTTCCAGCCATGTTCCCTCATCAATCTATTTCAGAGGGTAGTGGGTACATGGAAATTTTCATCTACCTTCCCCTTAGGGAGATAGAAACTGAGCCATGATGGCCTCCGATTATCCCTTGGCATGAGCGCTAAGTCCACCCAGAATCTTCTAATGTCATCTAAAGGATTTCACCATGCTTCCCAGTAAGGTCGAGGGCTATGTTTTGCCTTAATAAAAGCATCACCCAAATCATCCTCGAGGTTGTAGTCCCATCTATCACAAATGAAAACCAGCCTGAGGTGTTCTAGCTTTGCTTCCATGAGCTTCGTCGATTTATTCTTCACCGTTACTACTATTTTGTAGGTCAGGGCATTCAAAAATTCTCTTTTCTTTTTCTTTGGGTTTGAGCAAAAGTTCTAGTCTATAATAGCCATTTGTCAGAACACTTGAAGGGTTGATATTCGATTGGTGGGGGATGCAGGGAGTCAGATTGGTTCTTCACAAAAGACACTCAATCAGACGCATGTAAATTCTTCCCCAAGGAACCAGTCACACTTAGGGAATAGGGATTGCATCCAACTAGTTTGATCGCCTGACAGGTGATAGTGGTCATTATCCTCACCCATCTCACGCAAAATTAGAATCAGGAATTTCTCTAAAAATGCATAATAATCGTAGGTAGAAGCGAGGATGGGAGTCCATACCAAAATTGGATTCTGATGCTTCTTCTCATCAAATATTGGAAAATCTATTTTTTCCCTGAAGAAGTCAAGATTTTAATAAAGAAACATATAGGCCAAAAGAGAAGGGTATTTGAACCTACGAGTAGTTTGAAACTCACCAATTTGCTTCCACATATCTTTGATAATCATTTCTACAAAATCATACCTAAAAGGTTCTATTTGCCTCCTAAGTTTAAAACCTAGGCCCAACTGAGATTCAAACACGATCATGTCATCATCCAAGCCGAACACAAAAGCCATCATGGAGAAGGCATCTTGAAAGTCCTCATTGATGAAGTCAACACGATGAACCAGGATTTTTAACGGCTGCTTGCAATCCTGGGGCCTTCCGGTCTCTGCATTATAAAAGTCGAGGGCATTCCTTCTATCCCTAAAGAATTTTGAACCCTTTTTCTGGTTGAAGGGCTCCATTGGCAGCACTCTGGTACTATTGTTTGGAACACACAACATGTTCCTAAGAGCCTTCATAGTTAGCGCGAATCTCAAACTTCTTCCTTCAATGGTGCCAATTGCTGGGTTGAAACACTAAATACTTTCATGAATTATTTATGGGCAGTGGTGCACATAAGGGACCATATATTGTGGGAGCCTGCATACCCATTACTTGTACGATAGTTGATGGTCGAGGGCTTTCTTCATCCTAGTGAAAGTAGCTTCCCTCAGGCCCTTAGTGTTGGTCTTGAGGACAAGGTCATAGATGTTATCCCACTCTTCCTTTACTAGATTTATATCTTTGAGCAGGCCCTTCTTGGTTGTCAGCTTGCGAAACCACTCTAGCTTATTTGGGATCCTAGGCATAGTGTAGGATTCCTTCTCCTAAAAAATATTGACCATAGGTGCTATGAGCATCACATCGACCAAGCTTTGAGAATTTTCACCTAGCTCATTCCTCTATGGGTTTTGGGATACTTTAGGGGCAGTGGATTCCATTTTTCTTCAAACTTATGAGATTTTCTATACATCTATTAGCAATTATGCACTTCAAAAATTTTCTGCACCAAGTTTTGTATTCCAAAACACCTTCTTTGCTTTAAAACAATTGGCATGCAATATTTAGCTTTTCTGTCTTCCTTGAGTGGTAGATGTCGGTTTCTTTTTCTACATTAAATCCGGCATGTACTGTTAGCCTTTGGCTTGTGCGAAGTGAACTACTTGCCATTTTAAAAAGACAAGGATTTATAATGACCACAGTTACTTGCAACCCTTGGCGCAATTTTCCTTTGAAATTGAGCTACCAATTTTAAAGTAGGCTAGGCATCATATGCCATGGTAATTAATACCTCGATTGGAATGATTATGCAAAAGTATTTGATAAGCATCAAATAGATACGCATATTTTCTTGGATTTTGAGAAATGCTCATAGGATGACACCTCAACATTTGATTGAATTGACTACCACCAGACACTATCAGCCAGCTCATGCTAATAAATTAGCTTGCCTTAATTTTGTATGCAACAACTCATACCTATAGTCACAACTGGGTGAGAGTCTCGAGTGAGCCTTGGTGCAATGTTTGAGGTGGTACCTGGTTGACCTCATGCTTATGGTATGCATATTACCACATTTATCCCTTGTAGTGTCTATAAATAGGCGCCTAGGCAGTAGGGAAGTTAACTTAGTAGTTTTTAGTAGAATCAACATTAGGTGATTGGCTTAGCATTTGGTAATTGTAGTCTGCATAGTATTTGCATAGAGTTTGAACTTAGACGTCTTCCATAGATTGCTGCCTAAATATCCTATAGAATCTAATGCCATGGATACCCTAATTAGGCTGACCTCCCATAAACCACAAATGGCTTTCCTGGGTAAAATTTTGACTAGGCGTCTAAAGAGGATGATGAAGAATAAACATTCTTTGACCATCGTAGCTATGAAATGGATCCTGGGTCATGACTTCCTCAAATACGAGGACAAGTATAGAGTAAATACTGATGTGTGCTCTCATTTTCTGGCATCAATGCTTGACATTCAAGTCCCCAAGCCACTTATCATCTGTCTGCTGACAAAAATATTCCCGAAGAAGTATCTGAATGGCCTCGGGGAGGTGGTGGTAAATGCTACATTTGGCGGAGGTATTCCGACTGCAAGCGACCTTCACAGGTTCATTGAAGAAGACTCAATCATCTTGTGGTTGCTGTTTCTGAGCTATTTTCACCTCCAATTGCGAGAAGTCCATCACCAGAAGGTTACTTGTGCTTGTTACTTCTTTTTTTGGATATACAACGTGGTGCCTTTCTATGACATCAACTAGTACACCGATTTCAGGAACTTGGTGTTCCCTCTGCTACCTATTGTTGCTTCTCTGGATGGTGCCACTGATCTCGCTATTTCTGAAGATGACATGGTTCCAGATGTTGTTGCTAGTTTTTCTCACAACTAAAACTTTTCACTCTTTTCATGTTTAAAACTGAAACCTGTTAGCTCTCTTTTTTTTGTATATAGCCTAAAAAAAGCTTCATAATATAGAAACATATATAAGTATATACTTCTCAAAAGTGTGGCCTTTGAGCCATTTTGATACTTGTACTTATCGAAGTATATATACATATAATGAAGATATGGCTTTAAAATTTTCTGCTTTGCTGTATAGTTCTTGTCCTTTCTTGGCATATGTGTTATTCTTTATCATAATATGGTAAATTTCTACTACATCACTAATTAGAAAGACCGAACAAACAAACAAAGAAACACAAAAGAGAGAAACTACACTAATTACATATTTACATGGTAGGTTTGTTCATTTGAGCCTTGTGGAAATTCTAAGGTGAATTCCCCCAATAGGAATCCCTGTCATTTCTTTCTTTTCTTTCTGATTCAAATGATTCATCTCGCCTGTACTGGATAACCGTGAACGGATCTTCGCTTAGGCTATCGGATTTCTTGCATCGGCCAAGCTTTGTCATCTCCTTGTTGAATTTTAGCATTAGGCCCTTACCATCCATTCTTTGGTAAAAAAAAATGTCTAACAGAGAAGGAGCACCTTTACCTACTACATTGTGTTTGATTAACCCTACGGAGGATAGTGGGTAATGATTTTTTAGTGACGCTTGATTTAGGTCACAAAAATAAATACATAGGTGGATATCTCCATTCTTTTTTTGGATTGGGTTTGGGCTGAATATCCATGTGTTAGGCCTGACTGGGACAACAAACCACAGTTGAACTAGCTTTACTAACCTTTGTACCATCAGTGCTTCCATGTCTGGGCTCATCAACTTCTATCTTCGACAAGCTGATTTAGGTTCCCTTTTCGGTTCTATCATAGGTTGGATGATTTCGGGATCATAACCTCTGAGGTTGTCATATGGCTAGGACATTGTTCCCTCGTTATTTCCTTTTAAAAGGTGGATGAGCCTTCCTTTACCCTGATGCTAGATGTCCTATCTGATTTTGGAATTTTTCCCATTCTTGATCTGAAAATTCGCATACTCGCCTCCATTCGTGATAAAATTCCTCTTTTTGTTTCCAACATTGTCATAATAAAAAGGATTTTTAAGAGTGACCAAACCTTTTAGAAGCTTATGGAATCCTTGATCTGATTAGGATCTAGACTAAATTGCAGATTGAATGCTTAATTAAAAACACAACTTTGCCGAATTTTAATTCATGCATACATTAACAAAATTATGCATCAAAACTTAAGATGAGAAATAGAATTGAGAGAAAAGAAGATAGAAGGTGCAAATAGAGTTTGATTACGGAGTTCGCCACAAAGGTGACTACATCTCTGGGTCGGCTCCAATAGAGTACGACCGATCCGATTAATCTCCAGAATCAATTACAATGATGCACCAAGACCATCACTTCGACAGCATAACACTACTCCGATGTACAAAATGGCTTCAAAATGATCTCCTTAGAACTCCTCTCGAATCACCTATCACCTGTTTCACTTGAAAATTCTCTTAAAAATTACTTAAACTCACACCCCCCATTCTACCCTTTTTATACAAAAAAATAACTCAAATTGGTTCATAACCAATTGATTTTCAAAACCTCCCAATATCCCCTTTACATAGAAAATATTATTTGAAAATCCCCCCTTATTTACATAGGGATATCTCCCGTTAAAACAACCCATCCAATTTTACATAAAATGTTCACGGATGGCCTCTTGTAATTTTATTCCATAATTCATTTTAGGATTTATTAGGAGATCTTAATAATTCACCTTTGAATATAAACGGGCTTGATTTTGTTAAGGATTTAATCCTTAATTATAGGGGGTGAATTGGTTGGAAATTTTTTTTTTCTTTAAAAATAATGTTTAAGTTCCCCTTAAAAAGGGGATCTCTCAACCACATATATTTTTAAATATTAAAGGGTTTTTATCCCATTTAAATAAGGGTAAATTTGTTTTGTTTTAAATTAAGACCCCACCTCATTTTTCTCACGTAGGCCTTAAATTAAGGCTTTTAAATGGGAGGAGTGGTAGGCTTTTATATTTATTTATTTATTTTTTAAATAAAGCCATGTCCAACAAATTGCCGCCACATGTAACTTCGAGAAGCCACCATGTGTCACCTCATGATTCATCCATGTCAGCATGATGATGTCTTGCTGACATCATCATTGTACCTTCAAGTCAACTGAGCTTTGACCTTCCATATCTCGCACATATGAGCTCCGATTTGCGTAAAACAAACACTGTAAAAAAACTCTTGCTGAGCTCTTCGTGTTGACATAAAGTTTGACCACTTTTGGTGACATCAAATTTTGACCTTTTTCTTGCCTTGGACCCTAAGTTGACCAGTTGTTGACTGAACTTTGACCGGCAATAACTTGGGCTTCGTAGCTCTGTTTGACTCCATTCAAGTTGCATTGGAATCAAGACATCAAGCTCTTTCTAATGGTGCTAAAATCTTGAGTATTGGAGACACTTCAATTTTTGGTGAAAATATCCCCCGGATCAGGCCTCCCCACTGAAGAACTTTTGGACCTCCAAAAGTGGCATTTATTCAAACATCAAGTGAGGACTTGCCCTCCCCACTTGTCCTGTATCATCTGTACATTTGTATACCTGGCTCACAATCACAACAAAGACTGCAACAACATTGTTGAACATAAACATCACTTTATCACTTCCATAAGCATCTACATCAACTGTTGTAGCCACTAACCAACAAACATTGACTAGCATCAAGTTGAACAACAATGCAGAAATGAAAGAGAATAAATCAACAACATATCAATCTCCCACAACAGAAACATTTTTTCCCAAGGGACCATCAATGCTTTCAATCACCATTCCCTCATGTTGTACTGTTGGTGTATCCTACAACATCTGACCCTGGTTAGCTACTCCAAGTTCATGTCTAGAACCACCTGTACTGACAGACATAAGAGTTAACTCTTTACTTGCATTAATCACCCTCTTTAATTGCCCTGTGTTTGTAAAAGAATGATCAATCTTAATCCTATGAGAATGTACAATATACTGAATGCCATCTTTAAACAAGTGATAATGATTCTTTTCCCTGTAGAAAATAGCTTTCCTGTCATATAAATAAGGGCTACCAAGCACTATCCCACAGATATCCAGTGGAACCACATCAAACTGTACTTCATCCACAAACTTACTAGTGATTGTGAATCTTAAGGTGCATTGTCTTGTTACTTGCAACTTATCATTTTCACAAATCTAGCCTAGTGGATAAGGTTTCTTATGCTGTGTAGTTTTTAATCCCAAGTTTCTTACAACACTTTCAGAAATTAAGTTAACTTGAGAACCACTATCTATGAGTGCATCAATTTTACTGTTCTTAGCAACAACCCTTAAATGAAACAACTCATTCCTTTTCTTATCTTCAGAGACATCATTAACTTTAGAAGTAGAAGCACAACTATCAAAGGGAACATTGGAATTAGGAGCTTTACCTTTCAGACCCATAGCTGTTATCTTAGTCTCATCATCTGAATCTGAACCAAGATCCATAACAACATTTGTGGCTTTCTCCTTACCTTTCTGTTTCTGATTCTGTCTTTGAGCCCACTTAGGCTTCAATTCAGGATGCAACTGCCAACAATGTTCTTCATCATGACCCTTCCTATCACAATGAGAGCAAGCAAACTTATCATCCTTCTTAACTGTAGCTGTCCTCTTTCCTTTCCCTGTCTCTGCAACCTTAGAAGATTTCTTTACAGAGTTATCATTATCAAACTTATCAATAAAAGATCCTTTACCCCTTGACTCTAAGTGGGTAGCTTGGACACAAACTTCATCCAAGTTGTTAGGATTCAAAACCAAAATAGAATGCCTAAGGTAGGAATGTAGACCTCCTATGTACTTCAACAAAGTGTCCTGGGTGTACAAAGGAACATTCAAAGCAATAGCCCTTTTTCTAAATTCATGGGTGTACTCCTAGACAGATTGACCCTTCCCTTGCCTAAACATTTGCCAGTCCATCATTAACTGTTGCATATGGCCCAAGGGATAGAATTGCTTTTTAAGAGCATTAATAAATTATGCCCAAGTTAAACTGACTCTACCATGCTGTGAAATTTCTGCCTTAGTCTTACTCTCCCACCAGGTTAAAGTTGTACCTCCTAACCAAAGAGTAGCTAATTGGATCCTATCAACATCATCTAATAGGTTCTAGACTCTACAGTAGACTTCTACTTGTTGAATCCAATCATCCAATTTTTCAGCATTAAGTTCACCACAATACTTTGGTAAATCAAATTTCACATCCAATTTAATTTTAGGCTTATGCCCATTCTTGAAAGGATTAAAAGAAGTAGAATGAGGAGAAGATGGAGAAGAAGGAGAAGGAGAAGAGGGAGGAGAAGAAGAAAAGGGGTGGTCTGGTTGCTTGCCACCATCTCCATGTTGTTTCCCTTTCTTGTCTTCACAAACATCTTTCTTCGACGAACCTCCTTCATGTTCCTTCCGTTCTTGTCTTTCTTGGAAAAGAATGTCCACCTTAGCCTTCATCTCGAGGAATGCTCTTCGAAATTCCTGCTCACTGATTTCTTTAGGAACCTCCATTCCAGACATAGACATCTTCAGAAAACTTCTTCGCTTCCCGATCTCAAGATTAAAGTCTTCAAGCTTGCCTTCACCCTTCTGAATCCTGGATCTCATTAGCATTCAAGAAAACAACTGCAATAATAGTCAACTGAGCTCTGATACCACTTGATCTGATTAGGATCTAGACTAAATTGCAGATTGAATGCTTAATTAAAAACACAACTTTGCCGAATTTTAATTCATGCATACATTAACAAAATTATGCATCAAAACTTAAGATGAGAAACAAAATTGAGAGAAAAGAAGATAGAAGGTGCAAACAGAGTTTGATTACGGAGTTCGCCACAAACATGACTATGTCTCCGGGTCGGCTCCAATAGAGTATGACCGATCCGATTAATCTCCAGAATCGATTACAATGATGCACCAAGACCATCACTTCGGCAACATAACACTGCTTCGACATACAAAATGGCTTCAAAATGATCTCCTTAGAACTCCTTTCGAATCACCTATCACCTGTTTCACTTGAAAATTCTCTTTAAAATTACTTAAACTCACACCCCCCATTCTACCCTTTTTATACAAAAATATAACTCAAATTGGTTCATAACCAATTGATTTTCAAAACCTCCCAATATCCCCTTTACATAGAAAATATTATTTGAAAATCCCCCCTTATTTACATAGGGATATCTCCCATTAAAACAACCCATCCAATTTTACATAAAATCTTCACGGATGGCCTCTTGTAATTTTATTCCATAATTCATTTTAGGATTTATTAGGAGATATTAATAATTCACCTTTGAATATAAACGGGCTTGATTTTGTTAAGGATTTAATCCTTAATTATAGGGGGTGAATTGGTTGGAAATTTGTTTTTTTTTCTTTAAAAATAATGTTTAAGTTCCCCTTAAAAAGGGGATCTCTCAACCACATGTATTTGAAAATATTAAAGGGGTTTTATCCCATGTAAATAGGGGTAAATTTGTTTTGTTTTAAATTAAGACCCCACCTAATTTTTCTCACGTAGGCCTTAAATTAAGGCTTTTAAATGGGAGGAGTGGTAGGCTTTTATATTTATTTATTTATTTTTTAAATAAAGCCATGTCCAACAAATTGCCGCCACATGTAACTTCGGGAAGCCACCATGTGTCACCTCATGATTCATCCATGTCAGCATGATGACATCTTGCTGACGTCATCATTGTACCTTCAAGTCAACTGAGCTTTGACCTTCCATATCTCGCACATACGAGCTCCGATTTGCGTAAAACAAACACCGTCGGAAAACTCTTACCGAGCTCTTCGCGTTGACATAAATTTTGACCACTTTTGGTGACATCAAATTTTGACCTTTTTTCTTGCCTTGGACCCTGAGTTGACCAGTTGTTGACTAAACTTTGACCGGCAAAAACTTGGGCTTTGTAGCTCTATTTGACTCCATTCAAGTTGCATTGGAATCAGGACATCGAGCTCTTTCTAATGGTGCTAAAATCTGGAGTATTGGAGACACTTCAATTTTCAGTGAAAATATCC